>CM040184.1:51546895-51989395 GCA_022606455.1 Callitettix versicolor | reverse complement strand
ACAATAAACAGTGAAAGTTACATTCAGATTGTAAATCAGTTCATGAACACCATCCCTGCAGAGCAGCTACAGTAATAGTTTCTGTAGTGGTGCTGTAGTGGTTTTACAGCTCATAGAGCCAATAAAACCGTGACTTTTCTGGAACAATTGTTGTTTTGTACTCATATGTTCCCTGATTTATCCAACTGACTTTTTTTGTGGAAACTTGTTAGGAGGTTGTTTACAAAACTCGTCCTCACACCAGTCCCGTACGGCAAAGAGAAAACAAACTGAGTCGCTGCAAATTTCTCAACAAACATTACAACGTGTGTTTGAGTGCTTGCATGATCGTTTTCAGTTGTGTGAATAACATAACAAGTTCAACAGTTCTTGTTAATAACTCATACAATAAAGTAACTTTCTTACCTTTATTTATATTGACCAATATTTATATATTGATGCTAAGGACTCAACATGGATAATGAAGACCAAATATGGAGACCATTAGAGAAGTTTAAGTATTTGGGCGAGTTTTTCACTCCAAATATGAAGGAAGATAACATTGCAGACAGGGCAAGGAAGATGGAAATTGTGTTCAGATTGTGCCAGAACACGTACAAATCAAAAGTCCTGTCTTATCAAACAAAATTTAGACACTACACCACAGTAGTTCAAACTGAATGTCTATATGCGGCAGAGGCACTATTTGAAAGAAAGAATCTTTTTGAGGACCGTGAAGAGTGAGCGATGTTGAATTCAAGTTCCATATGCGATCAAACAAAGAGCTTTATGAAAGGTTTCAAAAAAGAGGAGGCTTTATAAGAGGAGATTGATGTTTTATGGAAACATCAGCAGGATGAAACCAGACAGAATAACGAAAAGAGTGCTGACTTTCCAGGAAAACAGGAAAACACAAATCCATGGCTCAAGGAAGTCCATCAAGATCTGACTAGATGTGGAATGAGAGGTACAAAATAGGGACACGTGTGGGAAGAAGATAGCTGCTGCTGAGTTGAAAGACATCTCCGGAGAGAATTCAAAGAGAAAGGAGGCGAGTGGTTTGAAGGCGGAACGTCATAGAATGAGCCAGAGAATGAAGGAGTACTGGCGTAGGAGGAAACAGGGGTTAACAAAGAAGAAAGTTGTGTAATTTTAGTCCATAGATGGCTGTACAAAATTTAAAAAAAGTAACTTTCTTATTTCGCCATAAGGTTGCGTCACTTTTAAACACTCTGTATAGGGAAGTATTCCGTTAAGAAGCAAAGAAAATTAAACAGGAAAGGAAAGAAAGGTTAAAAAAATAATTTTCACAAAATCAGCTTTCCTTTTCAATTTCAAATTGTAAACATATCAAGATTTGTAAAACAAGTATATAAAATCTGCAAGTTTCTCCATACAGCATACTAGCGGGTTACTTGTCGCAGCTTTACCCGCAGTACTTTTAATGTAGAAAATATTATGAATAGTGATCATTAAATATTAAATTTTCATAATAAATAATAAATATATTGTAATCAATATTTATTGTTTTAAAAAAGCTGTAATATTTTTTCAATTCACAATAAAAATAATAAACGCGTGATTACTCTTTAAATATAGTACTTATAATTTTTGTTAGACATATTATTTTTTCATTTTGTTACAGATAATGTGAGAAACAGAAGACAGAACTCTTGTTCTTATTGTCGCTCATCATCATAGTGTAAAATGGGTATGATTTTTTTATTAGAGCTCCGACAGAAAAAGTAAAATAGGACACCTAGACAAGCCTTAGGTTAGATACGCTGAGATAATGAACATGAACACATAACGTTCCTCAAGTATCTGTTCCTACGCCTATATATGTTCCCTACAAATATATGTGTGCAGATACAAATTATAACTGTACAGATAAGGAGTTGACTGTAATTAATTAATTATTATTTTTTTTATTTTAATTCTTTAAGGGACGAGTTCTAGAAAATTATGAATCAATTAATATATTGTTTGTTTTATGAATTTTCATGTTAAGTTTAAAGAAAATACTATGATAAAAAGTTTTTTCCAATGAAAATATACATTTCTCCACATTTAAAAGATGTATACTGGAAAATGTTTTGTTATTTTTAATAAGTGTTTTGGTATTAGCGTTTTGGAGTATCTAAGGTTCAAGAAAATCTTATAATTTTTTTCAGTGGAAATTATTAAATCTCCTTTAAAAAGGGTATGAAAATGTATATACCCTACATTTTCTTGTCGTATTTCTTGTATAAATTTTTTTTGGAGAATACATGTTTCAACAAAATGTTTTTCCGAATCAAAATTTTATAGCCTATCTACCATTTTCTGTGTGTATTTCATAACTTGTGCTTTAGAATATTTTTGTTAAGTTTCAAGAAAACCCGATAAAAAATATGTCTCTCCAATGCAAACATTTATACCTCTTTCTTCATTTTTATCCCTTCGGGGGATGGATTCCGGAAAATGCTGAAATACGTGTTTCATTATTTGTGTTTCAGAGTATTTATCAAGAAAATTCTATCATAAATATTTTTTCAATCAAAAAAATTTATATTCACTTTTTATACATTCTACCCCCTTAATCCCTTTATAGGATGAATTTTGGAATCCCTTTTTGTGATGAATTTACCAAAAACATATTTCCAATAAAAACTGTTGTACTCCATTTTTAGCCCTTTAAAGGTTGAAGGTACCCTGAAAATTTCAACTTGTCTAAATTAGTATTAAACAATTTATAACGTTAACTTTCTACAAAACTTTCTCTAACGTTGTCTAGGTTAGCAATAAGCAATTTATAACGTTGTCTAGCATAGTGAAATTTCTAAATGTGTTTAGGTTAGTGCTTAATTGTAATGTTGTGTAGGTTAGTAATAAGCAATTAACGTTGTCTTGATCAGTAATAAACAATTTACCTTGTTTACACAATTTATAACGTCAACTAGCTTAAAAACTATTTATAACGATGTCTAGATCAGTAATAAACAATTAACGTTGTCTTAGGTTAGTAATAAACAATTGATAACGTTGTTTAAGATAGTGCAATTTCTAAATGTGTTTAGGTTAGTGTTTAATTTGTAACATTGTCTTGGTTAGTACGTTATTTAACAACTCTTATAGTAGTGCAAGTCAGTATCAAAACAAAATTATAACGTTATGTATGCTGATATTGAATAACTCAGCATAACATACCGTAGCCTAGGTTAGTATTAAACAAGTTATAACATCATCTAGGTTAGTACAGTATTTAACAACTCATATAGTAGTGCAAGTCAGTATCAAAACAAAATTATAACGTTATGTATGCTGATATTGAATAACTCAGCATAACATACCGTAGCCTAGGTTAGTATTAAACAAGTTATAACATCATCTAGGTTAGTACAGTATTTAACAACTCATATAGTAGTGCAAGTCAGTATCAAAACAAAATTATAACGTTATGTATGCTGATATTGAATAACTCAGCATAACATACCGTAGCCTAGGTTAGTATTAAACAAGTTATAACATTATCTAGGTTAGTACAGTATTTAACAACTCATATATTAGTGCAAGTCAGTATCAAAACAAAATTATAACGTTATGTATGCTGATATTGAATAACTCAGCATAACATACCGTAGCCTAGGTTAGTATTAAACAAGTTATAACATTATCTAGGTTAGTACAGTATTTAACAACTCATATAGTAGTGCAAGTCAGTATCAAAACAAAATTATAACGTTATGTATGCTGATATTGAATAACTCATACATAACGTACCGTAGTCTAGGTTAGTATTAAACAAGTTATAACATTGTCTTGGTTAGTACAGTATTTAACAACTCATACAGTAGTGCAAGTCAGTATCAAAACAAAATTATAACGTTATGTATGCTGATATTGAATAACTCAGCATAACATACCGTAGCCTAGGTTAGTATTAAACAAGTTATAACATCATCTAGGTTAGTACAGTATTTAACAACTCATATAGTAGTGCAAGTCAGTATCAAAACAAAATTATAACGTTATGTATGCTGATATTGAATAACTCATACATAACGTACCGTAGTCTAGGTTAGTATTAAACAAGTTATAACGTGGTCTAGGTTAGTACAGTATTTAACAACTCATATATTAGTGCAAGTCAGTATCAAAACAAAATTATAACGTTATGTATGCTGATATTGAATAACTCATACATAACATACCGTAGTCTAGGTTAGTATTAAACAAGTTATAATATTGTCTAGGTTAGTACAGTATTTAACAACTCATATATTAGTGCAAGTCAGTATCAAAACAAAATTATAACGTTATGTATGCTGATATTGAATAACTCATACATAACATACCGTAGTCTAGGTTAGTATTGTCTAGGTTAGTATTAAACAAGTTATAACGTGGTCTAGGTTAGTACAGTATTTAACAACTCATATATTAGTGCAAGTCAGTATCAAAACAAAATTATAACGTTATGTATGCTGATATTGAATAACTCATACATAACATACCGTAGTCTAGGTTAGTATTAAACAAGTTATAACGTGGTCTAGGTTAGTACAGTATTTAACAACTCATATATTAGTGCAAGTCAGTATCAAAACAAAATTATAACGTTATGTATGCTGATATTGAATAACTCATACATAACTTACCATAGTCTAGGTTAGTATTAAACAAGTTATAACGTGGTCTAGGTTAGTACAGTATTTAACAACTCATATATTAGTGCAAGTCAGTATCAAAACAAAATTATAACGTTATGTATGCTGATATTGAATAACTCATACATAACGTACCGTAGTCTAGGTTAGTATTAAACAAGTTATAACGTGGTCTAGGTTAGTACAGTATTTAACAACTCATATATTAGTGCAAGTCAGTATCAAAACAAAATTATAACGTTATGTATGCTGATATTGAATAACTCATACATAACATACCGTAGTCTAGGTTAGTATTAAACAAGTTATAATATTGTCTAGGTTAGTACAGTATTTAACAACTCATATATTAGTGCAAGTCAGTATCAAAACAAAATTATAACGTTATGTATGCTGATATTGAATAACTCATACATAACATACCGTAGTCTAGGTTAGTATTAAACAAGTTATAATATTGTCTAGGTTAGTACAGTATTTAACAACTCGAATAGTAGTGCGAGTTTCATGCAAGTATAATATCAAAACAAAATTATAACGTTATGTATGCTGATATTGAATAACTCATGCATAACTTACCGTAGCCTAGGTTAGTATTAAACAAGTTATAACGTGGTCTAGGTTATTACAGTATTTAACAACTCATATATTAGTGCAAGTCAGTATCAAAACAAAATTATAACGTTATGTATGCTGATATTGAATAACTCATACATAACATACCGTAGTCTAGGTTAGTATTAAACAAGTTATAATATTGTCTAGGTTAGTACAGTATTTAACAACTCGAATAGTAGTGCGAGTTTCATGCAAGTATAATATCAAAACAAAATTATAACGTTATGTATGCTGATATTGAATAACTCATGCATAACTTACCGTAGCCTAGGTTAGTATTAAACAAGTTATAACGTGGTCTAGGTTATTACAGTATTTAACAACTCATATATTAGTGCAAGTCAGTATCAAAACAAAATTATAACGTTATGTATGCTGATATTGAATAACTCATACATAACATACCGTAGCCTAGGTTAGTATTAAACAAGTTATAATATTGTCTAGGTTAGTACAGTATTTAACAACTCGAATAGTAGTGCGAGTTTCATGCAAGTATAATATAAAAACAAAATTATAACGTTATGTATGCTGATATTGAATAACTCATACATAACTTACCGTAGTCTAGGTTAGTATTAAACAAGTTATAACGTGGTCTAGGTTAGTACAGTATTTAACAACTCATATATTAGTGCAAGTCAGTATCAAAACAAAATTATAACGTTATGTATGCTGATATTGAATAACTCATACATAACATACCGTAGTCTAGGTTAGTATTAAACAAGTTATAATATTGTCTAGGTTAGTACAGTATTTAACAACTCAAATAGTAGTGCGAGTTTCATGCAAGTATAATATCAAAACAAAATTATAACGTTATGTATGCTGATATTGAATAACTCATGCATAACTTACCGTAGTCTAGGTTAGTATTAAACAAGTTATAACATTGTCTAGGTTAGTACAGTATTTAACAACTCAAATAGTAGTGCGAGTTTCATGCAAGTATAATATCAAAACAAAATTATAACGTTATGTATGCTGATATTGAATAACTCATGCATAACTTACCGTAATCTAGGTTAGTATTAAACAAGTTATAAGTTTGTCTAGGTTAGTACAATTTATAACTGTGTCTGTGTACAGTTTATATGGTGTGTTTAATTTATAAAGTTTTGTAGGTTATTATCAAATAATTTATAACATTATCTAGGTTAATAACAATATATAACTTTGTTTATAATAGTGTTAAAAAAGTGTATCATTGTCTAGGATAGTATATAACAATTTTTAACGTTCCTAGATTTGTATTAAAAAATGTTTAACATTGTCGAAGTTATTAATAAACAATATAAAACGTTGTCTAGGTTAGTATTAACAATTCATACATTTCTACAGGTTAAATTTTTAAAAAATAAAAGTATAAAGGTATATATGCTAATATTAAATAATATATAACATTGTATACGTTAGTACAATTTGTAACTATGTCTAGGTTATCGTTCAATTTATAACGTTATCTAGGATAGTATTAAATAATTTATAACGTTATCTATGTTATTAACAAAAAATCTATAACGATGTTCTAAATTGGTATTAAACAACTGATATAGTTGTATAGGTTAGTAGTGAACAAAATGTATAATCTTATCTATGTTAATGTTAAATACATTATAACATTGTCTAGGTTAGTATAAAACAATTTCTAACATTGTCTAAATTATATATTTAACTTTTCATAAAAAGTATTTAACTTTTCATAAGGTTTTATAGGTTAGTATAAAACCAAATTTATAATACTATCTATGTTAATATTAAATAACTTTTAATACTGCCTATGTTAGTACTTATTCATTTATTTGTATAAGTTAGTACTAAACAAAATTTTTAACTTCATGTGTATTAATATTAAATAGCTAGTAGCATTGTCTAGGTTAGTAAAGAACAAGTAATTGTTGTCTAAGCTTAGGTGTTTTGTAAACAATGTAATAAAATTAATAAACTTGTTTAACAAAACACAATTAACTATAATAAACTCTTTAATTGTTTGTAATTAATCTTCTAACACATCGATATTTCAAAGTTACCAATTTATAACGATTTATTTCATATTATTTACATTATTATTATTATTTACATTATTATTTTAACTATGTTAATAAAAGTAGCCTTATTTGAAATAAAGCATTGTTAAGAAAGCGTATCATTCGTGGTTTAATGCTATTGTAATACTATAATGATATTTTAATAATATTAATATAGTAGATTCAGTTTTTTTAATTTTTTCTCAATAAATTCTGAATATAATTTTGGAGGGAAATACAAATACATAGTTTTGTGTGCCGGATAATTAAGGGCTATTATCAAACAATAAATCCCAAATATACTTTTGCAATAATTAACTGTGTTTGTTTTTCTTACACAAGGTGTAATTCCATATAGCCGCAGAGCGAGTTGAAAAGCTGTGTAAATATTTGTGTAACAAAACGTTACAGAAGGTTTGCCAACATTAAAATGAAATATATCAGCACGCAGTTTCCCGTCGCCCATCTACAGCATATAAGTGAATTAGTAAATAACACCTCGTGGCTGATTGATGTACAAATCTTGTTTCGCGCGATCTGTGAGATGTCAGATAAACCCGGCCCATCTCTTGTTCACGTCTTTTTTCACAACATTGGAAATAGTTACTTAAGCCGATGTGTCAAGTAAACAGATATCCGGTTGAGAGATTCATATTTCGTAATCAAATTACACTAATTGTCATCTGTCAACGACTCAGTGCGTTGCTTAAAGCACACCTTCAACGTTTAAGCCGCGCTTTTGTAATATAAATTGGACAAAACGCGCTCTGCCCCAGTGGGTCCCACTTGAGTAATGGCTGGTGTATTCGCACTGACATGCGCCTTAATAAGCCGAGCTGATCCCATTGACTCTCGTACCAACTTAACAAATTGTATTGACAGCGTTGCTTTTATAAATGAGAAGTTTTGAATCAGACACTACACACGTCGTTCCCCATTGACATCAGCATCGAGTTGTGTTTTATCTTGAGGTAACCTACACGGTATTCATATCAGAAGAACAAATGAAAGGTATTTCTAATCAGTAAGAGTACTTCTTCTTCCGCAAAGAGTACTGAAATATAGTTATGATTAATTGATACAGTCCAGGAGTGGTAGGTCAGCGAAATTTGTCATCAGCTTCAAGTTCACTGCTTGTGTTTCAGAGAGCTGTAAGAAAAACAAAAGTTAAGCATATATTTGTACAACATTATATTACAATCAAACGAATTGTTTATATTAAATATTTTTTTCAGTTCATAAAATAAAAGTAGCTGAGAGTTTTAGAGACTTAGAACTTTGTACTCAATAAAAATAATTATATTTATTAATATCGAAACAAGAGATGCTGATTAATGTTATATCAAACTAATTAATGATAAGTTGTCAGTTAGTAGGCCCATACGTTTAATTTAACATCGTTTACTATAACAGACATAAATGTTTCCTGTTTGTTAATAATATTATAGGTAAGCTTCTATCGTTAGAAAAATAACTGTATAACTTCTTTCGTTTTCAAGATTGGATGCAATAACGCGCATTCCTATACTGTTTAAAATGGTATAACGGGAAGAGCTCATATAACCAAAAGCTAAAAATATTGACCAAATTATATTTTAATATTTTGACCCAATGAACTTTTGGTGAGATGAACCATGTTTTTAGCAGACTGGATGATATGACCAAAAGTCATTCGACTAAATACGCATGGGACGTTTCAAAACAGTGTAATTTGCATTATTAGTACAGAAGGATTCTCTAATATTACGTATATAAAACGAGTTCAATAAAGCGTATTTAAATTTGTATACACTTAAATTACACTACATGACCAGCCCAAAAATCATTATATTTTTCAGTGTTTACATGTGAATATCTATTCAATACTTTCTACGAGACTATTTTTTTAATTATTGTATAGATGTTTCAATACTAAATTAAATTAATAATACATGCTATTACACTACATACCCAGCCTACAAAGCACTATAATTTTTGTCATTTACAATACTATAATGGCGTTAATTACTAAAATTTAAATACGCATTATTGAACTTGTGTTACATAATATTAGAGAATCCTTCTGTACTAATAATGCAAATTATACTGTGTTTAAGTTTCTCAGGCGTATTTGGTCGAATGAACTTTTGGTCATATCATCCAGTCTGTTAAAAACACGCGATGGGGTCATATGACCAAAAGATCAAACAACCAAAAGTTCACCCAACCAAATTCTATACTAATATTTTGATCCAATGAAATTTGGTCATATGAACCGTGTTTTTAAGAGGCGAGAACATATGACCAAAAGATCAAACAACCAAACGTTCATTCAACCAAATTATATTTTAATATTTTGGTCGAATGAACGTTTGGTCATATGAACCATGTTTTTATTATTATTTTAAACACCATCATACTACTTACCCAGTCCAACTTAATTATTTAGCATTCAAGTGTTAATTCAATAACAGTGACGTTTTATACATTTATTATATATTGGTAGGTGTGAATAATAAATGTTTACATTATTTTAAACGCCATCATACTAGTTACCCAGTCCAACTTAATTATTTAGTATTCAAGTGTTAATTGTATAATGGCGTGTATTATTAATTTAATTATTTAGTATTAAAACCTACCTATATGAAATAAAGTGAATATATAAAATATTTACAGTATATTCAACCGTAGGCCTAAACGCTAAAACAATATAGTAATATAGTAAACATAGACCAGTGTCTAGGTATGTAGTGTAATGGCGTGTATTATTAATTTAAATATCAGTAATGACACTGATCTATATGCAATAATAAAAAAAAACAGTGTTTTACAAAATATCCTCCTTTGAAAGAAATACGAACCTCGATGTTAATAAATCTCTAAGTTATTACACATTTTTGGTCGAATGAACCTTTGGTTGTTTGACTTTTTGATCATATGAACCATTCTGTTAAAAACATGGTTCATGTAACCAAAAGTTCATTCAACCAAAATATTTAAGTATAATTTGATCGAACGAACTTTGGTTGTTTGATGTTTTGGTCATATGAGCTCATCCCAAAAACACAGTTCATATGACCAAAAGTTCTTTGAGCCAAAATATTTAAATATAATTTGGTCGAATGAACTTTTGGTTGTTTGATCTTTTGGTCTTATGTCCCCATCGCGGCATAACTTGTTTATTAAAAGTTATGTGCAATTGGGGGGGATTTTGTCGGATGGTCATTGTTGTGTTTCTAGATATTTATTATTAAGGACAATTAGTATGTGGTTTAGGGATATTCTTGACAAATTTTTACACACATTATAGCCTAAACTCTTTATAATTACTTTTTTTTAAATATTACTCTAAACACTGTAAATATTTTAAGCTTAGTATAAAACGTAATTTAAGATTAATTACATCATACATCATTAAAGGTAATGTAGGTTACTTATAATGTACAAACAAGTATAATTTTAAGAAAACAATATTAAATCTCCATTTAAAAGTTGAACAAAACATTTCTTCATTTAAATAAAATATTTCATACATTTCCATTTTACTTTTTCGATCTTCTGATAAACCGCATTGTTCGAATCTTTTTAACCGATGATTAAATGTCTGAATAAAATGAACGATGAATACAGTGCGCTCCAATACCTAACTGTATTTCATGAATAAATATATTAAAATATTCTTTTGAAAAAGCAAATATTGCAAACGTAATCAGGTTTTTGCAACACAATCAGCGGTGAACAAGATTTCTTTGTCCCAAATCTGCAATCAGTCCTCCCTCACTTGACATCCTAGAGCGCAGCCACCCGGCACAAAGGGGACTTTAATTTACTGTCAAACGCCTGGCTTTTTAAATTATTAAAGATTTTCTTATTATTTCTTGTCGCCGTGAATACAAAGGGGACAGATTGAGTTTGGAGTGTTGAGGTATTGGAAGGGCGGAAATAAAAGCGTCGCCTCGATCAAGCCCTTCGAGCCCTTTGTACAGTCTCCCGGGACAGTGACGCTTTTCTTCATTACGACGATTTGAATTTCTATTTTTCTTTCTTTAAGAAGAGAAATCCGGTGTCGGTGTGTGAGTGAAAGAAATGATTTAATAATTAGAAAGGTCTTTTGAAGAATACGAAAAGAAATTGAGTGTGAAAGATGGAGTCAAAGGTTGGCGGCCAAGCGAGAAATACTTGAAAACCACACAAAAGAGAGTAAATTATTTTTCTTTGTCATTCTCGCTTCCTTAAAACAGCTGCTGCCTTCGCTTCAAACGATCATGCAGAACAATTGCACGCTTTCATATTTATGACACAAAATGTAAGACCTGCTGAGGAAATTAAAAATATGTCTTGTACGAATTTGTTAGTTGACGGCGAAGAACTAATAAAACTTGGTTGGATCTTTCAACTTACTTCACGTATAACAAATACGTCATTCATATGTCGTGAGTCCTTTTTACCATTCCTTAGATTTTGTACATAATGGTGATTTTCTTAAAAGTGATCCTCAACTTTTAAATTAATAAATTGTTGTATATTTACAAACTAACCTAACACAAGTACAGAACAGATACAGCTTGTATTCACACAGATTATTAAATTTTGACCCTTGAAACGAATTTTAAGGCTGTTAGAAGTCGTTGTTTATTGTATTTGGTTTCAAATAATAGTTCTTCTAAAAAAAACTAATAAAAACGTATCTTTTAAATTATTGAATTCACAACTCGTTTGTTTGGGGCCCGACAGTGATGCGCAGCTGTGTTACGAGTACAAGTAAAAGGGGTAATGGCAGCCTCGGTGGCCTAGTTGATAGCATACTGGGCTTTCACCCCGAGGACCCGGGTTCGATTCCCGGCCAGGACTTGGCATTTTCATACGCTATAAATCATCCCATCGTCTGCATTAGCCCAAGTGTGCACAATAGTCGGACGTTAAACACCAAAAAAGGGGGTAATGCTTGAACCACTCTACCAATTCCCCTCTGTGTCAACGTCTATTTTACACAGATGAAAATATTAGGAAAGTTACAAAAACATATAAAGTCCTTCATGAAATCGAACATATTTAGTTCGATTTTAATGAATTACGTACATTAATACTATTGTGTATAAGGTTGTTTTAATTAATACAATTGTATATATAGGTTGTTATAATCTTTACACACACACACACACACACACACACACACACACACACACACACACACACACACACACACACACACACACACACACACACACACACACACATACACACACACACACACACATATATATATATATATATATATATATATATATATATATATATATATATATATATATATATATATATATATATAAAATATATATATATGTAATTTCCAAAAGATGAACGTATACACATGAGGTAACGATTTACAGGAAGTTACGTGCAATAATGTCATTAGAAGGGAGGGGTCCTCACGGCAGGGAAAATTATTGAAAGGATGATAAACGCTTAGAAAGTAATTGAGCAGTAGTATGGGATGGGAGCCGGTGGGGAAACCATATTTCATAGCGAGCTCGGGCCCGGCTCTATGAGCCATAACTTAAGGCCCAATTATCCTGAGTAGGTCATTTATCAAACAGCCGCTAGTAAAAGGTTATGCCACCCTTAATAGCTCAGTTTTACATTATCATCGTATTCATAACAAAGCGGGGATGAAATATTGCTTCATTAGAGGCACGACCCTTAGTCAACTTTCACGCTGAACACTTTGTTTTCTTTCTGTTTTTAACTAAAACTATCTTGCCCGGAATGGCTTTTCCATATCGTTCATAAAAGATAAATGGTTTTTAAAGGGGGTACGGGAGGAACATTGGACGGCGTTTCCTGCAGGGATTTATATTTTAATTTATGAGGCACAGAAAACGGGAAGCGCTCTCTTATTCTGTTTGATTTACTGCGTCAATATTAACGGCCTGGAATATTTCACATTATACTAAATAATACGTTAAATGTCGGCCGACAAATCTGCTTTAACCTTCCACGACTGTTTCCTTTTACTTTTATTTCGTTTTTAATAAGAAGAAGGCATAAGTCTAGTTTATTTCAGGAAAGTATTGAATTCAAATTGTTGTGTGTTTAGGAGTAGTGTTTAGCTAGTAGTCATTTCTCACTGTACACAATTGCGCTAGGTTTATGGTCACTAACTTCTCGTTAAGTGTTACTTAAATACCGTGTGCTTATAAAACACACACAACACACACACACACACACACACACACACACACACACACACACACACACACACACACAAAACATAATTTTAAAGTTATCATAAGAAAACAGAAGTTGTCGAAAATCAGCAGTTTGATGAAGATAAAAACAATTGGCACTATTCTAACACCAACAATCTTCAAACACATCATCTCCAGAACCGATAGCTTTCTATAAGAACTCTGAGAATTGTAGAAAATTAGAGTACAAATTAAAAGTAAGCTACTATAAAGTCTAAGTATCCATAAATATTTAATTAAATTAAATTTTATTTTTATATATTGTTTAATGTTGAACAATAATTTCCAAGCAAGAAGGGGATAACAAATACGAGGTGTGTTCAGAAAGTAACGAGAATTTTTAAATTTCGCGGACTTGGAGAGTCCGATTGTCAAACATTTTTTTTATTATGTTGGTATACATGCTCTTGAAGTATGATAAAACTTTCAGCTGTTTTCATTGTTTTGTCTGTGGCAGCCACTAAGGTTAGAAGTGTTTTTATGAGCTCGGTGATTTTCGTTTGTTAAAAGAAATGGATCAAAGAAGTTGTATCATATTTTGAGTAAAAAATGAAATAAAGTGTAACAAAGTGTGTGAAATGTTAACAAAGGCCTATGAGTAAAGCAAGAGTTTACGAGTGGTATAAGCGTTTTCAAGAAACCCGTGAAGACGTTGAAGATGACGAACGCCCTGGACGCCCCAGCACATCAAAACCGATGAAAACGTGGAAAAAGTGAAAGAAATTGTTATGAACAATCGCCGAATCAAAATTAGAGAAGTCGCTGATGATATTGGCGTATCAATTGGATCATGTCATGATATTGTTTCCAATGTTTTGTGTATGAAACGCTTGGCAGCAAAATCCGTTCCAAAATTGTTGAATTTTGAACAAAAACAGCGGCGAATGGAAGTTGCTCAGGAGTCACTAAATGAATTCAACGACGATGCAGAATTACTGAAACGTATTATAACAGGTGACGAAACATGGGTTTACGGATATGACGTCGAAACTAAGACTCAATCATCCCAGTGGAAGCATTCTGGCTCGCCAAGACCGAAAAAGGCTCGACAAGTGCGGTCGAACGTGAAGGTATTAACCTTCACTGTGTTCTTCGATATTAATGGCATGGTGCAGCATGAATTCCTGCCACCAGGTGAAACGGTCAATAAGGAGGACTACCTACAAGTTCAACGCCGTTTATGTGAAGCAATCCGGAAAACAAGGATCTGTGGAAAAACAATTCATGGCTTTTGCACCACGATAATGCACAAGATCACACTTCATTGCTTGTTCGTGAATTTTTGACCAAAAACAGTACTGTAACGATGCCCCAGTCTCCATATTCGCTAGACATGGCTCCCTGTGACTTTTTCCTATTTCCAAGAATAAAGAGAACCTTAAACGGCCGTCGTTTTACAGCTGTAGATGACATTAAAAGCGCATCGCTGAAAGAACTAAAGGCTATCTCAAAGATCGAGTTTGAGAAGTGTTTCGACGATTGGAAGAATCGTTGGCACAAGTACATAATCTCCAATGGGGACTATTTTGAAGGCGACAACATCAATATAGAAATAAATAAATATTTTGTTCAAAAATTAAAATGCTCGTTACTTTCTGAACACACCTCATACATATAGATTTGAACTTTCATTTTTTTTTAACGTCCGACTATTGTGCACACTTAGGCTAATGCAGACGATGGGGATGATTTATAGCGTATGAAAATGCAAAGCCCTGGCCGGGAATCGAACCCGGGTCCTCATGGTGAAAGCCTAGTGCGCTATCAACTAGGACACCGAGGCGGCTTTTATTTAAACTTTCAAATCATAAATTAGGATGTAAGACGTAATTAAGATCGTGCAATTTTGTATATTTTTCTTTGAAATTTAAAAGTAACAAAATGTATATTTTATGTACTTATAAAATAATAATATTTTATAAATATTGAGTACCTTTTAAATTTAATATTGCCGTGCAACTTAAGTATTAATTACTCCATTTATTTTCAATATTTTGAAGACGAAACGGTGAGCTACAAATTATCCCCACTTTTTCTATCTTTCTACAGATATTGTTTTCGATTATTATTGGGTTAGAAGGAAGTTTGTTTACGTGAAAGTTGATTTTTCTTCGATTTCCTTATTGCTGGAATTAACTTTTTTTTACAAAAATAAATGTGTTAAATTACTATAAATTGATCTGAAACAAGGCGAACAAGCTAACGCAAACCGTTTTCGAACATTTCGTGCTAAATTGACAGATTTGAGGGAAATAATTATCGTATTATGAAAAGAGGAAAACTTTTCGAGAAGGCAGATTGGAAATAGAAGGCAAATCTATTGAATGTGCTACCAGGTTACCCGATATAAAAGTTTTATTTTTGTTTGTTTGTTGTTGTTTGAGACCCCTTCAAAACGGTATCGCATGAAATAACAAATAAAAATAGGTACTTTTTCAATAAGAGTTGAAACAAGGAGTAAGGAGCAACTGTATTCTAACCTAGCCAAAGCATGCTTAACAACGTATGGCAATAACTTTTTAACAGGTTGACGCCTACCTTGTGAGAGTTGGTAAGTCAATAAGCCTGCTGTAAAATTTATTCTCGAGTAAATAGAAAATTATAACAAAAAAAACAATGAAAGGGAATTATCTCTAGTGTGCTGGTAGGTCATTCCTTCGATATCCGTATATTGTGTTTTCTTCTCAAAAACTACCAATATTTCAAGCCAGAATTAATATTTTCCTGATCAGCTGTTTTGCTACAATTAGTGTTTTTCTTGTATCTTCTAGTTAAGAGCCTTTTTATTTGTTAACACCCAATATGTTGCATAATTATTTTGTTGCTCTTTTGTGATAATTACTTAAAAAGGATTTTACAAGAAGGTATCTTTTTTTGATTTGATGTACCCAATTTTATTTATCAGAGCCGCCTCGGTGGCCTAGTTGACAGCGTACTGGGTTTTCACCCCGAGGACCCGGGTTCGATTCCCGGCCAGTGCTTGGCATTTTCATAAGCTATAAATCATCCCATCGTCTGCATTAGCCCAAGTGTGCACAATACTTAGACGTTAAACAAAAAAAAATATATTTATCAGCATATTTTCACCAGTCACTGGTTAAGGTTACATATTCTATAAATTTAACTAAAAATGTCTGTGATAGCTTGTCAAGAATTTTCATGACCACGTCAATTTTGTTCCTACTTATTAAGTAATGTAACAACACTAATAATACGTTTCGATAATACATGTAATAATATCTTACTAAAAGCAAACTATCAAATATTTTTTATTAAAAAAAAATTTAACATCCACGTTTAATGACTACTCTAAAAAAGTGTATAATTATTTTTGATTGTCATAACAAGACATCAAGGAAATGACATTTTATCTTTTAAAGAATCAATGTGTTCAAATTATTACATTACTAACTATATGTCCGTGCTTCGCTACGTCTTCAGTCAAAATATTGGTCGACAATTTTAATTGTGTTTTATCTTAGGCTAATTAAGTAAATGCTATTAAGATCTAATGATTATTTGCTTAAAACGAATTGTTTTTTAGTAATCGTGTGCAAATGTAATGTACACAGCCTATTTTGGGGCAAGAATCCCTTTTTTGTCCACCATTAGCTTTTTTATATAAATCTGCAGCACTTACTAACCAGGCAACCCATTCGTTTAGCCGTAACAGTCAAATTACACTAATAAGAAGGGATCGTAATTAATTTTTTGTTAAATATTTGGCATTGATTCTGCTAGAAAATGAGTTATTAGTACTAGCAAATGAGGTTAGTTTATTGAAAAAAGTAAAAGTAGTTGCTTAAGTGGATGCTTAGTGTTAAATAATTAGAGTATTACAAACATACTGTGAAATAAATGATCTGTCCAAGCAACTACTTTGTATAGTTTTTCTACTAGATAATGTTGTAATAATGTTTGTTCATTTCTTTAATACAAAATCAACATAACCTAATTGACACGGTTGTTAGGCCTAACACGGTGATGCGTGAAAAACCTTTATATTTTTTTAAAGAATACTACATATCCTAACTGACATGGTTGTTAGGCCTTACACGGTGATGCGTGAAAAAAACCTTTATATTTTTTTAAAGACTACTACATATCCCAACTAACACGGTTGTTGGGTCTATCATGGTGATGTGTGAAAAAAACCTTTATTTTTTTAGAATACTACTCGTACATAACCTAATTGACACTGTTGTTAGGCCTAACACGGTGATGCGTGAAAAACCTTTATATTTTTTTAAAGAATACTACATATCCTAACTGACATGGTTGTTAGGCCTAACACGGTGATGCGTGAAAAAACCTGTATATTGTTTTAAAGAATACTACATAACATAACTGATATGGATGTTGAGCCTATCACGGTGATGTGTGAAAAAAACCTTTATTTTTTTAAAGAATACTACATAACCCAATTGACACGGTTGTTAGGCCTAACACGGTGAAGCGTGAAAAACCTTTATATTTTTTTAAAGAATACTACATATCCTAACTGACATGGTTGTTAGGCCTATTACGGTAATGTGTGAAAAAAACCTTATTTTTTTTTAAATAATACTGAAAACCTTAACTGACACGGTTGTTAGGTCTACCATGGTGATGCGTGAAAAATACTTTATATTTTTTTAAAAGAATACTCCATAAGTTAACTAACATGGTTGTTAGGCCTAATGCGGTGATGCATTAAAAAAACCTTTATTTATTTTTTAAAAAAGAGTACTCGAGAACCTAACTGACAAGTTTGTTGGGCCTTATTAGTGATGCAGGAAAAAGCCTTAATTTTTTTTAAAGAATACTCAATAACTTAACTAACACGGTGGTGCGTTAAAAAACCTTTATTTTAATAAAGAAATACACCAGAACCTAACTGACACGGTGTTTGGTCCTAACACGGTGATGCGTGATCTTTAATGTATATTACGATTGCGGGAAAAGCCGTGAATAAATCGTATATTGTGAATAAAAATATATTAAAATGAAAACCTACAATCGCTTAAAAATTAATTGCACGGTTCCATGACGTCATCAGTCACGTTTACTCATTTTAAAACAAAAGTACATTTAATTTTAACTAAATGTAAGTTGGAGTTCATGGAATTAGAATTGGTGTTTATTTTCACCGTAAGCCTTATTAGCTGCAGAGAGTGTCTAAGTGTGGAGACATACTTGCATTGTCTCTGTAAACCCCAGCGCGATGTAAAGTGGTCATAGTTTGAGGATTAATTACAGAACCTAACAATACTATGCGGAACGGGAGTTATTAATGCAAGGACTCAATTAAATAATGCAATAACGTTCCCATTGTCTTTAGAGGTAAGCTCTCAACAGTTCATTGTTTAATGAAAGTGTAATCAAATTATATTGTTTAAACAAACAGTCACGGGGGCTACATGTTACAACGTTGTTATTTAACAACTTGTAAATTATTACATTTACTCAAATAAAAGTTACTTTCTCAATAAAATAAAATAAATTGTTTGGAAGTGTGTTCACGATTAGTTTCACTATGTTTTTCATATACTGTTCACAGAATTTTAATGATAAATGTTTAAAAATATTGAACAAACTTTAAAGAAAATGTAGGCATTCAAACAGCCACTTCTTTGGAAAAGCTATTGGTCTTATCTACACAAACATTCAGTGATGTTCGTTCAAAACATTCTTGTCCACTTGTATTAGTGATAAAAATCATTAAAAACGAAAGTTTTCAGTGCTTCCTGAGGGACCTGACGGATGACAGAGATACGGACTATTCCCTTTGGAGAGCAGCTAAGATATTAAAAAGCCAATAAAGTATGCTCCACCAATTCGCAGTAATGATGGTAAGTGGGCCAGAAGTGATAAAGAAAAGGCAGAGGTATTCGTTGAATATTTAACAAATATATTTCAACCTCATCCATCAACTGGTATGGAAGATATACCATCAGTTAATAATACAGATCATATGTTGGTCAAGAAATTTACACCAGTAGAAGTCATCAATGAGATTGATAAAAACCTTAAAGTCAATAAAACGCCTGGGTATGACCTTATCACAGCTGAGATAATCAAAGAGCCATATAAATGTATAATTAAGCTAACACATCTTTTCATTGCGGCAATACGGCTCAGATATGTGCCTATACATTGGAAGATAGCTGAGGTAATTATGATCCCAAAACCTGGCAATACACTGGAAGAAAAAATATCATACCGACCAATATCATTGCTACCAACTGTAGGAACATTTTTGGAAAAGCTACTTTTAAAACGACTTAAACCAATTATTGAAGATAAGCAGATTTTTTCAAATCATCAGTTTGGGTTCCATAGTAAGCACTCGACTGTAGACCTAGTACATCGTATGACTGATGTCATAGAGAAATCATTAGAAGAGAACAAATATGTGCAACTGTATTTTTGGATGTGGCTCAAGCATTTGATAAAGTATGGCATGAGGGCTTGAGATTTTAAAAAGTAAACTTAAACATGGCTACTTACTGCTGGAGAGGCAAATGAGTGAGATTTTAAAATCGTATATTTGTTGAAGTAACACCCACGATCGATATTTCAGAGTTAAACATGGTGAGGACTATTCTGAATTAAAATGTATTGCTGCTGGAGTCATCCTCAGGGTAGTGTCCTGGGGCCCACTCTCTACTCTGGAAAGTTTGAATTATGTACTAGTAACCGGCTTCATAGTTACTACATGGTTATTAATTATAAGTGGAATTGGGTTGATTTTTCTATTTGTAAAGTTGACATAGGTTGATTTGGATTCATTTAGTTTTAATCTCCATTTCTTCATCCAAATGCAAACTCTATCAACTGCTCTTTGAAGTTTATTCGATGCCTCTTCCACAGTATTTCCTGTCGCCAAAATTGTTGTATCATCTGCAAAGGTTGCTGTGATTGTATCAACTTCTTGGGAATGTCTCTAGTGTACAACAAGTAAAGTACGGGCCCAAGGACACTCCCTTGAGGTACTCCTGCTGATACATTCCTCAACTCAGAATACTCTCCATTATGTTTAACTCTGAAAAATCTCTCTGACAGGTAAGATTCCAGAATGTGATGAAATTGTTCCGGAAGATCACGCTGAAGTTTGAAGATTAATCCTTCGTGCCAGACCTTGTCAAATGCTTTGGCAACGTCTAGAAATATACTCGAACATATTTTGCATTCTTCCAGGACTTTTTCTATTTTGAACTTATTTCAAAAAATGATGGGGTTTTTACAGCCACATTTGCTGATGACACCACTCTACTTGCCACTGGACATGGCATTGAAATAGCTACTAACAAACTACAATTAGCTATCAATCAATATTGAAATATGGACTAGAATATGGTGAATTAAACTGAATGAGGGTAAATCAACTCATGTCAACTTTACTAACAAGCATTATGTGTATCAGCCAGTAATGATAAACGGACAAATTGTTATTCATGCAAACGAGGCTAACTATTTAGTGATGACTCTGGATGCTAAACTTCGTTGGAAGTCTCACGTGAAAAAAAGCGGCGAACAACTTGGAATGAAGTACAGACAAATGTATTGGATTATCGCAAGGAACTCTGAATTGTCCGTACATAACAAACTGCTTCTGTATAATCAAGTCCTGAAACCCGTCTGGACCTACGGCATTCAATTGTGGGGATGTACGAAGAAAAGTAACAAAAATAATACAAACATTTCAGAACAAAGTGCTTCGTAGTATTGTTGGAGCACCGTGGTATATCCGCAATGCAGATATCCATCGGGATTTGTATCCGCGAAGAGTGGCCGAAGAAGTAAAAAGGTATGCTGGAAAACATGGCTCTGTGAACATCAAAATGGTGAGGTGGTACATTTGGGCAAAGTACCACAAGTGAGGAGACTGAAGAGAAAGAAACCTGTTGACTGGGTGCAGGATTGATACACATGATTTAAGTGTAATGCATAAATCATTGTGTAAATGCATTGTGATGGGCGACTCTGGACACACAGTAGACAAAAAAATATTGCTAGATAGTCTTAGACTAGTTGTAATTGTATGTAATAAAAAAACAAACTTGTATTAGTTACAAATTTGTATTCGTGATCACAAGTACAGCAAAATTTGTTTAGCTGATTTTGATACACTGTGTAAACGATCGGTTTTCTGCCAGTTGTTCCTGGAACGGTTTTTTTTAATTCCCGGACAACTTACCAAAGAAATACACTATTGCATTTTGCTTTAAGAATTATCACCTTAATGAATTTACTGAGCATTTTACCAACTTAAGAGTCATTTAGGCCAGTGATGTTTACTGAAAATGACATTGTATAAATTACTGAGTGTACGTAACACTTTCATGAACAAGTTATTTAAATAAAACAGCAGATTTTGTGACTGAACTATTTAAATGTGTACAATAATTATTTTGTTTAGAGTTGTTAGGCTATAAGGCCCAAATAAATTAGAAAAGATGCATCGGGTACTTGAGTTAAAATCATCAATAAAAAATGATGAGAAAATACAAATTAAATAATTACATTTAGTTCATGAACCTTTGGAAGGTGATTCATCGAGACGGTTGGAATTTAGTTCAAATTGAGTTGAACACACGAAGAAAATGCAAAACAGGAAGGACAGATTCTTCGGTTGAGGGACAAACGGAATTTTGTAGAAACTGATTTTTCTCATCCTGCAAAATTAGTTAAAATTCAAGTACGACATTCCATTTACAGGAAATTCAAAAATACGAAACATACTTTTCGTTCGGATTTTTCCTTATAGAACTAAACGATTGTTTAAAGGTTTCTTAAAGAAGAGGAAAAGATCGATAAAAATGATAATAAGGACAGGTACTTTTATCTCACCCCGTGTATAAGCTACGACAACTTATCAGCTTGTACAAGACACCTTGTAAAGGCAGTATATATCTCAGTTGACATAACCACCGACACGTCGGAGCGGTTAGCATGGAAGCCGATCCCATCATATAATTCACTTTTCAAATACGGAATATAAAACGTCTTAAGAAATTCATGAGATGCCGCCCTCTAACTGCTTTTATAGTTTCAAATTTCTTTCTTTTTCGTGTATAAAACCGTTGACAGGCGAGCGGGTTATTGTATTACAATAACAGAGGGTTGGCACGCGTTCTCGATCCCTCTTCAGTATTGAAACACGGAGTTGAACCCATTAACTCGCAACCCCTGGCTTATCGACTCGGCACAAACACGGCTCCAGTTTCTGCAGCGCCGGGGATATGAAAATTATACCGAAATACCTCTAATGGCTTCAGACTTTCTAAACATTCAAAAAGTGATAATAAGGATCAAAAAAGAAAAACTGCTCATAAATATTGATGAGTGTTTTATTTTAACGGTCGCAAGTGAAACTGATGAAATTCAAACCGGTGATGGGAATGGAACGAACACTGTGTTATATGATCACGAATAAATTTTGGTTGGTTTTAAGTGAACTCGCTTTTATAATTACTAAGAATGTCTGCGAATTGTCACTATCTTTAAATATTAATAAAATTTAAACAGTGAGCCTGATAAAATGATTGCTATTGAAATGTAAAATAGTCTCAAGTTAGTCAAGACTTGACTTAGAATAACAGTTAACTTCTATCATCTAAACTCTGATGTAAAAGATTAAATTATTTGTATGTAATGAGTTTAAAAAAATGGTTAATTTGAAACATCTTAAAAGTGACACCATAACCAATATCTGAACAAAAATTGAACTGAATTTTTTATTAGGGCAATATAATTAATTTGAAAAAATTACCAATTTAATTTTGCAATAAGTGGTAAAATTGTTTAACGTTTGCAGCTCGGCAATGCCCAAGTTGATCGTAATCTCGGAAGTCTTTTATAATCGCGCTTCAAGTATTCTCCCCCAAAATGTAATGTAATGGGTCTGATTAATTCTCTGGTCTAGCAGGTCACTCAAATTCACTTATTCGAATTTGTCTATTATCAAAAGTTTTGATTTATAACACTGCGAAACTGTAATAATTTATAATGTAAGATACTGAATGAACTTGTCAAAATCAAGCAGAATTAAACTTCAATACTTTCCCTTTCTAGATTGTTAGTATAAGCCGAATTCTGTTAACATCTGGCAGTACTTTTCTGCATTCAATTTACCGTCTTATTATTTTGTCCAACGATTCCTGCTCATACATTTTCAGGATAATCATACCTACACTATTTGAGTATGCTAGATGTAGGCTTCTACTATTCAATGTGGATTTATTTTTCTTAGTATTTACAGATACGTTGGTTAATACTTCCCTTAAATTTAAATATCGTTGTATCTGAAAATATTAAGTTGTTCACATAAGGCCTACCTAACGCTTGAATAATTGTATCGTAGTATTCGATACATCAATCGGAAACATTCGATTGTGACTCGTTTTATCCGTTCTGTTTGCAGGATGTGCTTTTTGCATAAAAAAAACTACTTAACCAACTTTGATCAACGATAACTTATTTTATGCGTTATGTTTATAGTAATGTGTTTCTTATGTAAACTTTTAAAGATATGTTACAATTAATAAACTGAAAAAAAAACAGTCGGAAAATTAAAAAATGATTAAAATTGGAAACATTGACGCGCCTACTGCCCAATTTTCATCAATGATCAATCACGTTATTCGTCACGATTGCAATATTATCTTTTTATAAGCACTCTAATAATAAATAGGCTTACAATTATAATATTGCAATATACAACATTGCAAACATTTACAATTTTGGCATTTTGTAATTTAATCAACAAACTAATCTACGAAAGATGACTTGTATGTTATAATGACTATATGTTATGAAAAATTAAATAGATTTATTTTTATGTTCTCTACAATCACCTTTCACAGTCTTGTGCTATTATAATTAGACCTAAGCTCTAAAATAATTTCTTTGCATATACATTTTTGTTCTCTTCAGCAATTATATAATTTAATTTATCTTGATATTGTTTAATTTGTCACAATTCAGCATTTATGGTGCATAGTTTAACTGGGCTTTATCTTGATTCCCGGCCAGGGCTTGCATTTTCATACTTAAAATCCCATTGTCTGCATTGCTCAAACAATAGTTTAGACAAAATATTTAGCCCCAATGACAAAAATCATCCCAGTCTAAACAAAAAGCACCTTATGGTAAAAATGTTCCCGATATGTCTACAAATTAATGTAGTTGTTAAATCACCTTTGAATTCTGCCAAGAATCAGTCACCCTTGTACGCTGTTTACTGAACAGTATTACGCTTAAACTTTGTACTTGGCGGCGGCGTGCCTTGTATTAGTGCACATGTAAAATCATCAGATTATTAAACACTAATTTGAGTTCAAACTAAACAATTCACTTCGAAACCAAACCCGTAATATTGAGACCGCATAGATTAAATGTATCCGCTACTGAAATCAGTTATTTTGACAAAGAAAGGCACGCCGCGGACCTTGATATTGTTTAGTAAACTAAGTATAAGCAGGTGACTGGTACTTGGTGAATTCAAAGGTGATTTAACAACGAGTTTTAACGATAGATTTGGAGGGCACTTTTTACTATTTGGTGGTTTTTGTTTGGATAATTAATATCCCAAAACAAACATGTCAAAGACAAAGGAAAACACAGATAAGTTTACATAAATCGTTTTGGGTTTTGGGTGAAACGTTCTGGTGAGTTTTATTTCCCTTTAAATAGAAATTTGTCAAATATTTAATAAATTTCACCAAAACTGTATTTTTAAAAATATAATGTGATATAAAAGCAGATGATTTTTTTATCATGAAATAAACATAAGCCTATGGGAAATTTTCTTGTAAACCAGCAGTAAAGTTGTGTATAAATGTAAACACATTCACCTCAACGATTGTGTCAAATAATATATTTATTTTCCATTTCTTTGATCAGTTATTAAGTTAACTTTTACCACGTTTAATCATTGTTATTATGTTTTATTTTCAAACGAATCTGAAAATAATTAAATTTGCCACTTGAAATAATAAATATATTTCAAAATCAGCATTTATTGTATTGTTTGCATTATTCTAAGGAAACATAACTATTTTAGTACAGTTTTGCAAAAAGAGGCTTCAAAAAAATTATATTTTGTTTGTTTTGAAAAACTGTGTTTGTGTATTTGAATTTTGCTTATACTAAGTAGAAAAGTTTAAATTCAACAATTTGCCTCTATGTGTAATAAAACCAGAGCCACCAATCGGTTCTGATATTTTTAAACCATATATTTATCTTGACGTTATTGTAATGTTTCATCAATAGGTCATTTTCCAAACGAAACTCGCTAATAATTATTGTTATGCACTTTTGATTTGTTCTCTCAGTTTTGTAACTACGTTTAACGAGCAGCAAACTGACATTCACAGGCTAATAATCTACTTCCAGATATTTTCTTCAACACTTCAGGTGTAACACAAATTATTAAATAACTTCCAAGGTTAAGCTTTTTACCCCAAAACATGACTTTGCAAATGATCAGTTTCCAATGATCCCTTATCTACCAACCGCTGCTGATCACCTCATTTCTGACTATAGCCTACATATTTTGTACTTATAGATAGCAAGCCTAAATGCATTTTTAAGACGATGACTGTTTCTGTGCAATTTAGATCGCTGTACGACAATGTAATGCCATCCATTACTAACAACATAAAACTCATAAAGAAGTTAAGTTCCATCAACAAAACTAAACAAATAACGTTTTTAAAAAAACTGTTTTATAAATGCCGTTTTTTTTTTTTTTTTTTTTTAACGTCTGACTATTGTGCACACTTGGGCTAATGCAGACGATGGGATAATTTATAGCGTATGAAAATGCCAAGCCCTCGCCGGGAATCGAACCCGGGTACTCGAGGTGAAAGCCTAGTACGCTATCCACTAGGCCACCGAGGCGACTTAAGATGCCGTTTTAAAGTAGTCTTGTCGAACTTAAGACATTATTTCTAATTTATCCAAAATGATTTGAAGGACTTTTAAAAATAATTATAAGAATTTTCTACTTTAAAAGCGGAATAATTGTTACTATTTCACCATATCATAAGCAATAATTATATACATATATCAAACAAAACAATCAATTTACTTTTAAGTACTCTATAATATTTTATTGAACCAAAATATTTAAATAACCTTCAATACAACAGAAAATGAGAGCTATTATTTTTTACGAAATCATCTAAAAAATATTGTCATGGGGTTTATTGTGTTTTGCTCCAGAATTTTGGTTTGGTTTTGAAATATTTTCCTGATGCATACAAATAAGCAAAATGAATATCAATAATATAAAATTTAAGTAAGTTTAGTAATTGTTTTAATATTGTAGTAAAAACAGAAGTTTCAAATGTTTGCACAGAAGGATTGGACTCACAATGTCATTTCAAGCTAATTTCAATTGGAAAATCAGTTGTTGGAGCAATCATCATGGTAAGATTAGACCTGAGCCCTTGAAACTGGCCCGATCCTGAGCTCTAGGTCACTTTTTGAGCGATTGTTAAAATTTATATACACTAACGTTTGCAATTTTGATTTGATTCAAAGTTAGCAAAAAAATCTATTATGGTAACCAGAAATATTCGTCCAATAGTCTCAACTTGAAGACCACTTGAGATTTTTTTAAATATATATCTTTTTTGTATTAAATATTTTGTGAAAACTTGATTTCGCCACTGAAATCAGAGTATATGTTGAATAAAAGCTGTTTTATATTTGGTTTACAGCATTTTTTATGTACATATTTTTTTCTTTTTAAGTTTTCAAAAATTTGAAGGGGCTTTTATTTGTGTGGAGACCAAAGATTGTGAGTTTCTAAATAAAATAATAATTACAAACATATTTTTTAATATTTTTAACAAATACATAAGAGCCCTTACAGGTTATAGTAATAATAATAATAATATCGGTTAAAACGTGCAGCGACGTTGTCCGATGCCTAGATTCCACTCTTTCCTATCTTCCCATTGTAAGATTTTTAAATTTTGATCACTCATAGCTTTAAGGATTCTTTCCATCCAGCTCTTTCTTGGTCTTCTTCTTGCCCTTTTTAAGGTCGGCACCCACTTCATTGCTTGTTTCGGCAGTAGTATTAATTTAATTTTCATTGTTTTTTTTTATTAAACTATTGAATACCACAACTATTCAATTAAACTATTGAAGACCACAAACTACTTGACTGATTTTGCTCAAATTATAAATGTCAAAATAGTTTTACTCTTTTCACCTGGCATAATTTTTAGTGATTACTAGTCATTTTGTAATATACGTTACTTCCTTAATATTACTATTATTTTTGTATTAGATATTTACCTAATTTTTCTGAACTTCAACTCTACTTTGAGAACAAAAAGCAAAAAAAGGTCACAAACTAAAGCTCAAACCAAAAAAAATGAATAAAGTAATGTAAATTAAATTTCATTTAGACCATAAATGCTGTCGTAACCTTATAAAATTGTAAATAGACAATTATTGTTGATGTAATTTTAAGACCAGCATTTCTTTTAACAGCCTGGTTAATGTGTTAAAAGAAAAACATGAAAGTAACTTGGGTCGTATGTTTTATAGGAATAAAACTGCAAAGTTGCTAATAAGTTGCAAGAAGGTTACAGCAATGTAGTTTTACAAGGCTCCAGTGCGCAATACACGGCTGATAAAACAGCCATCCGCAGGGAAACATTCCTTCAACCCTTATTTAGGCATCCCTCTGTAAATCAGCATCAGTAACATTTTGAGGTAAAGCAATTTATCTACACAACAATCTTATACTTCAAATCACATTGAGGCTTTGAAAAAATGTTTTTACTATTCAATTATCATGGCTTTTATTAAAGTTTTCGGTTTAAAATTAATTTTAGCTATGTTAAATAATCAAAGTAAGTGGTGAGAAGGAAAGTGTAAGATAACATTGATGAAAAATTTTGAAGTATTGCTACTGTTTTGAAAGAGAAAATTAAAAACTTAGGCTCTATTATGAGTAGACATAAAATCATTGTCTTTCATTGCAACTCACTGTTTCGTCACAAAAGTTTTAAATGTAGAAGGACGAAAAGAAGATCTAACCATATTGATCTATTTAAATAATTGTACATTTTAAATTTGATCGTATTACTTAACAAACATATTTATCTATGTGTGAACTTAACATGATAGCCGCCTCGATGGCCTAGTGGATAGCGTACTAGGCTTTCACCTCGAGGACCCGGGTTCGATTCCCGGCCAGGGCTTGGCATTTTCATACGCTATAAATCATCCCATCGTCTGCATTAGCCCAAGTGTGCACAATAGTCGGACGTTAAACAAAAAAAAAAAAAACTCAACATGAGTAATTAAATAAATACTATTGTACATAGGCTATGTTTATTGTATACAATGCTTTCCGATAGCTTTGATAAATAAATTAAAATTTTTTATTTACTGCAATAAATCTGTAACGTAAGTCGAGTTTTATTATTATTTTTAATTCGAGACATTTTTTAGTAAATATGATTTAGCTTATATATAAGCTAAAATGGATTTCGATGGTTAGGTGAAACATAAATTATTTCAGAAGTATGACTAATGTTATTTACAAAACTAACGTTGTTTACCGAGCACTTATTTAGTACAAGTGTTTTAATTTATTTGAACAAATTTTATTAATTTATATCCATAAAATAAAGTAAGCACATTTTTATAAGGAATAGAGATTTAAAATAATGTATGGATTATCATGAAATGTTTCATAGACCTAGGCCTACATGTATTTGAAATGCAGTGTCAAGTTTCTTGGAATTTTAGTTGTCAAATCAAAGCAATAAGCTTCCTGTTATCGTATTAATTATTGTAATTGCATATGCACATATGCAGGCCGGTATAAGCTTACATTATATATGTAAGCTTACATTATATATGGAGACCCCTATGGTCTCCCAAATTATTACGTTATCGATCGATCTATGATATTCATACATCATTCAACTGCATGCTTTTTATTCGATTTAACATAGTATATCATTTTTATTAACATTAATCGATACATATCGATTAAAATTTGCCAACATATCGATACATATTAAAATATCGTACGGATATCCACCTGGTTTTTTTAATAAAAGAGTAAAATTATTCTTCACTTAAACTTTACACATAAAAATAATAACGAACCAACTGCTGGTATTCAACATAATTTTTGTAACGATTTCAGTTCCAAAAATAATAAATAATATTTGTTTTATGAAAACACAACTAAGCCACTCATTGACGTTATTTAATATTGAACAAAAGCCATGAAAAAGAAACAAAAATATTGATAGATTGTGCATTGTAAAAACAGTAAAACGAAAACATTTTTGTTAAACCACGCAACAACAACAGAGCTTTGTGGCGAATGATTGGTGTTAATAATTAATACAGACATCAAAGAGCGGCAATATTTCACATCAGGCGATTACCGGGAGCCGATTCGTAAAATCAAGGCTCTTGATTGGCTGAAATACGATCACCTGAGGCGTCGCTGCCAATGACAAAGCCGGTTGCATTCTCGCGAAATACGAGATTTTTTTTAATTTAACTGCGGGAAAATGAGTGATGCAGTTTCAAATTGTTCAAAGTTCCTTTAGGCAACGTAAAGTTATTCAGGTGTTTCAAACGTTTCGGGTTTCAAACATTTAGCAAATTGGATTTTTTATTACTCTATTTCCGTAACAAACATGCAAACATCAAGCGCAGAAAGAGGATTTGATTGGACGAGTATAATTTAAATTTTGTCATGAATGTAAAATTGAGTGAATATTCAGGAAAATGTAATATTTTTTAACTATACAGCATGAGTATGTGACAATTAATTAGACTTATACTTACATGTACTGTACTTGTATGCATTAATTACATTTTCCTTTATGTATTTATTGTGCTGTCCTTAAGAGTTAATACATTGAAATTCAAATACATTTTGCAAGAATGTTGCAAGCAAAATCTTTCACATTCAATTCACCCCAGTACCGAATATTTGTAACAGAAGCTATCGAGAAACATAATCGGTAATAAATGTATGTAAAATATTACTAAAGTCAGTATATATATATATATATATATATATATATATATATTAAGTATAATATATTACTAGAGTCAGTGTACCAAAATTTTAAACAAAAGAAATTTATGGTTTAAGCATATATAAAACTTTTCAATCGTTATAATTTATGTTTCTTTATAATGCCTAAAATTTGAGCAAAATATGATGAGCTGCTTTTTAGAAACTAGTCTGATTTTACAGTTTCTTATCGGTAGCAACCAAACCAGATTTTTTTGGAGAGATTTGAGTTTTGTTTGGATGCTTAAGCTATTTACGGCCTCGTATGGTTAAATTTGAAAACGATATTTTAAAAGTTTGGTAAGTCGTAGAAAGATGGATGAAAATTTTAAAGATCACGTTTAAAGTATCGCATTTGAAGAAAAACTACATACTTTGCTAAAACCTTTGCTCTACTAATATTTCCATAAAAAATAAATTGTGATGATCAGATGCATTAAATCATAAAATTTTAGAATAACTGTTTCAATATCAGAATTGTGAATAATGTCTGTTTTATATTTACTTTATAATATTTATGTTCACTTATTTTCTGTGGTTGAAGTTGGTAATTGTTTTTTGAAGCGAAGCTTTTAATGTCAGCTTTGGCGAGAGGAATAAAAAGGACAAAAGGCCGAACGGAAAAATGTAACGGAAATATGGAACAAACCTGTAAACGAATTTCGTCTCTCTATTTCTGTATCTTTCTTTTTTCCCTTATTTTCTATAACAGTACACTCGTATTGTATGAAAACGTGGTCTTGTTTTCTTTCCGGTATGTCTCCTTAGTTGAACAACACATGCGCGTTGTAACCGTTTATAAAGCATTCGAAATTAATATAAACATTCATAATAATTGTTTTTAATATTTCTAGTTTTTAACAACATTTCTAGTTTTTAACTTGAAATTTATTAACGTCTATCAGCTGTTTAATGAAATCAGCTGATTATTACGAATTAATATGAAACAAGTGATCTTTCACTATAATTACAGTAAATAAAATCTAATTATGCTAGACTCATGTATTTATTTATTTAAACAAAACAAGATATTTGTAAACATATCTTCAAACTAATTATATATTCAGCAAAGATGTTACTAACAAAAGCTTTGCTTCTGTCTGTAACTCCCCGAGTTCCACATGTGTACTTTTTAATTTTGAGATATTTTTCTTTAAATATTAAAGAAATTTTAATTAAATTTTCAGTTGTAAGGATTTTCAAACTTACTAGTTTATAAATAAAAACATTAATAATTATAAATATAATTTATATTTTTTTACAAATATATAACAAGTTATTGCGCTTATAAGCTTTTATTTTATGAATAAGTTGGCTAACTGAAAATATATTACAGAATATTTATTTGTTCTTTAGACAAAGCACGCGTGGGAAGTTTCTGGATTATCACAAGGAAATGCGCAAAATTATTATTTTTTTAATTTAACCTAAACATATAAACAACAATTATGAACGAAAAAAGTGTTGGAAAAATATTGTGAAGTTATCTTAATATATATATAAAAAAAGTCCTGACTGGCTGACTGACTGATTCATAATCAACGCAGAGCCAAAACTATTTTAGCTAGCGACTTGAAATTTTGACGGTACATTTATGTTTCCATATAGGCGTGCACTAAGAATGGATTTTGCAGAAATTTGATTTTAACGCCATTAAACTACTTACCCAGTCCAACTTTAATAATCAACGTATAGCTGAGACTCTACGTTTGAACTACATACTTACTCGTATAGTTCAAACGTAAAGATTTGAAGCTAAAAATTTGAAGTAAAAATTTCAAGCTAAAGATTTGAAATTTTCAGGGTTACCACCACATGTAAGGTTGCACTGAAAAACGATTTTCCATTATTCAACACTTAAAGATGTAAAAATGAGGTACAACAATTTTTATTGGAAAAAATATGTTTTTCGTCTGATTTTCTTAAAAGATAACATAGTCACTCTTAAATATAAGTAATTAAATATATTTTTAACCATTTCCCAAAACTCATCCCGTAAAGAGATTGAAAGGGGTTAGACAATGTAAAAAAGGGGTATACAATTTTCCATTGAAAAAATATTTGTTTTGGATCGTATATTCTAGAAATATGCATTGCAACATAAATAATGAAAAAATTATTTTCAACATTTTTCCGAATTAATTCCCTAAAGGAATAAAAATGTAAAAAGAGGTATAATTGGAGAAAAAAGAGTGTTTACATTGGAGAAAAATATTTTTATCGGATTTTCTTAAAAGTAATCAAAATTTTCTAAAACACAAATTATGATACACGTAATTCAGAATTTTTCCCCTAATTCATCCCCTAAAAGGACAAAAATATAGTTGTTTTTGGTGTTTAACGTTCGACTATTGTGCTCACTTGGGCTAATGCTGACGATGGGATGATTATTAGCGTATGAAAATGCCAAGCCCTGGTCGGGAATCGAACCCGGGTCCTCGGGTTGAAAGCCCAGTACGCTATCAACTAGACCACCGAGGCGGCTGACAAAAATATAAAAGAGGTATGAATGCTTGTATTCGAGAAAAATATTTTTTATCAGATTTTCTTAAATTCGAATTGAACACATTTTGAAGACAATAAAACAACATATTCAGATTATAATATTTTTTTATATTTACTGTAAAATAATCATGAGTTTAGATGATTAAGCTTTTATTAATATATTTTGTTATGTTTCTAAATTATTACATAACTGAAACAGTTTAAGTTTCGTGGGCGAAGCCGCGCGACTTGTAATGCTAGTCTACTATAGCAATAAATTTTTCATTTCAACTGATTAATCGAATAAATACAAAATCAATCACGAATTTATTGCGTGATACAATTAGACATGGCGATGACAAATACCCGACTGCATGCGACAGTAACCAACAAGTTGCAGTCGTAAATTTTAAAATCCGAAACAAAAGAGACTAATAATTAATTTTTAAACAGCGTCAGATCACAAATTGGTCCAATTACGGTGAAACGTTAGTCCGGCAGCTTGTGTTAGAGAAAATTTAGAACCACTAAATAGTACTAGTCTCGTTGAACTGACTTTGTGATAACATTAGTTATTTAGTTGAAAGAAAAAGTTACTAAAGCTCCGTTAGAAATTAATTATTCTCGGTGACAGAAGTGTGTGTCATTAAAAGTAATTACTGAAATTAGGCGGTTGGGTATGAGCGTCTCTGTCACATTTAGCTTTTACCTTTTCGACATTTCTGTCTCTGTCACCTTTTCGACATTTCAATAAAAGAAGATGCGCCCTGATTATAAGCATGAATGTTAATTTTTATGAGAAAATAATAGTGTTGACAAAGGACGGAGCAGTAGATAATTTTTGTGCCTAATTCGATAATGCCAAATTGGAAAAAATATCTTAATAATCTATGCTCACTTTTTTAAAAAATAACGAATTAGGCCTATTATTCCCATAGTATTTTTACTATATGAATTTCTGCAATTTTTGTTCTGAAGTTGAAACAAAACAACATTTTTTACATAATGTTTCCTACTTCCTCACTATACGAATTATGAAGAAAATAAAGGGGTCGTTAAAATAATCGGTCTTTGGACATTGATGCGTTATCAAAAATGTGGTTTTTACTTAGATTTATGTAAGTATACGCGCTTTTGGAAACTAAACGGCCGGTTTTTGTAAAATTAACATTTATGTTTTGGTTTGCCCATATTCCGAAGTCCATTTTCAAAAATATGTTTTTTGAAGTCATCTTTTGTTAAAAAAAACCGTTAAAAGTAAAATTAACTCAAAATAGATTCAAATCTACTTTCATTCTTCAACTGAATCCATAAAAATCCAAAGAAGACAGTTTTATATACCAAAAATTTGTGTTCAAGAACTCTGAAAAAAATATAAATAATAGGCTAATTTTCCAAAATCGGTTGATCAGATTTTGTAAAAATGTTCATTATATATGAAAATTCTTCGAGTATTCATGATTCAAGTCAGTTAAAAAACTTTTAAAATTCAAATACAATGTTCAGAGTAAGTTTTAGAAAATAAAACAAAAATAAAACCAGACTGACGGTAAGTTTGTATTTATATTTCAGCCGTAATTTTCTTTTATAAAATTTTAGACAAATTTGACGATCCTTTCTGAAAAATCAGGCAGATTTTCCCCAATTGTCTGTAATTGACTAGAACAAAGTTTGCTTAATGTTTGTACACTATTTATTTAATCATAGCAAACGATTTTTTTATCACGCCTAATATAGAAGTTGATTTTCAAGTTAGGCCTACACGACGTTTTAAAAAAATAAAATTGACAATATTTAATTATGAATTATCATGTTTACGAACTTTGCTTGCAGTGTATATTCCCCGGATTTATTTCTAATTTCTCTTTTATTTACTCATGCTTTTAGTAAACCACAGAAAACAGAACATATTATAATCGCCCTTAGTTTCCATGGATCATTCAATGAATCCACGACTCATTAAGGGTTAAGGGTTTCTTAAAAATTGTGATTCTTTAATTGCACATTCATTATAGCCTTTAAAATGGGCTTAAAAACATCAAAGTCCGAACTTAATTTCAGTTTGTTTTTTTTAATTTGTAAAATATTAAATTTTAATACATCTTTTCCACCGAATACAAAAAATGGATTTATTTGTTACAATTGTAGCTAAAAACTTTTAAAATACAGATTTTTAAACATCAGTTGTTCAAATAATAGTAATTTAACATTAAATACAAATAACTGTAAACCTGAAATTGTAAATGTAGTATAAATTATTGGCATCGATGCCTGGTGACACCGCAACACACAGATAAGGAAGAGAATTATTGCCAGAGTTTAGCGTAACGGAAGGAGGCTGAGTGATTAACAGAATCATGTACCACCTATTATTTTCCTGACTGTATCAGTGCTGATATTGGAGTATTGGTTTGCTTTTGGATTATCATGACGTTGAAGACAAGCAGTGTAACGCAAGATAATTGTTGAGGTTTTGTAGCAACTGTTTTGTCTTTTCTTTTCGTTACGATTTGACATTTGTACTTTATTAATGGAAGATTAATCAGACAATTTGCAAATAATATTGAACGAATTTGTTTATTGACATTTTGGCACAATGATAGTTTACAATATTAATTTCAATAAAACAAAACCTGTTTTCCGACGACAAATTATTAGGAAGAAGAATTATTAACTGTGTATCAATTTAAACAAATGATAAAGACCATCAGTGAAACCATCAGTGATAAAAAAATGAAAGTAGTAAAAACTAAAATAATTGATTTAGCACATTGCTTTCTCGGGGGCTTCGCAGAAATGTTTTAAAAAATATTTAATAAAAAGTATATTAAAGTATACTTAATTTAGTTTTTAATCAACATAATGAATATGTTAAAAACATGAATTATTCACAAAATATATACATTTTCTAATAACATTTATAAATTTTTAAAACATTATGAACGTCTCTACATAAATCAGGAAATTACTTTGTGTATAACTAATACATTATACAGTTAAACTGATAAGAACAAGAGATAGAAGGATAAACTTTACGACAGTAACTGCTAGTGTTCGAACCCACGATATTAAGATGCGCAGTTCAGAAAAGCCTCAGACTGACCGGTGTCTTAGCCACATCAATCACCGCCTCCTTAAATCAGGAAACATACCCTAAGTACTTTGCTTAAACTTAGACATAGATTATTTTAAAATATGATTTATTCTAGATATGTAGGTTTTTAGTTGATATTAATTAATGTTGGTTTGAAATAAATTTAAAATAGTAATAAAGTTTGTAGGCCCAACAGCGTTCAATAATATGTGGCAACTAGTGATTTAACTAGAATTTATTTAAACAATTATGTCCACAAACAGCTTATAAAAAAAGATAAGTTTAACAACAATCACATAACTAAAGGATAGTAGTAAATGTAAATACGTCATAAGTTTACAAGAAAATCTTAATAAAGTTCCATAAACTTTATAAGTCAGACTAGATTTAATAATTCTTTTGTTGAAAATTATACTTTACTAAAATCTCAAATTTTTAATTAAAGTTCCTTACCCATGAAACTAGGTAATTCGTCAAATATATTGTAAAAAAAAAGTCTTTATTCTTCTAGTTTTTTAGTTTGAAAATATTAAAGTAATTACATCAACAATTTTTATTTTAAAAATTACTATATATGCAGTAAAGATATTCTTTGTTGATAAAAGGTATAAAGTTTTCTTAAACTAAGTTTCAGTATAGTTTTAAAACATTTTCAAACGTCTCAAGACATATTGTACGCTTAATCTCTTTAGTAAAACCCGCAATCAATTTCTTCGTGTGTTACATCATTCATTCCAGTAAAGTGAACGATATTTCTTTTTAAAAATGTCGTTTTATTTTCCGAACCTGCTTCTTTTTTACTCCACCTTTTAAAAAGTTGGTTTTTAGATTTTCCAAGAGTTTTTCACAAAGAGCCGTCACCGCGGACAGATGATGTAAAGAGAAATTAGACTTCCCCCACAGTTTACTTTTCACCGCCACACATCCCCGTCGTATGCAAATGGGTTTAATAATATTCCTTTGAATATGAGTTCCTTTTTTACTTGAATTTAATTCTTGACATATTTCTAAAAAGAACTTTGAAAAAGAAATAAAAATTAGTCTATTTAAATTAAAATATATTAACATTTGACTGATTGGTGCAGTCAGGCATCTATAAAACCATTTCAATTGAACTGTCATTGTTACAATTAACGGACTATTGTTTATGACGCAGTGATTGCAAGATCGGTAATGAATAGACTGGTTTTTTCTGCAATTAATTTACATTTCAATAGGTATTCATTTATCGATAACATTTTTTATAGGAAATGTCTGTTAAAGAATTATTATTGTGATAGCACAATAATTGCAGTCGAATTATTAACAATCTGATTCAATTACAATTGTTAAGTTTTTGGGAATGATCAACATGTTCTTAAATGACTGTAAAATATGTTAAGTTTGTTTTAAAATTGGTGATAAATTTTCGTAAAAGTAAATTTTCTAAAGTAATTTAGAAAAGTAAAAACTCCAGATTGACAGTCATACTAACATTAGTTTCAATACACTCAAAATCTTTTGGAAGTTGGTGTTTATTTTCTGTGAACCAGAAGACGTCTTGGCTTTCGAGAGCTTTTTGGAGTAGAACGGTTAGGATTTACATTTCTATTATTTGAAGTATCGCTGTTGTGTTGGTTATTCCACAACCGTTTAAAATTGATATTTCTTATTCTAGGCTTATAATAATTATAAAACGCAACTTTTAACAAACAGATTTCACTGCAGTACAAGAAACTACACAAAACAGCAAACAGCTTTATGCTTTATGCAAAATGTATGCAGTATTGCCAACACAAACATATCTTGAAAATTATCAAGTAACACTAGTAGGCCTATAGTTCAAATAGCATGTCAATACCACAATAAGGAGATCGCGCAGGTGATGTGACGTCATAGGTGCTGAGCCACTACCTCCACACCGCACAGCAGTGTAAAATGCATTGTCCAGATATTAGAATACATATTTACTTTTTATCCTAATCAACGTGTCATTGTCTTTGTATTTGTTTATTTTTGGCTATTATAATTATTTATTTCGAGAACATTAATATAAATATCTTTAAGTAAATCTTTAACTATTGTATTATGGATGTATATGTAAACAAAACAGGCCCTAGTGTTTCATGATGTAGCCTACAATTTAATTTCACAATACTGAATTTGTAAATTTAATCAATTCTTTGAATTTCATTAAATTATTTTAAACTTTATAACAATACTAGAAATCTTTAATTTTTTAGAATGTAGATATAATATACTTGGTAGAAAAAAATAAAACAATAAGATTTAAGTTAGTGATTCCATAAATAAATGAAAATAATATTGATATAACCTTCATATGTAATTGATGTGGTTAAGTTTTTATAAGGGTTCGATTAATTTGTATTTTAGACACTTGGTTCCATGATTGGACGCCATCTCATTGTTATATATATTCAACGTATGACATGTTTTAAGTTTACTTTTTCGTCTGTTACGTAAAGTTTCCTTTTACAGTCTACTCAAAGCAAGAACGTAAAGTTAAGCCACGGAAACATATACTTATTTAAATAGAATTTCCGTTTAAGCTATAGCATTAACAATGTTGTATTACATGTAAATAAAGCTTATTTTCAGATAATACAAGCTTTAAGTACATGACATGTAGGCTATTAATTATTGCCATGCTAGGACAAACACATTTTTGTAGGATTTAATGGCAACCAAACCAGAATTTGTGGCTTATGATTAATGTCAATAATTAATTGAGACATCAAAGACCAGTAATATTTCACATCGAGCGATTACTGGAGGCCGGGTTTCACCGTAAAATCAAAGCTTCTGACTGGCTGAAACACAATCAACTGAGGGCACCACTTGAAATGACAATAATCGTTTGCTAATTTGTGGAATTAAAAATTAAATAGGAGTTAGTAATAAGCTTTGTAACCATAAGAAGTAATGCACTTTCAGGAGATTCAAAGTGTGTGTGTGTGTGTGTGTGTGTGTGTGTGTGTGTGTGTGTGTGTGTGTGTGTGTGTGTGTGTGTGTGTGTGTGTGTGTGTGTGTGTGTGTGTGTGTGTGTGTGTGTGTGTGTGTGTGTGTGTGTGTGTGTGTGTGTGTGTGTGTGTGTGTGTGTGTGTGTGTGTGTGTGTGTGAGTGTGGGTGTGTGTGTTTATATGATTATATTGTTCTTCATTATAGATCAAGATGTTTGTTGATAATTACTATATTAAATAAATTTTAACAAATAAGTGCATTACAAAGATACGTTTACATGTAGAAGTTATTTACGTGTAAAAATATAATTAATTTTAACAGCAAATAAACAGTTACTTAAAGTAATAATAACAATAATATGTATATTTAATAATAATAATAATGTAATTAATAATAACAGTAATATGTAACAATTATATATATATATATATATATATATATATATATATATATAAATATATATATATATATAATATATATATATATTTATATATATATATATATATATATATATATATATATATATATATATATATATATATAAGAGGCCTATATATAAAGTACAAGTTACTTAGTTTATCTGCCATTAAACATATTCCTTTCTGTGATAGCCAAATAAAACTGGAAAAAACATGCAAGTAACAACATATTTTAAACATGTTAAAAATATAATTTATTTGTTAAATAAATAGTTGTCTAAGTAATAAATTACAAAAACAAATTCTACGTGAGAAAAACATTAAACAATTATTATAACAATATGACTAAATTGTTGACAAAAAAACACTTTCATAACCAAAATTAAATTTACGATTATTGGATACGTCCAGCCGACTTTATATAACTTATCACACATTTATAGCTAACTTAAACAAACATTATTCGATGTCAGACATGAAGGTTGGTTAAGAAACGTAATAAAAATGCTGTGATAATGAAATACTGTAACATGCTACAATGGTACTATTTTCTTTCTAGATTTAAATTGTTTAAAAAGGTGCTAGATAACGTCTGAGGCAAGTTTCATTACAAATTACGATAACAAAATAAGATCTCTACGTTATATATATATTTAGCTATACAATTATATATATATATATATATATATATATATATATATATATATATATAAATTCTTTATCATACAAATTTTTATAATAATATCACGACTTTCTTAATTTTAACAAAATTAGTGTTTCTTTTGTTTTAAAAACCTTTTACGTTTTTTTTTAAAAATAAAATTGGTTGATAAGTTTAAAGTTAATAATTGTAATTCCCGCGTACTACTTACTACAGATTACATACAACAGTGCGGTATTTAACTGTCAGGAAAGGAGTAGAGTGTCCTGTGCATATTTCCATCATTCTGTGGTCACTACGTGTCAAGTTGTGGTTTCAGTTACGGTAGGTGGTCGCGACAGAAACCTTGTCTTCCAAACAAGGCTGCAATACAGCTGCAAATTGTACAACAGTTTACTTGTATCTAGTGCATCACGCGTACATTATAAAAATAGACTATAAAAAAACTATCTTTAGAATAATACTTAAAAACGATTCGATTTCTGTTAAAAACAGTATTATAAAAACACCTATATTTATATAAACAACACTGACGTTTTTATTAAATTGAAATAATAGTTTGAATTGCTGAATTTATAAAATAAAATATAAATGTAACCTTGATTTATACAAAGTTTCTCACGTTTAATTATTTGTACAAACAATCCTGTTGGAAAATTATAATAAACAATTTTGGCTTAATGTCTCAAAATTAATATATAAAAATTTGATTAAATATGAAGAATCGTAATCAAACTATGTGTACTAAACATACACTGCAATTTATGGTTCAATAATTAAAAAGAATAATAATAATAAAAACATTTTTTTTTTAATTTGTAGGCAGCCAAGTTGTTTTACCTTCCACTAAAGGAGTCATCATTTTATTTTATTTCATATTTGCTACGCTAACTTTTAATTTTTAAATCTGACAAAATTTTATAACAAATTTTGATAAGTTGAATTTTAAACGATACTACAGAATATTACAACAATATAATAATATATTAATAGTTGCAACAACAACAACAACAACAACACACACACACACACACACACACACACACACACACACACACACACACACACACACACACACACACACACACACACACACACACACACACATATATATATATATATATATATTATATATATATTATATTATTATTATTATTATTATTATTATTATTATTATTATTATTATTATTATTATTATTATTATTATTATTATTATGAGAGACTGTATTAGAAAAAGTAATTTTTCAGAAGTTTTTAACAAAAAGGGGTTTTCACAAAGTTTTTAAAAATCAAAAACTTTATCATTAATTTGAGCAAGCAAGACTCACATGACAAATTTCATTATAATCGGCCAATTGTTTAGTCCACAGCAATGTGTACAGACAAAAATGGAAGTCAGCAACGATTTTTGAACCAGGAAATCTAAAAACTTGCCTAGGTATTGATAATTATAAAAAAAAATACGTATCAAAATCATCGTTATTTTTACTATTACTAAAAACATTTTTCTACTGTTTTTGGTTGAAAAAAGACTGAAATAAAAACAATGTTATACAATTTCAAAATATGTGTTAGTAACAATAAACAAACAGCATTTTATCTAATGTAAATAATTATTTATTTTTTATTTAATTTATAATTACAAATATAATATTTTTTATGTATTCAGCTGATAAAAATAAACTAGTAAATAATTATTCATAATTTTTAAAATCGATAATCGTAAGGTCGATTCCTGGTGAATTAGCAATTATGTTTTCTGTACTTTCTTCGAATATATAATCAAAAATATTAGTAGCTTGGAAAATTGAAAACACAAATTTCTGTTAGAAAAATTGGATATCAACTTAATATAACAACATTATAAGTTAAACATTGAAATGTTTATGTTTAACTCTCTCTCTTTATGAATGCTGAAAATGTTGATTCCTGTTTTATTTGTTGTCTTCGTTATGTGTTGTTTGGTATTTTTAACTTTTATTACCGTTACTGTTCTACTAACCATTTTATACAGCCTGTAAAAAAATTAAAAAATGGTTAAATTTAGTTTTGATTTGTAATTTTTCTTTACTCGAACGCAGTTTACTGTTGAAGAATGAATAATATTTTAAACATCTCATACATCCACACTATGTTGTTGTAATTTGCACTAAATATCAAAGTAAAAATTTATCAAAAGGGTAGTACAACAAACTTAATTATGATGTACATTACTTATTGCACAAAATCGTAAAAAAAGCAATAATACAGTAAAAAATTAGTGTATATTGCTGCAATAATTGACGGTGGAAAGTGTAATTGTAAATATAGTCTAAATTATTGGCATCGATACCTGGTGACACCGCAACACACAGATAAGGAGTAGAATTATTGCCAGAGTTTAGCCTAACGGAAGGAAGCTGAGTGATTAACAGTTACATCATGTACCACCTATTGAGTATTAATTTCCTGACTGTACCGACATGCTGACTGTATCAGTGCTGATATATTTGGGCAGTTCCCGGCTGCTGCTGTTAATGCGAACAGGTATCCTTATTACCTTATCATACCGCTGAAGACAAATATCTCTCCGAAAGACAAATGACTAACGGTATCTTGGCAACCATTTTGTCTTACTTGCTGCTAAATTGTTTTAAATTTTTTGATTAAAAAAATATTTTTTAAAGATAGATTTTGAGAGTATTTAAATTCAATTTTGAACTGGAAGTCGTATTTGTCATCAGTTCCTAAATATAAGCAATTTTTTGATCGTATAAAGTGAAAAGAAAAGTTTTTTCCTTTTTTTTTATTTGTAACTTAACGATAAAATAAGTATTCACTGCCTAAACATTTGCACGAAGTTGTTTCAACACGATGTTTTGATTTTTTATGATTAATTAATGACGTAGAACAAGATGCAATGTTTATAAAGAAGCAAATTATTTAAATATGTTGACGAACGTCCGCGTGACAGAGGTCTGCAAACACCCAACGTAAGGTATATTAATTATGCCGTGCTACAGTATTTAGTACACCGACAAGAAGTATTATATGCACGGTGTCGCCATTTTGTGGTTATTAATGCGACATGTTGCGGTTGAGGTTTCAGGAGCTGGTTACAAAAAACCGTTTGTACTGACCAGCTGTTTACCTCGTTTTATAGCCCTGATTGTTTGATTTACAATGTTAATAACAATGCAAAACTTTTAGAATTCAAAAAAAAGTTATAAGAGATAGTAATACAAATTTTTCAACTTAACGTTTTAATATTTAGTTACTTTTAATATTAAACTTTGTACTGTTATTTATATTATACATTCTGTGATTTTATTTTACTTTACTTTAATAATATAGTTTCAGATTAAAAATGATCAAAATGAACTCGTTCGCGGGTTTATTAAAAATTAACACTGTTTTACCAAAACGACGTATGTTAAATAGGACAAGATTAAAAATAAGGTAAATTGTAACCTTAAATATTACAAAATCATATTTTCTAAAGAATACGTCAATCTAAACAAATTACGTGTAATGTGTTACAAATATCTTACGACCAAATCGATTTGACTTAAAATTACAGAACACTCATTACCTTCATCAGCTTTTGTTATTGATTTTGTACTCATAAAATAATAACATTCCTAGCAGAAATAAATATGATGATTTTAATGATTATTACGTTTTTTTAAATAAAAATTTGTAATGGAATACGATATCTCAGATCTTTTTTTAATACTTTTTAAAAAAATGTGTATTTTTATTTCGGAATAAACATAAAATGACATGACAATAACAAAACACACAACAAATTTCTAATAAAAAAATTGATCAAACATATTAATAAAAAATGAGTAGAACTTTTAAAACACATTAAGTAGGATATAAAAATATTGCATTATTTATCAATACATAAAAAATATTCTTCAGAAACATTTAATAAAAAAACGAATAAAATAAGATATTTATAATTCAAAATTAGAAAAGAATAACGTTATTGATAACATTTAAAAATGGGAAACATTTCCATAATACGAAATAATTATTATTTATCGGATAAAACAATAATATTAATAACAATTAGAAGAAGAAGAAGAAAAAGAATGTTTCATTTGATTTATATTCTCTTTTAATCAAAGTTTATTATTTTAACAAATTAAAAGTACTTTATATTTTTCTCACTATTGTTTTTATTATAGGCCCCTTTCTGAGACTCATTTCAGCGACCGTACCTGAAATTCACTATCTTTAGTGAGTTTAAAGACTAATAAATTTGTTTGAGAATAAATTTATTTAGATTTTAAACTAACTGAAGATAGTGACGCGGTGGCTGAAATGAGTCTGAGTTATAATAAAAATAATTGTGATGAAAGCGTACAATTTTGTATTTGTTATTTTATTCTCAATGTCTACATACTAATAATTTTTTTTTAGGGTGTAGTTCGTAATGAATTACTGCTATTATTGATCATAATTTTTTTGAGTATTTCTAACACAATTTTTTTAAATCATAGGGCCTATCTATTATCAATGGCAATCTTTAAAACTTTAAATAAATAATATCTAAGATAATGTATTTAAAATTCCTATGTGAAAGGTTAAAAATACCGAACCACAAGCATTAGTCTTCATGAGTAATGACTGTTTCTAAATACTGTCAAAAACAGGTGAAGTCAGTTAACAATACTGCACACACATGGTACCGTAACTTCATTTTTGAAGAAAAAACAGGAAATGAATTTACGGAATGAAAATATAAATAATTGTAACTATATATGAGTGTGTGTGTGTGTGTGTGTGTGTGTGTGTGTGTGTTTTTCTTACGGAAACACTATTTTTGGTTATGAGTAGTGATTTAAATCTAAGAATCATATTTGAATGTTTTCTCTTCGAATAGTAGTACCCTACTAACCTTTCTGTTGTCTTTTTGCTTTTTTTATTCTTTTTAGTCTAGTTAAGTGAAATAACATTATAAAGTAACTTCGAAAAATTTAAAGCATAAATAAAACGCATTTTTGTTAATGTTTGAAATTACTTTATAGAAATTACTACTCTCAAACCGAAAATGGTGTTTGGTCTTGCAAACGATTCGTATTCAAATTTTTTCTGTTTTCATCTTGTACCAGTGTTACTGCACCGCAATCTTGGTTTTCCCAGAGATTCTCCTCTTCGCAGTGATCACTACATCTCAGTACTTAGAGTTCTCCTAATCTTCTTCTTGTAATTCATTCTTATTACCCATTTTCTAACAATACAAACCGAATCATACATTCTTCTCAATGGTTTTTGTACCAAATTTAATATAGTATTAGTTTTTCTTTGTATTAATACGTAATGTAACATTTTCTGCTCAACACAACATTGTTGACTAATTTAATAATGATTAAAGCAAAGTTTGGTGATTCTTGAAAATATTTTTAACTCAAAGACTTTGCCCAGTTGTTTCTTGTATCTGTTAGTACTCAAAAATGTATTTTTTAATACTAATTATTGCTGTTGGGCTTGTTTTAATCCCAAGTATTGATATTCCAGTGATTTTACAATTGAAATTGAATTCGCTTTCACACTCTTGTCAATGGTCTTCTACCCACGTCTTCTTCTTTTCTGCTAGCTTCTGTTCTCTGTTGCTCCATAGATCTTGATCCAATCCAAATACCTTATCCTTCTCTCAAACTAAGTCTCGGTCTTATTCTTTTTTGCTACCATATAGTTTCCATTTTCAAATCTGTTTGTGAAGTAGATTTTCGTCCATGATTTCTCCTTGGTACATACCTATCCTAAAAACACAGTGTCCTGCATTGAGCCCTATGATTATCCTGAGTTGTGTTCTGTTCGCCCATCTAAGTCCTCCATAAGAAACTTACCTAAGAGGCGCTTGCTATGGGAATATCCTTGAAGGTATTTTCCCACCTTGCCTGGTGTTCTTTATTAATCCATCTATTGATAGAAGATCTGGCCAATAATAGAGATTTACCTTGAGGAATTGTTAACATTTTCTCAAGTCAACTATCCAAAAGTTCAAAAGTTAACCCTCTACAGTTAAATGCAAGAGAATAGCTAAATCTCAAAAAGTACACGTTTTCATGTCCCCTTCTAATTTCGACATGCTAGTCAACAATATTTGTAAACATAGTTTGTATCAAAACAAGGAAGCTGTTTTTCATAATTTTTAGATATTTTGGACATGGTTGGACATGGCCAAACCATCGAAGTTGTTTTGTCTTAATTTTGTCTACAATGGCGTGCTCCGCATCTATGATTTCACGGATTCTTATTTTCCCCCGTTTTCACCGATCTGCGGTTCTTCTCCAATAGTCCATTTCTGTAGCTTAAGACATTTTACTGTTTATGCTTTTCATAATTGTATTATATATTCTTTATTTATTTAGTTGCGATACCTGTTGATCCAATATGATGTTGTTGCTCTCCTTTCCAAGGTGTTTCGCTCTCGTATATCTGTGTCCAAGACTTCATCACGAGTAATTGCTATTCCCAAATACTTGTAAGTTGCACACCTTTGATTTGTGTGTCGTGTTCCAGTAGAAGTTTTTACTCTGCCCTCCAATACACTCCTTTTTGTTTAGGTTTACCTCAAGTCCCCAAATATCATATTCCTGTACTAATTTTGTACTCTTATATTCTAGATCATTATAATCCTGCTCTGTAACTATTCGGTTATCTGCAAAGCTGATGGTATGTAAAGTGTTAACCTTTAATTTATAACCACGCCTATGTTTCTGTATACCTATGTTTTTAATTTAACCAAATGACAAAGAAAGCAAAACAAAATAAAATCATGCATATTTACTTAACACCTGTATTCGTTAAGAACTGTTCATCATGCCCACAACCATTCACAATAACAAACAAACAACCCATTCTATGTACACATTACATCGCAACACAGACACGTTCCAAATAAAATTTCGGAGAAATCCAATTAATAGAATTCAAAACACAGGATCGCTAATTAATTTATGGAAAGAAGCAAATTTAAATTTAGCATTACCAAAAGTGTATTTGTGTATAATTATATGCCCAACCGACATTAATCAATCTCACCAGCCGATGGTTATACAATATTTTCAAAACCAAATTTAGTAAGGACAAAGTCAATATTTCACTGCAGTAAACATCAAATATTCTTTTTCCTCTTCTTTCACTGTCTTTAAAAATAAGTATGCCAATTAATTAAATGCAATAATTAAAAAAAACTTTAGTAACTGTGCAAGCACATTAGTAATACAATTTCTTATGTAAAGTATTAAGTTCGTGTTATGTAATTTAGACTCAAAAACGTTCACTTATTGTTCTGCCTTGTCGTTTTGTGTTTTTTATCCCAGTTACTGAACTTATACTCTATTAGTGCTAGCAATAATTCATAAATCTTTCAAGATTCAATTTGTAAAAGAGAAAGAATTCTTATAAATGCAGAATGACAGAAAGAAATATATTGTGTTGAAACTTCAACTTTGTTAAAAAGGAAAATCTGTATGCATTAGACATAAGAATTTACATTGATCTGACATGGAAAACTTATGCAGAATATAACGGTTATGATCTTCAGAAATTCTTTGTAATCTACTGGATGTTGGTATGTATTTTTTTAAATTGTAATTTGACACATAATAAGATACCGTTGGTTAGGCCTAATAAAATTCGTTTTTTAAAATATTAAGTCTTAATTTTTAATCATTCGTAATTCCAATAAAATAAAATAAAAATAATATGATATAAAATAATGAAAACAATTCCTTAATTTAGTGTAAATTATTCGACATATATTTTTAGCGAAGTCTTATAAATATGCATCTGTTTAGCATTTTTGCTGCAGTAATTTTATTTTTCCTGCAGTTTGGTAGCTATACACAATGCACAATTGTGAAACTCGATGTATCTTATTTCATATGAAGCTAGGATGGGGGATTTTATGAAATTTAATTTTCAAATCCACTACACATTTTTGACTTTTATAATTTGGAATAACAATATATTAGAACCTGTATATTGAGAGACTCCAGCATTTGATAACACTAAAGTTTAATCAATTGTTAACTGACTTAGTGTTACACAATAAAGTTATGACCTCGTAAAAACACAGGAAGACTTTGATTACAAATTAAAAAAACAATAAAATGAAAACGAATGTTCTATTCAACATTTCAAGGTTACTTTGCATAATTGTTTATGACATATTTCTTTAAGAAACAATAATTGTTACATTGCAAATTGTCTGATTGATATATGTTGTTCGAAGACTATTGTATTAAGTTTTATTTTTATCTCACTTCGGTTGAATCCATATTTAGTTAACAGTGAAAGCTCTTATAGAAGGATAACATTTTATAATTCTCATTTTCAACTTTAAGAAATTGTAAACAAATGTTTGCGTATCGTGTTATGAAAAGCACTATTTTAATGCGCTCACTGGCGTGGTAGATAGATAATCTTTTTGCAGATGACTGAAATTTTAGCACGTCATAATGTTATGATTGATTAGTGTTGGATAAACTTGTGTTTCGCAATAAATCAAAATGTATTACAAAAATGAATGATTACACGTCCCTCCTATGTTACATTACTTTATGTATTTTGTAATGTTAATTATAAATTACGTAAATTGTAGAAATTAATATGCAATAAGCATGTGATTTAAATTTCAAAACTCCTGAAATATATCAAACAAACAAGATTTTCTTTTAAGAAAAAGAAAGTCTTACTTTATTGTTAAGTAAATGGTTTTCAGTTATTTAAGAATTCTATAAATGTTTGTTGATTGTTTCTATCGTTAGAAACTTATAAATTCGAATGCGATGTAGAAGTTTGTTCTTTTAATAACTAGAAGTACCATATCAATATTTATCGCAAAAGATTTAAACAAAACCTGAAGTAAATTAAATAAAATGTAAATACTGGATTAAATAAATTAATAAAATTAAATTGATTAATAAATTAATAAAATAGTAAATTTAATAAATTAATTAAATACTAGATGTATAGTAAATCAATTACGTAATTGTTTAAATTTATTTTACACGTAGTATAAACTGGAACAGGAATAAGATTAAAATCAAGACTTATCCATAATAAATTATATAAGTATTCAATTTTTAAAAGAACAGTGACTCCAGATTAAATACTCTATTTTAACAGATGTACGAGGGAAAAATATGAACAATAAAATAATATTTTTAAAGTAATAAAAATGTCAAAAATGTTGTAAGGTAACCTTACACCTAACGTAACTTTAGTCCTAATGGTATTTTCAATATTAATATGATTCATTAAACCAAGGCTGGACTAGTTCAGGTACTAGGCATAAAAGTAATTATTAGTGTCTCTTGTCTATTCTCTATGTTTGCGTTTATCAAAAACGTATAAATACTGCTACGAGTTGGTTAAACATTTCAATTTAACATTTCATAGTTTTATGAAGCTTCAGGCATTGTTTGTATTAATTACCAGAACCGATTGTTGTCGTTCTGTGCTGGTTTGTCAGTGATTTAGTCAAACAGATTTTATTTCATATGCACACAGGTTTTTGCATTCGTTTGTTTATTTGTTAGTTTTAAAATTACTTATCTGTTCGAGACAACGCATATCAATAAGGCATGCGAAAAATAAAACAATTCACGTTTCTTAACAAAAGTAAAACAACAACAATTTGTAATGTAAATTCGAAATTTTAAACAACGTTAGTTTTTTTTATTTGTAAGCAAAGTCTCTTACCTTCTCGGAACATTTCTTTGTTGTATAACGTAAAGTTAGTAAAGGAGTTATTATGCTTTATAATTTAGTCAATTGCTGGACCAGGAACAATATGTTGTTTCCAACACATTGATATTTCCAAAACATAAAGTCAAAATTGTGGAGTGGATTTGAAAAAATTCATAAAATTCACTATTTTTATTCCTTTTAGATACACTGTCGTTTTAGGTGCACTGTCCTTTTAGGTACACTGTCCTTTTAGGTACACTGTCCTTTTAGGTACACTGTCCTTTTAGGTACACTGTCCTTTTAGATACACTGTCCTTTTAGATACACTGTCCTTTTAGATACACTGTTCTTTTAGATACGCTGTCATTTTAGATATACTAGATTTGAAACGTAGCAGTTTCAAAAGTTGATAATCTAAAAAAAACGTTTTACGCTTGCATCTCTGTAAAACTTTATTTTTACCAACATTATATTGCATTTTACTACGTTTAAAACTTGTTAATATTTTATTTATTTATTTATTTTATTTACAAAGGGGAATTTAAGAGTACAAAGTCTTTTGTTTTTAACCTCAATAAAACAAGTTATAATTTTTTAAAATTTAATTATAACAATTATAGAGTATAATTGAAAACAAACCAAGAAAATACAATAAATCGATGAGAAAATATACATAAAATATTAGAAAAGAAATTAAATATTACACTTTTATAAGCATGTACACCATAAAATGGAAAACTAATATTTTTTTACACACTTACACAAAACCACATCCTTTCCACCCGCAAGACAACTATAAACAACTTAAACCCCCGATGGAACCAACACCACAAGCAATCTTTGAACTATACATAGTCACGTATGTTTTTGATATTGTTTGATGAGAATTCCAAAGCTTACAATGGTACATTTTATTTATTTTTTACAAAGAAGTTCCTGTGATCCATTTCAGAAAAATTTAAGAACGTACCAGTGTAAATGTGATTAATTTTCTGAAATTTAAAACTGATTTATTTATTAAACACATAATGTTCACACTTTTATGAAAAGACAAAAACATTTTACAAAAAATCAGAAATTCGCAAATACGTTTGAACTGTTATACTCGTTTCTAAGTAATCTTAATACACAAGGCATTCTAATATTAAATTAGCATACAAAGCTTTAATATTAAATAAGTTAATGTTATATAACACTGACGACATTAAAGTACAAACATTTTTCAGTTGGCAACAGTGATTCAAATTAAAATGTTATAATATAAATTCACATCTAAAATTGATTTACATTACTAAACTCGTTGTTAAACCTTAAATTATAAATTACTGGCTCCGACGTCTGGTGACACCGCAACATACAGATAGGGAGGAGAATTATTGCCAGAGTTTAGCGTAACGGAAGGAAGCTGAGTGATTAACAGTGGCATCATGTACCACCTATTGAGTATTAATTTCCTGACTGTACCGACTTGCTGACTGTATCAATGTTGATATATTGGGGCAGTTCCTGCTAGCATTTACTCCTCGGTTTCCTTCTGGCTTATCACAGTTTAGTTGAAGACAAATGTTCCTCTGACCAACCATTTCCTGTCAAAGAGCTTCGCTATTCTGTGTATTTCTAAAATATGTAATTTTATTGTTATATTAAAAAACTTGTAAATAATAAAATGTTTTCACTGTAAAAACATTACTTTTTTTAACCTACTCTAAAAAGCGAAACAGCATGCAGCCTATGTGTTAAAAATGTTATTAAATATTATTTTTTCATTACGCGTAGAAAAAATCTGTCGGTTGCTTGTGTGTGTGTGTGTGTGTGTGTGTGTGTGTGTGTGTGTGTGTGTGTGTGTGTGTGTGTGTGTGTGCGTGCGTGTGTGTGTGTGTGCGCGTGCGTGCGTGTGGTAGCTATTTATAATTTTTATTATTCGTAAAATTTTACTGCAGGAAATATTATTCTGATTTAAACTATAAAATTTTATTACTTTCTTTTTTCCAAGTATGTTTTAAGATGTTTACTATCAAAACTGCATATATGCTAATATATGTAGATTTCGATGCTGATTGTAAAGGTTAAATGAAATGTTCTAAAAAATGGTAAAGTAAAAAATATTGTTTTGCACCTTCGCTTCTATCACTTCTATTAAGTCAGCGATTATTTTAAATCATTACAATGTAATTCCTTATTTATATTATATAATAAAGCAGCAAATCCACATTCATAATCTCTGAGCGTGATGTATGTTTTTTTACTTCTTAACGCACGTAACACATCAGTTTTCGTGAGTAATTACTGTTGCTAAACGCTGTCAGAACCAGGTGAAATCAAAACAACAACTTTATCGTTGTAAAGTTCAGAAAATGCAAATATAATTTTGGAATGAAAGCATAAATCACGGTATAAACGACACACTTTTTGTTTCTTCTATCAAGAACAATAATTTATGACCGCGAAGGTCTCGCGTGCGTTGGATGAGAAGCAGACTCCACCTAACGTTCTCAACGTATAACTTTCCGTAATTTGTTTGTCTTTGCTTCGTTTGTTATTTTTTTAAATAAATTAAGTTATAATTAATTAATAAATTAATGTTTGTTTGTTAAACTGCAGATATTAATTAACTTGTTTTAAGAGAATATGCAATGTATAGGCTATAAATTATAGATTTTTTATAAATATAAACTACAAATGATAATAAGTAGTATTGATATATTAATCAACCACAATTATACCTAAATTTAATTATTCAAATAAATTAACCTAAAATTCTAAATATTTTGCAAAATAGTTTTAGCAATATTGGTTTTGGAGTTTTAAACAGTAATTGTAATCTTACTATCACTAGATATTTGGAGTGTAGATTATCTGTTGTAACTAAATGTAAGGCTCTAGAGATAAACGTACTCCATATTCTATAATTTTATAGTTAAATATATTAAAGCAAGCATGTAAATTCTATGTAGAGTCTTCGGTTCGCTAAACATGAACGTATACAATTTTTTACAGAATTAAAAACATTAAAAAAGTAAATTCAAGTAGAAATACAAATTTCTATAAATTTTTGTGTAATTTTTTATTCCGTACAATACTAATACTTAACACGTAATGAGCAATTTGTAATTTAATTATCTTATGTTACGTCATACTTTGAGTTTTAATAACAAATTGAAATAATATTTTTATGTAAATCCAATATATAGAATGTAATATTTAGTTTTTATAATTTACAATCATTTGCGTGTCTTACAATTATGGGAAAAATATTAATTAACAAGTTTAATACTATCGTACGTTGTGGCATTTATTGCTTGGCTTTAAAACACAATTTTATTGTGTCATAAAGAAAATATTATCAGAGATTATTTAAAAAAAAAATTTTTTATAGATCAGGCCGGCAAAACAAAATCCTTTTATAAAATCCATTAGCGATCAAAGCAAGCTTTGTGGTGACCGATCGGGGCTAATAATTAACTGAGACATCAAAGAGCGACAATATTTCACATCCGGAGCCGAGTTTACTCGTAAAATCAAAGCTCGTGATTGGTCGAAACACGATCACCCAAGGCACCGCTGCAATTGACAAAGCCTGTTGCACTCTCGCTGGGATTTTTTGTTTCAAAATTTGTAAAAATAAACGATGTTTTAATTTCAGTTACTTTTGTGACGTGTTTCAATGTTGAATGTTTTCAGCAGATCAAAAAAACTGTGATCCATGTTTTTAAGCATAACATAATCTTTCAAACAAGTTTACGTTAAGTCAATTTTAGAGAATGTTTTCAAGTTGTGTTACATATTTGCGAATGCGAATTACCTTAAAAAAAATCTGTTAGGCAGTTTTGAAACTAGCAGTTGCGCAAAACAAAACACACACACACGCGTGCACACACACACACACACACACACACACACACACACACACACACACACACACACACACACACACACACACACACACACACACACACATATATATATATATATATATATATATATATATATATATATATATATATATATATATATAGTATATTAAAGTGTTTCTTTTCTAGAAATGTTACGTGGATTAATGTCAAACTCATCTTTATAATTATTGTTCACTGCCTGGACAATATGTCTGTGTTCTTACTTAAAATAAATCAAAACTCTTTAATATAATTATTAAAGATACATTGTTATTATTAAATTATATTGTGATTTTTCGGTGTTAAATATGTATTGATATTTTCCCGTTGCTTCATTGTAACAAGTAATATTGAAATAAAAAATAAAGTTTTAATTTAAAATATGTCAAACTTAATTAATTTCACGTGTTCTAATGTTGTTTATTTAATTATTGTTAAAGAGTCAAAACCGCTAATAAATCCACAGCTTCGAAACTGTAAGAGTTAAAAAAGACAATAATTACTGTTTGACTAAATTTATTGAACTTAAACTCTCAGGCAGAAATATTTTTGTATTGGCATTTGCGTTTTTTAATCCGTGTATAAGAATTTAAAATCTGAATATGGTTAAAAGATATTTAAATATTTTGATCCGTAACAGTGTGCACGTAATCATACAATGTAGTCTTAAATTAAACAACTCCTTACTCCAGATATGAGAAAGTAGTTAAGGTTAGCTTTATCAATACCAACGGCCCTATCAATAAACCGGAAAGTCCATACCCAGCAACTTGTTTGGAAAGGAGAGCCATTATTCATTTTGGTTTACAACTTTTTGTAATACATTTTGATTTATCGCCGTGCGCAAGTTTCGCCAACACTAATCAATCATAAAATTATGGCGTGCCAAAATTAGACACAGTGATGACAAATGTAGGCTCACAATAACCACACAAGTCGGAGCCATAAATTTCTGAGCTGGGTTCGAATACAAGGTAATATATTTAAATTTCGAACAATGCGCGATCGGTTCAATTGCAGCGAGATATTAATCTCAAGTCGGTGTTACAAATGTCAAAAAAGGTCGGGAATTTCATTTATGGAACATAATAAGCCTCGGCGGGTCGTGCAACTCATGAGTGACATACCCCAAGTCGTAATGCCTCCGGGCTGTTAGTAAAACTTGAACCTGATTCCTTCGTGGCAGGCTGTTTGACATATATGTAATTTATTTTTCCTTGATTTCCCCTCTTCGTTGCAGTTTCTTTAAAATTCGGTTTTCAAAGAGTTTTTCGTAAAGGGACGTCATGTACATGAGCATACATGTTTTTTTATAAAACAAGCATTCCTCTTACATTTCAGTTCTTCTACTCAAACAAGTTGGCACATTTTACGTTATATTTACAACCTTAATGAAACTTCAGTAGTATTGAAACATAACCTTTGAACAGTAAACATATTTTATTTATAAATAATGATTCTTTTACAAATTAAAATGTAATTTCTTTCTCTTACCGTCTCTCCTCTGTTTTAATATTTTAACGTTGAATTTGAAGGATAATTATAATACTCAAACTTTACTATTTCTTGCACCATTTGAATGTTAGTATCTAAATAACTTCAGTGTTTATTTTTGTTACATAAACTACTGTACAAATAAAAAACACGTAAAATATAGAAATGAGTTGAGTAGTGCAAAACGAAAACTAAAAGACAAACAAAATTGAAGAAGAAAAGTAAAGCAATAATTAGATAACCATACAAATTACTTAACACTGCATCCAAATTACAAAATAAAAATATCTTCCAAGTTCACGTAACGCAGAAAGTACTCCTGTTTCTAAAATCAGCTGTTTATTGATGTTAAGACGTAGCAGTTTTGAGCTTATTATTTTATATTTTTTTGGTAGGCAATTTTCCACCGGCGAAGCAGCTAAATGCTAGCGATGACTGCTAGTCAGTTGTTCAGTAGGGGACACGTGGTTAGCGCATCGCTTTACTACAGTGATAAAACCACAATTTTTGTCTGTGTTTATTTAAAAAAATACCTATCACATCTCAGTTTTTCTTTTCATTAGTTAACCAACACCGGAACTTACCTCAGGAATTGAATAACGAATATTTCACCTAAGAGGCATGGGCGCTAACCGCTACCATACCAAAGGCTCTTAGAAAAACAAATACGACTATCAAGTTTTATTTCAATAAAGACTACAAAGTTGTTCACAGAAAAAACAATAAGCGAGCTTTAAAAAACTTTAAATGAGATTTAAAAATCCAGTTACAAAACTAATGAGTTTTCAATACTGAAGGTTTTCAATATTTAATATTTAATGTTCGTGAAATTTACAAAACAATTTCAGCGTAAATAATTCTCCCAAAATGACTTTCATATAATCACTTATGAAAAAGTCCTACTTATCAATTTTTTAGAATGTATGTCTATTTAAAGTTTTTTACACTTAGCAAAATATGAACAGATAATTAAAGTCCATTTTGAAAAATCAAATTCTTGTTATGTTTTATGATTTTTGACCAAAAAATGGTTTGTAAAACTACAAACATATCAGAAATTTCATTAACGTATTCAAGTAGTTCAGTAGGCTACCCAACATTGTGGAAATTTGTTTTCAATCCTTCGAGTTAAAAAAGTGTTTTTTTAATTGATTAACTTTCCACACCAAAGTCTTTGTGATTGTGAAATTAGACACATTAGCGTAGGTTTTGTAAAATAGTAGGACGATTCTTCAAACATTCGTTTGAAATAATACTGAATGAAATTTAAATATTTAAATTCTAATGTAATTTGTTTTTAACTGTTATTACAATGGTAAAAAAATAAGATTAAAAATGTTACATATTTTTTTAAGATTTGAATTAGGCACCATTTGAAACTGTTAAGTGAATTTGGTTGGATAACAAATTTCAGGAAACTCTCAAAAACAAAACATTCATTAGGTTCACTGCGAAATTGCAGTGCATGTAACTGTTGTATTCGCATCTCTTTATATTGTATTTATATTTACGTAGATTTTCTGCGTGGGAGAGCCTCGTAACCAATAATAATAAAAATTCAAATTAGAATAAATTTTTAGTATAGCTTATTTAAAAAAACAAACCATAAAATTTACATTTTACATGTATAAAAGTGTTAGAGTTTATTTTTCCATATTAACAAAAAGGTTAATTCTATACACAGCAATCGAAGCGAAGAGCTGATTGAATATTTACATACCCTGTATAGTATAAACTTACATATGTAGAAAATATGAATTATTTATAAACACCTTGCAAAAGTGTTTAAAAATATAATTTTATAACTAAATAATAAATGCCTTAAATTGAATCATACAGTATTACTAAACTCGTTGTTAAAACTTACATTATAAATTATTGGCATCGATGCATGGTGACACCGCAACATACAGATAGGGAGGAAAATTATTGCCAGAGTTTAGCGTAACGGAAGGAAGCTGAGTGATTAACAGTGGCATCATGTACCACCTATTGAGTATTAATTTCCTGACTGTACCGACTTGCTGACTGTATCAATGTTGATATATTGGGGCAGTTCCCGGCTGCGGCTGTTAGTGCAAGCATTAACTCGTCGCTTTCCTTCTGGCTTATCACACCGCTCAAGACAAATATCTCTCCGAAAGACAAACGACTAACGGTATCCTGGCAACCACTTTGTCTCTTGTTTTGCTGCTAAAACTTTTGTCAAGTTTGCCCTTATTCTTTGTTTTATGGAGAATGATTTATGATATCCATTTGTTACGGCTCTACTTTGTAACTAAACTATAATTCTGGAAGAGGAAATCTTTTATTCATAACATATTTAATAACATTTTGAAAATGTGTCTCGAGGAAAGTTTTGTTAAATAAGTGAAAAAAATCAAAAAACCTTTTAAGAAGTTTCTAAATTGAACGATGTTAAACTTACACATTTTTTCGCATAGCTTTGTATATTGTTATCTTACCACTTGCGCTTAAACTGTAAGTTCGAGTAATAAGAAGCCTATTTTAATTTTCAGAAAAGTACAAAAGGCAACTAAAAACATTTGATCACAAAGCTTTTAAAGATAGTGACGAAAATTGTGCTTTCTTGCAACCAGTGGTTATAATATATTCGTTTATCCATAAAATAAAAATATTTGCATATGATTAAACATCGAATAATCAATTGGTAAAACGAAAGCAAGACATCATGACATAGGCATCCATCCTGACCTCTAGAACACGTTTTTTAACGTGTCATAAAAAACTGTATTTATTTTAAAAAATTATCTGATTTGATTCAAACTTAGTACAAAAACAAATTTTGCTCTTAGCCGAAACTAGTCATCTAATAAGAAACAAATAGAGGTCGACTTTTTTAAACAGCTGCCATTCAAATATTTCACTAATTTAATTTGAAATTGACTGTTTTTAAAATCATCAGAGTTATGTTCTCAAAATTTTATGTTTTATATTTTATATTAAATCTGAACGTTTATAAAACTAGTTCATGTAAATTTCAAAGCTGATTACAATGTTGAAATCAGATTTGAAAAAAGATTAAAATGAAAAAGTAACAAACATTCCGACAATCAAGGTTCATTTTATATATATATATATATATATATATATATATATATATATATATATATATATATATATGTGTGTGTGTGTGTGTGTGTGTGTGTGTGTGTGTGTGTATTGTATTGCTTGAATGTTTTTACGAATGTTATTCTATGTTTAGTTTCGGAAATCCACTCAGTAAAACAGCCGCGTGCTGGGATTGTTTTTATTTTCACTGAAACTCAATTGTGAACACGTAATTTAACAATTTATTAGAAAATGTTTTCAGCTCATCTTCCATTTTGTGATTGATTTAGCCTATAATATCTTGGCCAAGTACAAAATAAAGCGCAATTAATACTAATGATTTCATGTCAGAAAGAAAAGTTCGACATTTAAAACAGCTTATATAAATAATTAATTAATAAACTCCATTAGTTTTCAGTACAAATGAGTAATTAGCCTATTTAAGCATCTTCTAATGGTAACGTTGATTTATTTCCTTCATCATTAACGGAATATTTCAAGACGTTAAGGTCACGAGGTCGAGCCAAAATGTCAGAGATATCGATTTAATACTTCCAGAAACCTAATTAGGATTAATTTACGGCTGATCATAAATCAATCAAATCCTATCGCTAACACATGCTTTTAAAATGGCGTTAAGTGTGATTTTTTTTATAACAATTAGTGTTATTTACTTCTATTAAGCTATTAGTGCTTTTTACAACATAATCTGCAACACAGTTGATCGTCTTTTATAATTAAAACAAAAAAACAATTACCAAACTTAATTAGATATAGTCTATTTCTTTAATGATTTTTTTAATATTTTGTGTTCATATATATATATATATATATATATATATATATATATATATATATATATATATATATATATATATATATATATATATATATATATATATATATATATATATATATATATATATATATACATATATATATATATATATACACACACACACACACACATACACACATAATGTGTGTGTGTGTGTGTGTGTGTGTGTGTTTGAGTGTTGATAGTATGTATGTATATACTCGTCACTCGTCTGTATATCCTCATTCCGTTATACTAAAACTGCACATCTATTCTCTGTACTCGATAATTAGCACAAGTTTTTGTAAGCCATACAGCAGAACAAATCTTTTAGAGCATTAGCATATTTTTGTAATAATTTTAAATTTATCTCCCCGGCAGTATTATCTCCCCAACTCACTCGGTAATCTTATGCAATCACGACGGAAGCAGGTTTTTTAACAATAGAGTGGCTATTAGCTCGCGTTAAATCGATTACGTAACTATCCAAGGGGGCTGTGCCTCCGCTGGTCGCTGGAAATAAGCTGCTATAATTTGTGTACACAGTCATGCCTTGCTTTAATATTACTTGATAAGGGTGGTATCCGCATCCACCCTGGCTGATGACGTTGGCTAAAAACACTTAATGACATTACAAAAAGTATTAGTAACACAACATGGGGTTGCAGCTCGTAAAGACAACCTTTGACTGGGTAACATCTAGTCTACCCACCCTAGCTGTAGAACCATTTTGTTTTAATAATAATTACATCGTACAGTCCAAGTAAAAAGTATTTCTTAGAAAGGCTTAGATTTTGTACAGGTAATCATAGTAAAGCTATGTGCTAAAATACTGATAGGCCTATTATAATTATTTACTATTTGTTTTTTTCTTTTTTTAAATAGGTGTACAGAATTTCAAATGAAGAATTTATTTTATCATAAACAAGCAATAAATTTATTTTTGCAATATGTATAAGTATTCTATTATTAAATAATATTTCTTAAACTATTGCGTCTACAGTTCCAAATCAGTATGGTCATTGAGTATAGACATAGTAGATGATAACCCTTATGAGAACTTTGTGAGCGTTCACTGCTGGTGGCATCTTGCGGCAGATCCTTTCAGTACAGTGAAATATATAATAGTACTGTATATTTTCTCAAACGTCTCAACCCCTGTCCTTGCAGCTTTTAGCGTTCGTAGCGGCAGATAATCCAATATAGCCGTTAATATTGAGCACGATTTTTATAGTGGTGGCTATACTTCTTCTGTATATTCAATGTCATGGTTATTGTTGAGTTAAAATAAAAATTTAACTTCTATTTAAAATTTCCATTTCTATTGAAATTAAATTCTATTTCAAAGTTAATTAACCGCTTCAAGAATTAAGAATTATAACGTTACATAAAAACGGTAAGTTTATTTTGTACTTTTAACCTAGATTATTTTTAATGTTTTTTATTTGTTGGCCTCTATAGTGTGTGATAATAGCAAAACAAATAATTTGTTTTTTATTTTATTACCTGCAAATTTTAATTTTGTTTCTTTAACGTTTAGCCTATACTTCATGCCAGTTAGACTGAGGAGGACGGGCGATCAGGATTAATGACAAGGGAAAACCATAGAGCAGTAACTGTAGTTTCGAACCAACGATCATAAAGTGCGCAAGTTCGGAGTTTCAGAAGTATGGCCAATCACACGCAACCATAGGTTATCATTTTTCATGTTCTCTACGAGAAAAGAAATAATTTTTTTAGTAATCCGTAATATTCATCAGCATCTGTTTGCAGCTAGCGGATATTTCTGTTGACTGGATTTAAATATTCGTATAATCTGAAGTTAAAGTGTTTTGCTAAAACATTGATATTCTCTCAGCAATCATTAATTGTTTCCATGTAACAAGAAATTTTATCTATAATTGAACTGTATAATTTCGTTATTCTCATAATTAAACGTATCTAGATTTTTCGGAAAAATATTACACATGCAATAAAAGTATAAGTTTCGATTTAGAGTATTAAACGAATCGATATTAAAAGTCGGATACTACAGTTACGATATCAAGTTTTTTTACTGAAGTCTAATTACGTTTAACACGCTGATGAATCATGTACCAAAGATACAAAAAAATGAAACTATCATATCCATTGTTATCTTCTTGTCAATAATTATTCATACCACACTGACGCCAAGGCCTACTCTGCAGTGACGTAAGCTTAACTTACTGATTTTAGAATACAATTTATTTATAGCACAATATTCAGTGATTTAAAAACAATATAAGGACTTTAATTGAAGCTTTTCAGTGTTTGAGGTTTTACTACGGGTAACGTTTTAACGTAAAATGACAAATAACGTTACGCTTCAGATATAAACACATTTTATTTATAAAATTGGATGGTAAATTGTAAGGACAATAAAAATAAATGTTTAGAAAGTAAATCGTGTTTAGAGCAGTATGAAGTGGGCACGAATTACGAAAATATATACAAATCTGAAATACCTGGCTACAGAACAGGAAAAATTTGAAACTTTGAAATGTTACTATTCTTTAATTTAAATAATTTAAAAATTTAGATTTTTGAGAAACACTTTTTAAACGGTTTCAATCTGAGTTTTTGTTGAAAGTGAAATATTCAAATGTTTCGCTTTGAAATACAGTGAAATAAGAGCTGAAAATTTAAAAAAACTTGTTCATTATATGTTTTTAAATTGTTGAATATCACTATAATAGTTTTAAAAATATTTTTACGAGATCAATTGTGGATTTAAAACTAAATAGCACTATTTTTAGCTAATACTTTTTAAAAATGAGCCATTACAACAAATTTTAAGTTTTTAAGTAGGGAGCTACCCGATTTTTCGGAGAAAATAGCTAGAAAACCAGTTTTTTATGAAATTACTTACGGACTACATATTAGGAGAATTTAATCAAAATAACTATATCTGTTTTTGAGAAAATTCGATTGGTATTAATTAAGCGATTTTTTACGAAAACAATGCTTCAAAACAAATTATAATGGTAGAAAAAGCAATTCCGAGATATACACCCACACCTATGTAACAAAAGCCATTTTGCCATCTACCTCTTTTGTAAGGATTCGGAACACAAGTAAAAGTAAAAATCCCGTTTTAAACCCAGTTTAACTAAAAACGGATAGCGTACGTCCAAGTACGGGGTCTCGCGATCACTTTGCGCCGTGGGGAAGAAGAAATCATAAAGTGCGTAAATCGTTATTGCTTTAAAATGTTGATAAATGAATCACCGTTGAGCTCAGTTGATTATTGTTTGCCCAACGTGTCGCAGTTCTTCATGGAGGGATCAGTTCAAGACCGGCGGGGGGGACGATTCAGTCTTCTTCAAACCTTCTTCAGACTTAATCAAAACTGCAATACAAGCCTTATTAGTTGATGATGCGTCATAATCGATGGCTGTACCCAGGTTCTCCTGTCAAATTTATATAGTAAATTCTAATACTGTATCTTTTAAATTATATTTTTTAGTCGCTGATGATTAAAGACATACAAAGTGACTTTCAAATCCGATGACTAAGAATACCAATAATTCAATTTTTCATAAGTTTAGTAGATAGGCTCAAATAGTACTAACATAGGACAAACAAGCCAGACACAAGCGCCTCATCTGTGTTTATGTGTACACTCAAGTAATATGGGATTGACACTAGGCTATATATATATATATATATATATAGTGTGTGTGTATGGTGCCATAGTAATGGTCTGGGTCGTAGCATGATGGTTACTCCAATAGTTTTTATTTAATGGAAACTCTCTATACGAAAGTAATATTTTTATTATATGATTTTTTTATTGACTAGTTATATTTAATACTTGTTTGACTTATTAAAAAGCAATGGCATTCATTATATTTAGGTTATTTAATACAATAGGCTATTCTTTCGAAACGTTCTCACTATTGTTCTTAAGCTAAACAAAGGGAGAAGGCAAAAACAAATGTCAATTTGTGGCAATCTTGAAGACTATTTTTCTCAAAAATTATTCAACAAATTAGTCTGATATTTTTTTCATTAGGCCGGGTGGCCACCAGAGCGGAGCGGACTATTGTGTTTAATGTAAGCGCGGCCACTGAAAGCGAAGCGGCGCTGAGAGGAGTCAAGCGGCGTCGCTGGGCAATCCCCTTACATTTAGTGGCCATCCGGCCTCACTTTTGTCATTAAAAAGAAATACCTAAAATCAGTGTGCAAAATTTGAAGTAAAAGCAAGTTGAATTGACAAAACGTTGAATTAAACGAAAGACACTGTAATTTTTTGAAGATTGCGAACAGTGTAATTTCATTCTTTATTTAAGCAATTTTAAATTATGTTAAAACCACTAAAAGTACCGAATTATTTAGACTTTAGACTATTGCATAGAGAGTAACAAGAAAGTGAATATAAGAATACGATTATTATATACAAGTTCTTACCGTAATTTGAACGATAAACTGAAAATTCCAGAATTTAAAAAGTCAGCGATTTTTGTTGCGTAACGGTCAATGTTTAGTACCGACCTATCAAAAACTAAGAACTTTTAAGCCATTTTTTAGTTATTATATGACAATATCCTGTACTCTTTCTTTATGGATCACAATGTGAGATTTATCTACGGTAAAAATAACACATTAAACATTTATCATAAACTCACTAAAATTATTTTTGTGATTTCTTTGTTTTAAAACAAACTGTTTAGGAATACAACAAACTGAATTTATATTCATTAGTAGACCAAATGAAGCAGCATCACCTTGTGCTTTCAAATTAAGTTTGGACAATTACAGCGAAAACAACACAAAAGTTGCCAAGCTCTGTGTAAATGCCAGGGAAATCTTTTGACGCCATCATGAAAGTTTATTTAATATTGTGGAAATGCGCACTTTATAAATGAAGATAACCTAGCAATAAATTTGGTGGAGGTAGGAGGGAAGGTGTGGGGGTAGCAGGCGACAATGGCGGTGATTGCAACCCTGGCTATTAATGTAATTCATTGTCTTGTAGGGCGCCCCAGTGATTGTCGTCGCCAGGACTCTGCCGGAGGGTGGGGGGCAGTAAATATGGTAATCATCTAATGGCCATAGGTTAATGTACACAGCCAGTCAGCCTGACTGCCGAATCCACTTCATAAACACCCAAACTACTTTAATCGTGCTTTGTTTTTCAGAAACTAGTAATTATATAAAAATATTTTGTGAACAAATTTCAAACCTTAGCCTTAAAATTATTGTGAATGTATATACTGAAATAATGAATTTTATGATGAATAAAAACAGTAAATTGAATTTTGATTTTCTTTAAAATTACTGTTGTTTTAAAAAAGTGATCCATGAACGTTTCGAACAAAATAATTCCTTAAAAAATGTCTTTAAAAAGTCAGATATATGTTAAGAATCTAATGTCTCTAGAGGTTGTATATATGGAAAATATGAGACATTATACTGTAAAGAACTTTTAGTGGAAAATTTATTTTGAATAAATTGCCTATAAATATATTAACAGCTGATCTTGAACAACAGTTGTACCTATTTTTGTTAACTAACAAGCTACCACAGTTTAAAAATTGTAAACAGGTTCCATTTCGTTTGTTTTCGATTACATTTTAAGAAGGAAATGTCTTCTAATTCAAATGTGTTACATTAATTACAATTTGTGTAGCTTCCCAACCAATCTAATATAGTCTTATATTTAAGGACTACATTTGAAATAAAATTTAATCAAAACCATTAGAACTATTTTTTTTTAATGTTGTTTTTGTTATTTTAAACAGTTTTTAACACACAACAAAAGAAATAAAAAAGAAAACAAAATATTTATTTTTAAATGGTCATCATATATGGATAAACTATGTCTTTACACTCAAAGCAAGATTCTATCAGTAAATTAATTAAGTGCCAGAAATAGCTTAAGCAAAAACACAACTGCATTCAAAAGCCATTTTTTTTTATTCATAGGAACCTGAAAATTGGTATGAGCTCTCTATAAAAATTGTAAACGATTTTGTTCACTGTCATAATAATTTTAATACAGGCTAATTCCTATAGCAAGAAAGAAAGAAAGAAATATAAATAACTGATTATTACAGTGCATATCGACATATAAGGATATTGTAATTACGTAGATCCTATTCCAGTGTCAATTCTACGTTATTTTGTAACTAATTTTTGAACATTTTTGAACATTATTATTTAATTATGACGGGGTATTTAAATCATTTTTACAACCCTAATGATTTATATTTCTATATTATGACAGATAAAATCCACGTGTACACAGTTTTTCATTTTCATGTGCTTGTTATCGCCCTACGCCAAAATAGTTCCCAACTATCGAAATACGCTATCTGATTGAAACACGAAAACAAAAGTTTAACATAAAAATTGCGTTTGTAGATAACAAAAACACTCCATCAACTACAAATTGGCTGCAGTTTCGGTGTGTGTGTGTGTGTGTGTGTGTGTGTGTGTGTGTGTGTGTGTGTGTGTGTGTGTGTGTGTGATTAGTTAAATTAAGCGCAAATTGTGGCTGTAATAACCTGACACATTAAACCCTAAAATCAAAAATAAACTTTGAATTACAACGCTTTATCACAAACATTTCGTTTTATGTGACGTCGGAAATAACTCACCGAATACAAATAATGAAGAAAAATTAAACCAAATTAAGCCTCCATATTCTCTCGCTCCCTCTCGTTCAAACAGTCGGTTAAATAAATGGTGTTAATTTATAGAGCTTAATTGGAAGCACGTAACATTGATTGCACCTTTTAAATGGTTCAGTAATCATTTTATTCCCTTCGCTTTTATTTTAATTAATAGCTTATTAAATTGTGTCTGATTTTTAAATTTGAATAAAAATTTGATTACATTTTGTAATTTCTTGTCATTTTAGTTTTTCGTTTGACCTTTTACATAACTAAAGTCAATGTACAAATTTGTAATAAAATTGTCTTAAACAGAAAACAAAATTATGCTGACCGTTGTTGAATTTTAAACTGATTCACTAATTACAAAGGCGTTTGTAAAGCAGGTTTGGTTTACTTCTATTTGACAGCAACATTTAAACAAAATGCATTTCAAGTTTTTGTAAAGAGATTTTTAATCGAAATTAACGATGTTATTAAAAATTTCCGAAACGTAGCCTATAAGTATCGAAACAATTTGGTTAATATATCGCCAACAATCCAGTTTGGGAGCTACCTAAAAATCTAAAATATTAGAAAGTTTTTCAAAATTGGTTCATTGTATTTTGCTCAAATTTGGTATCATATGCACGTTTATAACGCAATTCATTGTAGCGAATTTGAAATAAAAGAAATGTTTTGTTCGGGAGAAATTTGAAAACAATGTCAAACACTACGTCACTAAGTTTGTTTTTCCCAACCTTGGAAACAACTCGGAATATTTTTTTAACATAATTGAAAGCTTGTGTAATGTTTTTAAATCATTTATTTATTTTTCTTTTTTGTAAATTGAAAATACATATATAATACAATTTACATTTAAACGTAGGCCTATGATAAATATATGATGACTTTTTGGAAATCATCTTCCATTACGCCAGTGAAATAGTTGCTTGTTTATTTGAATTCCTTCTGATTTGTAAAATAATATTAGGCTACATAAATAAACTTTGGTGTAATTTTTATGTAACTAAATGAAATCTTATATTTATATGTAAATACCTGAATCTGTAAATATTCGTTAAAAGCAACATTTAGGTCAGTTAAGTTAGATGCAATTCTAAACATAAAATGAAATTTTAACAACTTTAGGTCTATATAGTGCTTATTTTAGGTTAGCAGTTTAATAGGTACAATATCTAATTGAATTTTTCAATTTAGAAGATGGAATTTACAAAATACATTCTTAACTCTTAAAAAGAAGGGTGTTTTTCTTTAAAAAAGGAGGGTAATAAATAGGCGTAAATTATTTCCCCATTTTTACATTAGAGATTATAAGATAACGTGTGTGTTTTTGAGTTAGTAACCTTTTTAGAGTTTGGATAGTTTCCAATTCCGTCCCCTTCCCAACATAACATGCTTATTTATTGCAATCTACATCACCGGAATTGTTCTTAGTATCGCGTATCCGGAAGCTGCAAATCCGGAAGTTACCCGCAACGTGTGGCTAAATAATGTTATCAAATTATGAACATTATAAAAACAGTGTTCCTAATTTCAAATTTATTAATCTTGGTCAATAGTAGAATTATGTTAAAGAAATTTAGTAATGATAAAATAAAAATCATATAATATCCACTGGTGGTGATCATAACATTTTGTATAAAATCTAAGGGAATATGTTTTATATAAATTGAAAAGCAAAGTGTTCCAGTTATTTTATTGTATTTCAATTTAAAAGATCAAATAATAAGATTTTTATACAAGTAAGTATTGTAAAAATGTCACTTAAAAACGTAATAACCAGAGAATTATCTCAAAAGGATAAAACGAATTTACCTTTAAAACTAAAAAAAAACATTGTTAAGTTAATGTGATGTTATTAGTTCCATTTTATAGCTGTTCTGTTTATGCCATCGAAGAGAATTTCGAAAAATATTACAAAAGCCAATATTTTGAAACTTAGCACTTATATATATATATAAAGGAACGCATACAGGAGAAAGATGCTCGGTTGGAAGGTCCCAGAGAATGAAATCCCAAAGAGAGCAGGAGTAAAAAGGACGGAGGAGCGGAAGAGGATCCATGGGGACAGGATGAGGGAGGTGTAAGGAGCAAAACATGAGTCGGAGTGCTTTGCGTGATCCAACAGGATCTATACGCAGACAATAATAATATATATATACAATAGGGGGCTGCGCCTGCCTGGTCGCTTAGCTGTTTGCTCATCTAAAAAATGATGACTTCGTTTGACAATAACAGTTTTTACTTATAAAAATTTAAAGAGAACAAAAATCTTTACAGGCCGATGTGAATCCATAACCGCAAGTGGTACATAAATAACTAAAATACATATATGATGCCCAATAGTACACTATTATTATCTGATATATGTACCTAATATGTAGGCCTATATGCACACACACACACACACACACACACACACACACACACACACACACACACACACACACACACACACACACACACACACACACACACACACACACACACACACACACACACACACACACACACACACACACACACACACACACACACACACACACACACACACACACACACACACACACACACACACACACACACACACACACACACACACACAGAGAGAGAGAGAGAGAGAGAGAGAGAGAGAGAGAGAGAGAGAGAGAGAGTTATGTTGACAATGTAGTTTAACAGACTAAAAAGCAAAAAATAATTAATTAAATATTTTTAAAAACACGATTTTAAAACGGACTAAAAAGAATAAAATATTTTTTTTCTAAAATGTTACATGTGAATTATCTTTATAGATAAGATAATTGTCCTAAAAATTTGGGGTAGTGAATTTTAATATATATAAAAATAATTGTAAAATTCAAAAAAACCAAAAACCTGGGACGCATGAAATATAAGGATTATAAGAATTAGATATTATTCATAAAACTCACATAACAATTCAAATCATTTCTTATGAAATTGTTGGCGATTATTTATTCCTCATTTATTTATTTCGTGTGCCAAACGTTTTATGCTTTGAATTTTACAATTATTTTTATATCTATTAAAATTTACTATCATAAATTTTAGGACAATCATCTTATCCCTAAGGATAATTCACCTGTATCATTGTAGAAGAAGATTATTGTTTTCTTTTTAGTCCATTTTAAAAACGTGTTTTAATTTTTTTTTAATTTAATTATTTAAATTTTATTTCTAAAATCTATAAACCGTTAGTCTTACATAGATTTTGATTAAATTAAAAAATTAATTATACTTTCAGCAAGAAAATTTGTGCGATGTTTTTGAAAAATTTCAATCTGAATATTAGTGAAACAAACCCTCGTGTAAATCAATTTACTTGTGATGTATCTTACTTCTTATCACAGTTGTAGATACTGTGCACAACATTATTGCATTTTGAGACTTGAAGAATGCAGACGAAGCATGACATGTCTGGGAGAGGCGGAAACATCAATAACTAGTCTGCAGAAAGCGACTAAACTAAGATTTGTATGTATGTGTACAGTGACAGATCTGGGGTAATGCTGTAGCGGTGACGGTAGGTTGGCAGCACTGCTTGACAGCTGCTAATCACGGACAGGCTGCTGTCAAAAAACGTCAATTCAGAAATCCTCTAGTATGGAATTCAGTTTGTAACAATAATGATTTTTATGTATTACACTAATCAAAAACATTCACCAAAATGACTGTGATCGTGAATTTAAAAACTTGAAGTTATTTAAATATTGTCAACGAATTTTAGTAGATAACTCAGTACAATAATAGCTATTGTTCCATAATTTTGAATTTCGAATCAAACCTTCACTTTTTTCCTTTGAAAGTCAAAACAATTATTTTGTTTTTCTATTATATTTTATTTCCATAAAATAATGAGTATGTAGAAAATATTGAGGAAAAATAGATTTTGAGGTTTCGATAAACGAGTCCGTTTCCAGATCCCATGGGCTCTAAAAAAGTGCTTTTATATAAATTTTTGTCTGTCAACGTATCACGTCACTGGTACTAAATTAAGCCTAAACTGAATTAAGACGAAATCTGGCATTTATCTAAATGTTGCGAGCAGATTTTAAGACAATTTCGTTTTGAATGAAGGCCCTAGTTTTTTACTACAAAATTAACAGACATCCGATTTTTATAAGACATCGGATCACATTTTGTTTAAAAATAGTTCTTTTCTTTCAGGCTACTAAACATAACAAACCCACACTACAATTCATACTCCGTTTTAACGTTTCTAAAGCGGCACACAGAATGGCACATGTTAAAAAAATGTGTCTTTTTTGTAATAGATTATATAAATTTGTTACACAAAAAATCAGTTTAAAAATGTCACTCCTTAAGTATCTTTAGAAATCATCACTTTGTCTTACATTGTTTGGAAATCTAATTTTATCATTGTAATCCACGTTAAAAGCAGGGCATAACTTCACGTTTTTTACAATATTATCAACTATTGTAATGATAATCATTAAAATTTAAAACGTTATTATTTTTAATGATTAAAAATTACAGAAAAGTTGATTTTAACAAAATAAATGAATATTTGCAAAGAGTTAATATTTTTAAGTCGAATATAACAAAAATTAGATAAATATTAATCCACTACTTCACAACAATGACAAACAATACATTGATTAAAGAGTATCCTGAACCCATCACAGGTCTGGACACGTGTCAATAATCTTTTTACAGCGGATCTGACACCTGTCACCCACTGGCTGACAATCTGATTATACCGCATCTCCAAAAATCGTAATACTAAGTCTGACGTATTGGATTTATTATGATTGTAGCGAGGGTTGGGGGTGGGTTGGGGGTGACAATATTGTCCCCTTCCGTTTCATATCGCACTCGGACGAGAATATCGACAACAGCGATGCAATCAAGCCAAAACAATATTTCTTATGTATGTCCTTCACCGATACTCTTCTGATGAAATAGAAAATTGAATTATTTTCTATTCTTCCCAAACATATCGACAGGCAGGTGTTGGGGATAACACCCACGCGAACACAAACACACGCACGCCCACACACAATACCATGTTTACTTATGCATAAAGATAAAATACATGCAAGGTTACAGTAGCAAAAACCATGTATTAGTGAGTTAAAAAATTGAGCCTGGCTGTCTGATATAATAACCAATTAAAAAAGATTTTATTAATGTTTTTTATTTGATAAGCCTTTTAGGAATATCGATGAAGACTTTTCCTTTTTTACACAGAATGTAATGACCTATTTACATGATTTTTTACGTGAATTCCCTAATTTTATTGAAATAAATCTTTTTTATAAAATCCCATACAAGGTCTTTTTAAGTCTTTTAAAATTTCAAAGCTAATAAGATCAGTGTTTCAAAAATTTTAAAACAATACAAAAGTATGATTTTTTTAAAGATGTTTTGAAATAATCAACATTTCAGAACTGATTAATAGATTTCACAGAATAATGATCTTGTCCAAGATATTGCCCAACGGTACAATGGTCATGTTCGTATAGTCTGTGAAATTTGAACATAAAAATATTAATGTATGCTGCTCTAACATTACTATAATGAAATATATTTTCAAAAAGTGTTAAATAAAAATCACTACAATTAAATGTTCAGTTCGCTTAATCGGTGACCTTCAAAATGGGGTTTTAAATCGTACCAGCACCAAAATAAATCAACATCTCGACCCGTAACCTAACCACTATTAAATATTTGAATACACCGTAAAAAATACACGCACTTTCTTACATCATATTTGTAATTTTTCTTTAAAAAGGGCCAATAAATGGTTTATTTTATATGATACAAATTTAGTTCAAACCTACAAGAGGTCTATTAGCTATTATCCTAAACTGTAAATAAAGCTATTTCGTATCTTCATTTTAATAAATAATAAAGCCATTTATATTGAATTATTAAGGATATATGCACTGGAAAGTCATTATACTGAACTTACAAGATCGCAAGTAATACTTTATCATAACTACTATAAAAATGCTAACTAACCAAATTTATTCCATGTTTCACTTTGATCTTAAATTTTGGAAATAGTTTACAAATATGGAGGAAAACAATATTTTTATAAAATACAACTTGACGAAGTGTGAGTGTGTGAAGGAAGGCAAACAGGCGACATATGTCTGTCTGTCTATCAGACGGGACGTGGCTCATTATTTTTGTTAACTGGGATATAATTCGCACTGTTTAATGACACGACTGAAGTTTAACTGTTTCCTGTTCCACGCTCTTAATGTCATAATAAAACCAGATTAACGCGCCCGGAAACACTCATACTCAGTTCCTGCACAGCAAACACGTTCCTTTCCTGTTTTGATTTAAAGAAATTACGATTGTTTTTACCAACGACTATGAACGCGCTAGTTTCTCTTGCCACATTTATTTTTACAGTTATCGTTATTTTATCTCACAGAATAATTGCGTTGTTTATGGAGGTGAAATGTATTTATTTCTATGTGTTGAAATCAAGACGAAACTAACTTGTAAAGTGTAAGTTTATTGTCGAACACAAAACGCAAGGCGATAAAAGACATGTTTTGTTTAAATAAGTGAGTAGAATTATTTGTGTACAGGGTGTGCAGTGTTTTTAGTTGTAGTGTACCATTTATGGTTACAAATAACTTGGTTTTTACAAAATGGTGGCGTAATGTGCAAAAACATTAACAACTTCTGAAAATGTTTAACATCTCTAATCATTAAAGCAATCGCGGTACACAGCTGTCTTGCTGACGTGATAGAAGCGAATTTTCAACAATAATATTTCTATCTTATACTTTTTTTAAAATCTGCATTTTTTAATATTTACATTGAGAATTTTTAAATGTCAATTTGTACAGACTAACAATGATTAGAACAGATTTTTGAAGAGATTTTTTAAAAGTTGAAGATTTTTATAAAACATTAAAATTTAAGAATAAATATTTTGAAACAGTATGAAGTATTGAAGCTCTTGAGCTTGTCCAAGCAATTATCAAAAACGATTTTTGAGTCGATTGTAATACATCCAACAATATTTGCGAACACTAAATTACACGCAGTCACGCCCGCGCGCGCACACACACACACACACACACACACACACACACACACACACACACACACACACACACACACACACACACACACACACACACACACACACACACACACACACATATATATATATATATATATATATATATATATGTATGTATGTGTGTTTGTGTGTGTGTATTGTAACGAACTGTCAAGAAAATATTTTAAAGGTAAATTAATAAATTAATTAATCACAATTTAAGATTCCGGGGTCAGAGTCTTAATATGATCTCTGCTCCAAAACTCATTACGCAAAAGGAAATTCACTAATAAAAACTGTGCGATTGTTCCTAATTACATATTTGTTTATTACTTTAATGTTCAGGTAATTAACAAAACGGTCAGATAACGTTGTGTTTAGACTTGACTTGAAACTTTACAACTCAAGATGATTTTTTACAAGAGGATACTTGCGTGGAAAATATAAAGTTTTATTTAACTTCTTAAAAATCTTGAAGCTATTAATAAGGAAATATGTGTATAACCTAAAAATATTTTGAAGTTTTCAAACGAGCTTCAATCTGATTCAATGTTTGCAACACTTATTTTGCTCTAAGTACTTATGCAGACTTACATTTGTATTGTACATGACATAAACTCCCGAAATGTGACACGTATACATTTTCAGATTATAATGAATGAACCCTGTACATTTTCCGTTCTTATAGGTTAAAAAAATGTTTTTTTTTTATTTACATGAGTGTTTGTGTGTGTGTGTGTGTGTGTGTGTGTGTGTGTGTGTGTGTGTGTGTGTGTGTGTGTGTGTGTGTGTGTGTGTGTGTGTGTGTGTGTGTGTGTGAGAGAGAGAGAGAGAGAGAGAGAGAGAGAGAGAGAGACAGAGAGAACCCTCATAGATACTACATAGTAAACGAACTGAACGTTCTGAAAGAAATTAACGTGATAATTAATAATTAATGTGATAATAGTATGCCTATAAATTTTTCTACTTTTTTTTCGTTTTTCTTAAAAAAATCATTTTGAAATTCCTTTTCTGATTTATAAAAAAAATTTAATCGCCAAATTAACATTACTAATGTTGAAATATTTAGGTAAAAATGTTAAGTCATATCCACCCAATCAAACGCGTGGTATCTGTCATCTCTCAAAATATCTATATTGTTTACTACAGCCGAGAAAACCTGAACAATTAGTCTATTTTTTCAAAAATATGTTTCATCAGATATCGCTCACATTTTGGTCACATGTTACCGGTTCATTAGGAACATGTAGTAATAACATGAAATAATAAAAAACTTACAATTAAAGAGAAAATTTGGAGATCTTAACCGTCGTTTGTTTTTTAATTTTATTGTCGAAACAGAAATTTATAAATTTGCTTCTGTAGTATGAAACTTTATTTATGATCAAAACATGATGAACCGATTTTGAGATTTTTTTTGTCGTAAGCATCACACACGGGAAATAGCAACACATACGTTTTCAGTGTTGAATGTTTTTTATGACCCCTTTAAGTAATATGAGAAAATGTGTTAAGTGTTTTACGGCAAGTAATGTATTTAAACAGAATATTCATTACTGTTTAAGTGTTCTGTCGTAAATATCGTGGGCAAATTAATAGTCTTAGATCCTGTTCTTGAAGATTTATACAAATATTGTTTGTACAAAGTGGAACACATTTTTATTAAATTAATGTTTCGATTGATACGCGGCCGTGTTCCACCAATCTTGTAAACAGCTTCCGCCAGTTAATCCCGCGCAATTACGTGCGGTTATTTACCGCTCGGGCGTATATTTATGAGATATTGAAGTGTCGCTGCCATAAACAGACTTAGCTACCGTGGTTTTAGGCAATATAAAATACTGATAACACGCCTATGTGTATTTAATTTAAACAACATCAGTTTTTTTATACGAGCTCATAAACTTAAACCTTTAAAACCTGTTTGAGCCATAAATAACACGCATTTCGTATAATCTTTACGGCAAGACCGATGAAGAAATTCTGATTTTGATATTTTTCAGGAATGCGATTGTTAAAAAACAGTAATAAATAATTAGTAATGATCGTAAATATTATAATGTAAATATTGAAAACAAAAATGATATCGCTTTTCACGAAATTAAAAGTGTTCAAATTTATTAAAATATTTTTCTTCGTGGATATAGGCCGAGATTGTTTGTTATTACAATTCACATAAAAACGAAAATATCGGTGTTGATTTTTTTTTTTACATGATAACAGTTTGCAACTTATGTGAACATGAAAAACTTGCTTCAAAACGTCTTTAAAAAAAAACATTTGTGTCAAAACGTAGACTAATCCAATTAGCAGATGACACAATGACATTGAGCCTGCTTGCAAAAAAATAATTATAAATTACAGTTAATTATTTTAATAAATACATCTTATTATAAATTCAATAAAAATAACTGGTGATAATTATCTTGTTATGTTCATTATTTCATTCAAGTTCAGTGTACGTTTATTGTGTAGAACATTTTGTGCTTTAGTTGAATCTTGAAGATGAGTTATATTTTTTAGTGAAACAATTTCAATACCCTTTTGATTGAATAAACAAGTGCGTTTAAACAATTTAATTAATTTACCAAAGTGGTAACTACATCTGATACCTTAACTGTAGATGGCAATTTTAATATGTTGTAGCAAAGATTTTTAAACACTTTATTTGTTCTGCAGCAAAATATTTCAAATTCGGTTATATGTAACAGAAAAACATGTCAAAATATATACTTTAAAAAACAAAATAATGTTTATAATCGAATTCATAATATTCTAATATTTTGGAAACAGTTTGTACTAACGATTTCGTCCAATTTTATTTCAAAATTTACATTATATGATTCGTTATAACCACATTGATATTAAAAAATAAAGTTTACTTTCAATATGCTCATAATATACTGTTAATATTGTATTTTTGGTAGTGTATTCTTTTAATCTTGCTCAGTATTATATTTAGATTATCATAACTATTTTCGCCACAATGGAGTTACTACTGACGTTAAACTAATATTGTATTTTTGGTAGTGTATTCTTTTAATCTTGCTCAGTATTATATTTAGAATATCATAACTATTTTTAGAATAACGTTCATAACTACACAATGGAGTTACTACTAACGTTAAACTAATATTGTATTTTTGGTAGTGTATTCTTTTAATCTTGCTCAGTATTATATTTAGAATATCATAACTATTTTCGCCACAATGGAGTTACTACTAACGTTAAACTAATATTGTATTTTTGGTAGTGTTTTACTTTTAATCTTGCTCAGTATTATATTTAGAATATCATAACTATTTTCGCCACAATGGAGTTACTACTGACGTTAAACTAATATTGTATTTTTGGTAGTGTTTTACTTTTAATTTGCTCAGTAGTATATTAAGATCATCACAACTATTTTCGCCACAATGGAGTTACTACTGACGTTAAACTAATATTGTATTTTTGGTAGTGTTTTACTTTTAATTTGCTCAGTATTATATTTAGAATATCATAACTAATTTCGCCACATTGGAGTTACTACTGACGTTAAACTAATATTGTATTTTTGGTAGTGTTTTACTTTTAATTTGCTCAGTAGTATATTAAGATCATCACAACTATTTTCGCCACAATGGAGTTACTACTGACGTTAAACTAATATTGTATTTTTGGTAGTGTTTTACTTTTAATTTGCTCAGTAGTATATTAAGATCATCACAACTATTTTCGCCACAATGGAGTTACTACTGACGTTAAACTAATATTGTATTTTTGGTAGTGTTTTACTTTTAATTTGCTCAGTAGTATATTAAGATCATCACAACTATTTTCGCCACAATAGAGTTACTACTAACGTTAAACTAATATTGTATTTTTGGTAGTGTTTTACTTTTAATCTTGCACAGTAGTATATTAAGATCTTCATAACTATTTTCGCCACAATGGCGTTAGATGTTTTCTTACTAACGTTAAACTTTGCAACCAAAGTACAGTAACGCTAAAGCTGCTTTTATAAATCTTGACCTTTGCACAAAAGCCGTGTCGGGCCATTAAAGTTCAGATATAGCCTAACGCACTCTTGCGTAGGCTCTGGGCCAAACCTTGTAGGAGCGCCTTAATCACCACTTCCCTTCGTACACGGATGATTTTCCTGAGGTTTTAATTCTTGAAAAAAAAATTAAACCAAATTACAAATAACATTATATTTTACTGTTTATCTTTAGATAAAGGAACAAAGCTGGGCGTTAACAATGATTTAAACTCACTTGTTTACAGTTGATTCGTAGAAATATAAAATGTGAAGCAAACAATATCAATTTAAATAACATGGTTTGGTAAAGTGGTATGTTTAATCCTTGTCTTTTTCTTTAGGTAATGCGTTAAGATAGAAAATATTATTTATATATAAACGAAACAAAAAATGTATGTTCTTTGTATATGTGTCTATATTAAATATCTTTGTTTAATGTAAAGTGCACGTATTTTAATTTAACAAGATATTATTTATAGTAGTCACAAAGTGTAACGAAACGGTCATTTCAGGATCACATATAAATTCATGTTGAAAAATCATTGTTATGTAAATATATCTAAGAATTTTCAGCGCTTTTGAATGTATTAAGCTTTTTGAAACCTACGCTTTGACGTATTTATTAAACAGAACAGATAATAACTCTTGAATTACAAGGTACAATTGCATTATCCTAAAAACAACTCTAAATGGTGTTATTAAAATTCCCCTTATTTGAGAAATATTTTTTTCAGAAAAATGATTGCATTTTTCCTTCTAACAGGATATACAGAATTCGTGTACTACAAATTTGTTATTAGAAAAAATTCAAAAATTCTAAAAAATAATATTATTTGTCACTTTAATGAGTTCTGTTATTGACTGTACTTTCTAATATTAATTAATAAAAGTTTCTTTATCTATATTAAAATAAACCAACAGAAATAGTTTGAAAAATGTATGGCAAGCTCAGTGTAAAAGTTTTTAAAAGCAATTTATAGCTTATTTCAAGTGACAGAATATTTTCTTATTTCAACATAAAATTTTATTTTTAATTTGGTTCAGACAAGTTAAAATATGTGATGAACAGATGGTTAAAGGGTATTTTAGTGTTTCGAGATTTGTGTTGACAAGTTTTAAGCCCAGCACATCACAAGTGTTCGGATAGATTTTAAAAGTAGGCTGTTAGTATTAAACGTTTTGTATATACTCGTGGAAGCTGTACATGACACATATATATCGTTTAATGATTTTCTTAACAGCTGTCTAGCAAGCGCGAGTTTATTTGAGATTTTTGCTGGGCATTACTTTTCAGTACATGAATAAAACGGTAGTAAAAACACATTGTCACATTTTTCAGATTATATTTATTGTAACAGAATGTTATAATTACACTTTCCTTTTACTTGCAATATTGAAAGATTATTTATGTCAATAACAGATGTTGCTACAAATAAACAATTATTTGAACGTTACAAATGCTTTCTGAAAGGAATCAGTGCTTTAGTCATTGGGGCTTTTTTACAGGAATAACTAAAAATATATATTTTTTTAAATTTATTTTGGCCAAGAAATACATTTTTCAATCAATTAAGAATGAATACATCAAAAAGTTAAAATAGTTTTTTTTTGTAATTTACCTCAAATAAAATTAAGACAAAATATAGGCCTATCAGGCCAAAAGGTTATAGTCTGTAACCTAATTGGTTAGTCAAGTAATCTTATCAGAGAGTAGCATAGGACAACCGGTTTGATTAAATCAGTTGCAGTTAATAGTATAAGGTAGATGCACTTTTTTGGTTAATAAATTTGATACAGGCCTAATTAATTATATATAGGCCTACATATAATTTTTCACTTTTGCAAAGTTGTTTACATGATTAATATGGATCTTTGTAATAAATATTCACTTAGCTCTAATATCATTTGTATAAATGTCATTAAATTATTGACTTTTAAAAAGGCAAAAACTAATCTCAATGTAAAAACATAACTGTTCCTTACAGAACTGCCAACACCATTTCGCTTCCTGACATTACTTTAACAGGTTTAAAACAGGTTTAAATGCTTAAACAAGTTCGTGTTATAATTTACAATAAATTCAATACTTTATCGGGCGAATCTTGTAGCTACCAGAATACTGGAATACTCAGTAACCTGTCCCGCAATTACTTTTCTCTGGAAGTAATTATTTTAATACACGATATTAAAATGAGCCAGTTTCCGGTGGCCTTGTGTCGATCAATTATCAGTTTGATTAATTAATGTTCAGAGCTCAACTAATTAGTGTAAACGTTGCGAAGACCGGCACTGGGAATTATCATGACGTGTTGAGAAACCAGTGTAATTAAAAGTTAACGACAACGCCGTCGTTATTTCTTAATTACAGGCATTAATGTGGGACAAAATGATAATTTATTATGGCAATACAGGCGGCAGTGGTTCGTTCATAGTAAAACACATGGAGCGTTAAGTGGCGAGATCTTTTAATATTGTAGGCCTACTTTCTTTGAAAGTCTTACTTCCGAATTGTCTACTTGGAGTCAATCTACAGCTGGCGCTACCGCACTATTGTTGCAACGATCAGGAGCCAGCGTCGATAAGGGTCTTCTTATATCAGTAAAGACATCTTTCTGCAGAGTAGCCGATTAATTTCTGAATTTATAATAGACTATCTGCATACCCTTCGCTACGGTATTTTTAAAGAACAATTTATTAAAAATTTTGTTTGAATGTTAACTAAAATGAGATTATACTTTTGGGCGAAATTGTTTGGTTCTTAAAAAAACAAGTTAATATTATTGGTAGTTAATATGAAACCACTTGAATAACCCCATCTTAAAACAAATCTTTTATTTTATTAGCCACCATTTTGTGCAACGAACTTGATACCACAATGTAAAAATTGTTAAGGATTTAATCATACAATGAAGTACTGCCATAGAGAATCCAGATGTGTAAAATGTACAGGCAAACATGCAACTTACCAGTGCACACAACAGATAAAAATGTTCCACCAAAAATGTGTAAATTGTGGAGGGGAACATCCTGCTAATTATCGTGGGTGTGAAGTTAAAAGGAATTACAAAAAATCCGGAATAAAACTAGTAATCCTCAGCAAAGATTTCAAAAGAGGAAAAAGTATGACTTTATCGCGGATGATTACAAAGACCTGAGAAAATAATAAGGACGAAAACAGGAGATTATACTCTGAGTGGTTTCAGACTAGGCCTATTGAGGTTAAAAACGCAGAGAAAAATAATGTATTAGAAAAAAATACTAAGGAGGCTGGAGGATATAGAAAACGATTGGAAGCTAATGATAAGAAATTTGAGAAGTATCCACAAACCTAGCAGATATTAACAGCTATTTTAAATGAAATAAATAAAACCTTCAGGATAGCAACCTGGAACGCAAATGGATTGTTACAACATATTCAGGAACTAGAAGTATTTTGAATTCTGGAAAAATTGATATATGCTTAATATCTGAAAGTCATTTTACAGAAATCATCATATGTCAGAAGTACGTAGCTATTGCTGCTATTCTGCTGTTCATCCAGCAGATAAGGCAAGAGGGGGATCAGTATTACTTGTGAAGGATAACTTGCAACATTTTGAGGTCTTAAAATTGAAGAAAGAATCTTTCCAGGTTATAGCCATCAGGATTCAAACTAATAAGTACAAAGAATATAACATTGGTGCTATATACTGTCACCAAAATACAATTTTACAATGGAGTTACTACTAACGTTAAACTAATATTGTATTTTTGGTGGCATATTCTTTTAATCTTGCTCAGTATTATATTTAGATTATCATAACTATTTTCGCCACAATGGGTTACTACTGACATTAGCGCTAATATTGTATTTTTGGTAGCGTATTCTTTTAATCTTGCTCAGTATTATATTTAGATTATCATAACTATTTTCGCCACAATGGAGTTACTACTGACGTTAAACTAATATTGTATTTTTTGGTAGCGTATTCTTTTAATCTTGCTCAGTATTATATTTAGAATATCATAACTTATTTTCGTTACAATGGAGTTACTACTGACGTTAAACTAATATTGTATTTTTGGTAGCGTATTCTTTAATCTTTCTCAGTATTATATTTAGAATATCATAACTATTTTTCGCTTACAATGGAGTTACTACTAACGTTAAACTAATATTGTATTTTTGGTAGTGTTTTACTTTTAATCTTGCTCAGTATTATATTTAGAATATCATAACTATTTTCGCCAACAATGGAGTTACTACTGACGTTAAACTAATATTGTATTTTTGGTAGTGTTTTACTTTTAATTTGCTCAGTAGTATATTAAGATCTTCACAACTATTTTCGCTACAATGGAGTTACTACTGACGTTAAACTAATATTGTATTTTTGGTAGTGTTTTACTTTTAATTTGCTCAGTATTATATTTAGAATATCATAACTAATTTCGCCACATTGGAGTTACTACTGACGTTAAACTAATATTGTATTTTTGGTAGTGTTTTACTTTTTTTAATTTGCTCAGTAGTATATTAAGATCATCACAACTATTTTCGCCACAATGGGTTATTACTGACGTTAAACTAATGTTGTATTTTTGGTAGTGTTTTACTTTTTTAATTTGCTCAGTAGTATATTAAGATCATCACAACTATTTTCGCCACAATGGAGTTACTACTGACGTTAAACTAATATTGTATTTTTGGTAGTGTTTTACTTTAATTTGCTCAGTAGTATATTAAGATCATCACAACTATTTTCGCCACAATAGAGTTACTACTAACGTTAAACTAATATTGTATTTTTGGTAGTGTTTTACTTTTAATCTTGCACAGTAGTATATTAAGATCTTCATAACTATTTTCGCCACAATGGCGTTAGATGTTTTTTACTAACGTTAAACTTTGCAACCAAAGTACAGTAACGCTAAAGCTGCTTTTATAAATCTTGACCTTTGCACAAAAACCGTGTCGGGCCATTAAAGTTCAGATATAGCCTAACGCACTCTTGCGTGAAGGCTCTAATAAACTTGTAGGAGCGCCTGTTAATCACCACTTCCCTTCGTACACGGATGATTTTCCTGAGGTTTTAATTCTTGAAAAAAATTAAACCAAATTACAAATAACATTATATTTTACTGTTTATCTTTAGATAAAGGAACAAAGCTACAGCGTTAACAATGATTTAAACTCACTTGTTTACAGTTGATTCGTAGAAATATAAAATGTGAAGCAAACAATATCAATTTAAATAACATGGTTTGGTAAAGTAATATGTTTAATCCTTGTCTTTTTCTTTAGGTAATGCGTTAAGATAGAAAATATTATTTATATATAAACGAAACAAAAAATGTATGTTCTTTGTATATGTGTCTATATTAAATATCTTTGTTTAATGTAAAGTGCACGTATTTTAATTTACCAAGATATTATTTATAGTAGTCACAAAGTGTAACGAAACGGTCATTTCAGGATCACATATAAATTCATGTTGAAAAATCATTGTTATGTAAATATATCTAAGAATTTTCAGCGCTTTTGAATGTATTAAGCTTTTTGAAACCTACGCTTTGACGTATTTATTAAACAGAACAGATAATAACTCTTGAATTACAAGGTACAATTGCATTATCCCAAAAAACAACTCTAAATGGTGTTATTAAAATTCCCCTTATTTGAGAAATATTTTTTTCAGAAAAATGATTGCATTTACCTTCTAACAGGATATACAGAATTCGTGTACTACAAATTTGTTATTAGAAAAATTCAAAAAATTCAAAAAATAATATTATTTGTCACTTTAATGAGTTCTGTTATTGACTGTACTTTCTTAATATTAATTAATAAAAGTTTCTTTATCTATATTAAAATAAACCAACAGAAATAGTTTGAAAATGTATGGCAAGCTCAGTGTAAAAGTTTTTAAAAGCAATTTATAGCTTATTTCAAGTGACAGAATATTTTCTTATTTCAACATAAAATTTTATTTTTAATTTGGTTCAGACAAGTTAAAATATGTGATGAAACAGATGGTTAAAGGGTATTTTAGTGTTTCGAGATTTGTGTTGACAAGTTTTAAGCCCAGCACATCACAAGTGTTCGGATAGATTTTAAAAGTAGGCTGTTAGTATTAAACGTTTTGTATATACTCGTGGAAGCTGTACATGATACATATATATCGTTTAATGATTTTTTCTTAACAGCTGTCTAGCAAGCGCGAGTTTATTTGAGATTTTGCTGGGCATTACTTTTCAGTACATGAATAAAACGGTAGTAAAACACATTGTCACATTTTTCAGATTATATTTATTGTAACAGAATGTTATAATTACACTTTCCTTTTACTTTGCAATATTGAAAGATTATTTATGTCAATAACAGATGTTGCTACAAATAAACAATTATTTGAACGTTACAAATGCTTTCTGAAAGGAATCAGTGCTTTAGTCATTGGGGCTTTTTTTAGGAATAACTAAAAATATATATTTTTAAATTTATTTTGGCCAAGAAATACATTTTTCAATCAATTAAGAATGAATACATCAAAAAAGTTAAAATAGTTTTTTGTAATTTACTCTCAAATAAAATTAAGACAAAATATAGGCCTATCAGGCCAAAAGGTTATAGTCTGTAACCTAAATTGGTTAGTCAAGTAATCTTATCAGAGAGTAGCATAGGACAAACTGGTTTGATTAAATCAGTTGCAGTTAATAGTATAAGGTAGATGCACTTTTTGGTTAATAAATTTGATACAGGCCTAATTAATTATATATAGGCCTCACATATAATTTTTCACTTTTGCAAAGTTGTTTACATGATTAATATGGATCTTTGTAATAAATATTCACTTAGCTATAATATCATTTGTATAAATGTCATTAAATTATTGACTTTTAAAAGGCAAAACTAATCTCAATGTAAAACATAACTGTTCTTACAGAACTGCCAACACCATTTCGCTTTCTGACATTACTTTAACAGGTTTAAAACAGGTTTAAATGCTTAAACAAGTTCGTGTTATAATTTACAATAAATTCAATACTTTATCGGGCGAATCTTGTAGCTACCAGAATACTGGAATACTCAGTAACCTGTCCCGCAATTACTTTTCTCTGGAAGTAATTATTTTAATACACGATATTTAAAATGAGCCAGTTTCCGGTGGCCTTGTGTCGATCAATTATCAGTTTGATTAATTAATGTTCAGAGCTCAACTAATTAGTGTAAACGTTGCGAAGACCGGCACTGGGAATTATCATGACGTGTTGAGAAACCAGTGTAATTAAAAGTTAACGACAACGCCGTCGTTATTTCTTAATTACAGGCATTAATGTGGGACAAAATGATAATTTATTATGGCAATACAGGCGGCAGTGGTTCGTTCATAGTAAAACACATGGAGCGTTAAGTGGCGAGATCTTTTTAATATTGTAGGCCTACTTTCTTTGAAAGTCTTACTTCGAATTGTCTACTCTACTTGGAGTCAATCTACAGCTGGCGCTACCGCACTATTGTTGCAACGATCAGGAGCCAGCGTCGATAATGGTCTTCTTATATCAGTAAAGACATCTTTCTGCAGAGTAGCCGATTAATTTCTGAATTTATAATAGACTATCTGCATACCCTTCGCACGGTATTTTTAAAGAACAATTTATTAAAATTTTGTTTGAATGTTAACTAAAATGAGATTATACTTTGGGCGAAATTGTTTGGTTCTTAAAAACAAGTTAATATTATTGGTAGTTAATATGGAAACCACTTGAATAACCCCATCTTAAAACAAATCTTTTATTTTATTAGCCACCATTTTGTTTAATAAAACCCCACTGACGACTAGAGTTGATGAGTACTATACTGATGAAGAGGACCTCGCTAAGAAACTGAATGGATAAAAATAAAAAAACTTCAAGAAAAATGAAAAAAGGAAAGCTGAAAGTTCTCCAGAAGGTGAAAACCCCTGATGATATACCAAACACTAGGAAAATAGTGCAGAAGCAAGCTTTGGTGCAAAAAGACAAGCCACCTCCACCAATAAATATTGTTGGTGTTAAGGATTTTGCATCAGTGAAAAAGTTACTAAATATGGATAAAGTAAGCAAATTAGTTTCCCTCAATAGTGATGTGTGGAAAATCAATACACTAGACTCTGATGCCTATAGAGCTCTGACAACAAAATTAAATGAAGAAGGCACTCAATGGTACACATATGAAGACAAAAAGACAGGCCCATCAAGGTAATGGCTAGAGGTTTACACCCTACTTGTACTAAAGATGAAATAATCGAGGAAATAACGCATAAGGCAGGGTTAAAAATATTAGATGCTGTCAACATTATCAAAAGAAAAAAAAAGTAGAAAAAGATGGACAAGAAACAATTTGTAAAAGAGGGCTTCCATTATACATGCTCACATTTGATAATAAAGAAGATGTGGGAAAATATATAATATCAAATCTATCCTTCATATGAGTGTCAAGATTGAGCCACTAAGGAAAACAACGAACTTGATACCACAATGTAAAAATTGTTAAGGATTTAATCATACAATGAAGTACTGCCATAGAGAATCCAGATGTGTAAAATGTACAGGCAAACATGCAACTTACCAGTGCACAACAGATAAAATGTTCCACCAAAATGTGTAAATTGTGGAGGGGAACATCCTGCTAATTATCGTAGGTGTGAAGTTGCAAAGGAATTGCAAAAAAATCCGGAATAAAACTAGTAATCCTCAGCAAAGATTTCAAAAAGAAGAGGAAAAAGTATGACTTTATCGCGGATGATTAAAAGACCTGAGGAAAATAATAAGGACGAAAACAGAGATTATACTCACAAGTGGTTCAGACTAGGCCTATTGAGGTTAAAAACGCAGAGAAAAATAATGTATTAGAAAAATACTAAGGAGGCTGGAGGATATAGAAAACGATTGGAAGCTAATGATAAGAAATTTGAGGAAGTATCCACAAACCTAGCAGATATTAACAGCTATTTTAAATGAAATAAATAAAACCTTCAGGATAGCAACCTGGAACGCAAATGGATTGTTACAACATATTCAGGAACTAGAAGTATTTTTGAATTCTGGAAAAATTGATATATGCTTAATATCTGAAAGTCATTTTACGAAATCATCATATGTCAGAGTACGTGGCTATTGCTGCTATTCTGCTGTTCATCCAGCAGATAAGGCAAGAGGGGATCAGTATTACTTGTGAAGGATAACTTGCAACATTTTGAGGTCTTAAAAATTGAAGAAGAATCTTTCCAGGTTATAGCCATCAGGATTCAAACTAATAAGTACAAAGAATATAACATTGGTGCTATATACTGTCCACCAAAATACAATTTAAAACAAGAGGATTTTGTGCAACTGTTTGAAAAACTGGGCAGCAATTATGTTGTTGGAGGCGACTTCAACGCTAAACATACATATTGGGGTCAAGATTAATTAATCCTAAAGGAAAAGAATTATTATTAGCAGGAACAGCACTAGGATGTGACTTTCACTCTGGGGGTAGACCTACTTACTGGCCGACAGATACTAATAAGATACCTGATATTATGGATTTCTTTGTAACAAAAGGAATTTCAGAAAATTACATTTACGTGGAAGACATTGAGAGTCTCTCCTCAGATCATACACCAGTTCTAATGACAATCAGTGAATTTATAATTACAAACAAGGCATCAGCACCGACATTGACAAATGCTCGAACTAACTGGCCCCGGTTTAGCAGCCTGGTGGAAGAAGATATAAATTTAAATGTACCAATTAAAAATCCAATTCAGCTGGAAGAAGAACTAGACAGATTTACTGAAATTATACAACGTGCTGCCTGGAGGAGTACTCTGTAAAAACACAAACAAAGTTGTAAAGAAATCAATTACCCAGTTGAGCTAAGAGACTTGATAAAAGAAAAAGAAGGACAAGAAAATATTGGCAAATGAATCGGTTTCCAGAGACAAAAACAATGCTAAATAAGTTGTGTAACAAAATTAAACTTTATAAGAGAACTTAAGAATGACACAATTAACAGATTCTTAGAAGAGTTATCCTCACAAAAGGACAGAGAGTATTCTCTTTGGAAAGCCACAAAGGGAATTAAAAGACCTAAAACACAAGATTATCCAATTAGAAATGAGGACGGTACTTGGGCTAGAAGTGCCCAGCAAAAAGCTAATCTCTTCGCAAAATATTTAGAAGAAATATTTCTTCCACTGCCAAGGCAAACGTGCGAAGAAAGCATACCTCTGATAGAAAAACAGGATAATGTAAAAATAACTCCGGTGACACTTCAAGAATTAAAAAATGAAATTAATAAGTTAAAATCAAAGAAAGCTCCTGGATTTGATCTAGTTACTGGTATGATAGTTAAATCTCTACCAGAGAAAGGACTTAGGAAGTTACTTTACCTAATCAATGCAGCTTTAAGATTGAAGTATATTCCTCTTCAATGGAAGACAGCTGAAGTTATTATGATATTGAAACCAGGCAAACAACCAAATGATAAGACGTCATATAGGCCAATTTCGTTATTACCAACGATTTCAAGTTATTTGAAAAGCTGTTGCTAAAAAGACTAAGGCCCATCATTGAAAACAGGAAACTTATCCCAGAACATCAATTTGGTTTCAGACGAAGGCATTCTACATTAGACCAAGTTCATAGGATCACAAATATTATAGAAAATTCTTTTTGAGAAAAAGAAGTTTGTGCAAGTATATTTTTGGATGTAGCGAAAGCCTTCGATAAGGTATGGCATGAGGGCCTAATTTGGAAGCTGCAGAGAGATCTACCAAAACAATATTATGAAATTCTAAAGTCATATTTAACTGGTAGACATTTTCGAGTGAAATACGAAGGAGAATACTCGGAATTGAAGAAAATACCATTTTGTTTTGAATGTGTGTACAGGAATTTGAGGTAGTCTAAAATCTGCTAACAAAATGTATTTAATAAACACAAATATTAACTTTGAAATCTGTCAGACCCAGTCAAAAGCGAATTTCAGTCGTTTTAACGTAACAGACAAATAAATAACATATTTTCAGTGATTGCAATTTTGTTAAAAAATAGGCGAACCGCAGTTTGGCATTGCTTAAAGCCTAGCTGCAAATAACATTTAAAGCAGTTTCATTGAAATGCGTTAAATTAAAATCGTACCAATACGAGAAGTGTATGGCAGTGAATGTTTATCGCGGACACGTGTTTTTGAATGGTTTAAGCGTTTTCAAGATGGCCGACAAGACGTTGAAGATGATTCGCGGCCAGGTCGCCCTTCAACGTCAAAAACGGATGACAATGTCGAAAAAGTTGCTAATTTGATTCGGTCTGACCGTCGATTAAGTATTCGTGCAATTGGTTAAACTGTAGGCATTGATAAAGAATGTGTACGGCAAATTTTACGTGACAATTTGAACATGCGAAAAGTGTGTGCCAAAATGGTACCAAAAATTCTCATGTTTGAACAACTAGCAGCTCGCAAAAATGTTTGTACTGACACTTTGGATGCCATTGAAAATGACCCAAATTTATTGGAAAGGATAATAACATGTGATAAATCGTGGTTTTTTACGTATGATCCGGAAACAAAGCGCCAATACATGCACTGGAAGATCCCAACTTCACCGAAAGCCAAAAAGCAAGAATCAGCAAGTCAAAATTTAAAGCAATGATGATTGTTTTTTTCGATATTCATGGGATTGTGTACCTTCACTGGGTTCCTGAAGGTCAAATAATTAATCAATATTACTACCTTGAGGTACTTGGTAAACTACGTGAAAGAGTAAGGAAAAAACGACCCGAAATGTGGAAGGACAAATCATGGGTTTCCCACCAAGAAAATGCGTCAGCTCATTCCGCGATATCTGTCAAGAGGTTCTTGGCCAAGTACAGCTTCCCAGTGTTATAACATCCACCTTACTCACCGTACCTTGCGCCATGTGACTTCTATCTGTTCCTAAGGTGAAATCTGCATTAAAAGGGACGAAATTTGAGTCTGTGGAAGCTGTAAAAGTGAAAGCGACAAGAGTCCTTAAGGAGTTGACAGAAGATGACTTCCAGCACTGTTTTCAACAATGGAAAATTCTCATGGAGCGTTGTAGGGATAGAGAAAGGGTGTTTATTGAAGGTGATAATAAGTGATTATGTACAACATGAAAATAAATTTGTGTACAAAGTCAGTCTCGTTATTTAATAGCCACACCTCGTATTATACAAAACTGTGAATTTTCAAGTCCTGGGATAAAGTTGTTTTAAACAACTTCAAAGATCTAAAAAAACCAAGCCTTATTGCACATCTACACCATAACAGGAGCCACCAAAATGTCAACTTCCAAGGCCTTGTCGTTGTTGAGATACAGTGATCAGTCACCGGTGAGTATATGACTTTCCCTTCCAACACCTAATTGGTGTGATTGTACTGAGCACGGTTTTAATTAATAATTAGTGAATACCTTCAAATTAGTTAATCCCTTATCTGTAAAAGCGGTTTTTGAACGTAATTGTGTGTTTCATAAATAATTAATTTTATAAGAATGCATACAAAGCGTATTAAATTGCATAGACTTAAAGTAGTTCAACTTTGCTGTAAAATAACACCTAGATCACTAGTATAAAACAATACCTGATTCCTGAGTATAAATGAAGCGAAATTATATCTTAGGTATTAAAGATAAATGAAGAAATTGTGCAATAACTTGAATCTAAAAAAACGAGATTTTTGTAAGATTTTAAATTAAAGACATATTTGGAAAAACAAGCTGATCAATAATATTATGGAAATTAATTTTAAGCTTCGAATACTACTAAAATGTAGTTTTAAAATAACAGAAACAAAGCACATCAGTAATATCTGCGTTAATGGAAATTCGTTAAAACCTGCAAGGTGAATTGAAACTTATTATTAACATTTAATTCTTCAAACTTCATACGTTGTGTATAGGCTCCAGTACTCTGCGTTTCTGGAGTAAACCTTTGAACCAATGAGCTCAACTCTTCTCAGTCGGTTTCAAACTTTTTTTTTGGCCCAAGTAAAACAGTCAAGTAATTTTAAACAATATTCTTAAGAGATGAAAAACAAAATACGTCACAAAATAAGGTTATTAGAGCACGTCGTACAAACACCGTAAAGTAAAGCATTCAATAAGCATTACAGTAATATTTGACATATAAAATGATACGTTACTAAAATACTCGACGATTATAAATAATTCATCCTCGGATAATGGCGATCGCTACGTTCAATGCTTTTAAATTACTGTATTTAGCATTACACGCGGCTATTATTTTACCTTTGTAAAAGATAATCCGTGGTGACAAAGTTACAATTAAGTACCACACCCAGTGTAGGACGTGTTGCAATGTGAACTGGGCTTGGCACGACAGACTTGCTCTATTTAATTATGATTGATGCGACTGCTTCGAACAGATAAAGATGTTTTGTGTCGGCTAACGACAAACGGTCGATATCGAGTTATTCAAAGATGGGGCAGTCGACAAACATATATCTTAATTCCATGCTTTATTGTCGCCACTTCGAACCATTTAACAAAGCTTTATTGCCGTCTTTCTAATCAATTATAATTTACTCTCGACAGGCAATATGCTCCGCATTGAAGTGGCGTTTAACAGAGACTTGTATCGCTTTAGTATTGAGTGCCGTTAGCAGTAATTAAGTGGTAATTAATGTTGAATTAACTAGCTGATAACGTAGGTATTTAAGGTACTTTCGATATTAGGTCTACCACGAGTCTTGTAAACTAGTTATGTCTTCAGTTGTTTAACGGAAATATCTCTAACTGCGTACTCGTGCTTCGTTAAGGTATTTTTAAGGAACAATAATTACAGTTGACCTAAACATTTTGTTTTGAAGTAAACAAGAAAATGTTTCTGAGAGAAGCTTTTTGTTACTAATAAACAAGTTATTGTTAATAGTAAAATGTAGTATTTTTTTGCCACAATAAGTCATATTGTTAGACCAAACCTCTAAATATCCACTAATATTTTTAAACGAAGACCTTATACAGTAGAACTGTTGGTTGTTCAACCACTTTGGATGCTAGAGCTGTTAGAAATACCCTTTTATTAAAATCAGACATTTGAAGTTCCCGCCATTTTGTTTCAAACAGGCAAAAACAAATTTCAGGAAGCCTAAAACCTAACAAGCATTGTACTTAACAAATATAAACGTTTCCATTTAAATCACCCCAATCGTTCCGTACTAGGCAACGACGAAATTGGCATTTTAACTTAACATAAATTGCGTTAGACAGAAAATGGATAACCTCATATTTACCTGACCCAGTGCATGAAATTAAAAAAACTATAAAACGTACAGACAACCAGTTTGGCTTTTATAGCTCACAAAAATACACCGTATAATAATAAATCAAGTATTTTGCTTGAGCAACATTTTAAATTGAATAAGTCTATAGCAGTTTAAGGTAACACCAATAAGGGAATCACCATGCAAAATGTTTACTATAAACTATGTCTTTCTTGAAATGCAATGCTCAATGAACGAGTGAGTGAATATTTTTTTGGTTTTTATATATAAATAAGTAATATTACAACTGTATTATAAAAAACCGTTTATTCACTTTTTCAAAATTATTTTTGAGATGCTTTTTTACCAAAGTCAATTAAATTTTTTACTTAATATATGTATAAATATGGACTTACCTTAATCACTTATAGTTAAATTAATAAACTGTTCCGTTATATTTTAGACTTTACAGTAAGATAATTTAAAAATTTCTTTTACAACAGTTTTTATACAAGATCGTAGTAAGGACGAAATAACTAACAATTAAAAAAGACGTGCAACTAGATTTAGGATCCTTTTAATATTTACGTGAATAGTAACTTATTAGAGGCAATTATTTTAACAAAACTAATCGATATAAAAATGCTTGGATTGGAAGTTAAACATTTTTTTATCAATATAAAATTACAGAAAAGTTATGGTCTATGGAAATGTGGTTTTATAATTTTCCATTGTTTAAAATGTAGCTGATGAATAAAAAAAAAATCTTTTTTTACCAGCAAACAAAGGCTATTAAGAAATATAAATTGCTGGCCCTAGCTAAATACCAGAAGGTATAACCGAGCTCGAGGTCGTTGCTTTGTTCTACAGTATTAATATAAATTGAAGCTAATATACGCCGATAAATTGTGCTGGAGCGAAACTAACTTTGACGTATTTAAAGCTCTCTATAACAGCAGACTATTGTTATTGACTGCGTTTCGACAGGTTCCCCAGGGATAGATGAAACTACGTCATTCCACGGGCTGAACCATCACTCACCTAATTCCCGTCAATCAAGTTTCATTTCAATTGTTTTTTTTTAATAAACTTCTGTTTATTAAAAATTAAAACCGAATAGGGGAAAGTATCTACCGTAAGAATCAAAAATAGTAATACTTGGTTGTATTATTTACTGAAAGAATGGTGCAAATTGAAGTTTTCTGTTCATAACCGTATACTTATAGAAAAACATTTTTTCATTTTTTGAAAAAACTTAGGTTAAGAGCATCGCCTGAGTGGAATCTAGCTGGACCTTTTACTGTACGAGACATGCTCGCTAGGATATAAGATACTCCACATGCAGCTTCTGGACTTTCGACTCCTATTCTGTCACTTGAATTCCATTTGACACATCCTACTGCACCTAAGGCATAAAGCCATTCCGTTACTCGATGACCATTGTTTCTATTGTCAGCAGAAATAATAGGTACACATTGTTTATGCTCTTGGCCTAATTTGTCATGTTTTCTTTGGGGACCCCGCGATGTGCTTGGCGGATTGTTTGTTTGTAGCCCCAAACGGTTGTGTCGGAGACTCTTGCCCTGTGTTTAATTTTGTTAGTTCGGGTTCATTTCTTGCATCAGTATGCAATGAATGATACTGATACTGATACATTAATGTATTAATGTTTATATACATTAATAGTGTATTAATTTGTATAGTATTCTATACTAAACGCTTTCTCAAAATACTCGACACATTGTATCTGTAGTTATACACTAACAGTGTAACGAACGTTTTTGGACTGGAGATTTTTTTGAGACGTGTTCATTGTTTATTACTGTATTTGTTAACGGTCTAAACTTTACATTTCAATTTGTGTGAAAACATTGTTACACAGTCACAACAGATCACAATAATACACAAAATAAGACACTTTCTTGAGACACAATAATACGGGATATTTTATTATTTAAAACTGGTCTAGAATGCGCGCACAAAAATTAAAACCAAACAGCTGCGGTCTCAGTAGTTGCAAGCAGCTGATTTATTAACATTTTACCCGTACAACAGATGTATATATTTTTTCACAATTATTTTTAATAACCATGCATGACGCTACCCAACCGATAATAATTAGGTAAAGTAATAAATTTACAACTGCAACATTCTTATGCAATGGTCTAGTCGTTACACACTGACGATGCAAATAAAGTTAAAGCGTATATTTTATCTTCCTACAAGGATATGGCGATTTAGTAACAATTAAAAATATAATTGATTGATTTATAACAATAGTCGTCTATTATTTTTAACTTTGAGGTTATATTCTGTTGCAGTAGTTTCTAGGTTGTAAAGCCGTTTAAATTTGCATCTACTGGCAGGTCTATAACAATCAGCAGGGCTAGTTTCTAAAGTGGGCACTGTTATCTAGTAGGTCCTATTTTACTTATTGGGTGTATCGTTAATTGAGTTAATAATATTCTAATAAATAAAATGCATAAACATATTTTTATTCATTGAACAAAGAAACAGACTTTGATATATCCATGCTCCGATAATATTAAAGTGGCAATACTCAGTAAATTACAACCTAATTTTTAAAAAAGATGAGCAGATTTTTTGTTGAAATAATAGGAGCGTTTTCAAAAATAAATTACAGTATTCAAAACAACATTTCGATACGCGATATGTTATACTTGGATATTATCGTGACCATAATAATACGAGAAAGGTTTTCTTTGCTGAAAATATACGTTTTTTTCTAAATATAATGATAAAAATTTAGGAACTAAAAAATGTACACCATAGTTATGAAAATCGGTTTTTCTATTTTAATTATATAGGAATAATGGAGTTTGTTTTGAATGAAATAGTTCTGTAGTTTAAAATAAATAAATTTAGCAACCAAATTTCCTTTTTATGATGATGAAAGCAGATTCTCAAAACAGTGTAAGGGTTTTAAAACATTACTTCTGGAAATTTGCTTTCATCGGATCGTCAACTGCGAGCCGTAATTATATTTAATACAATTATTGTAGATTCATTTTTATTAAAACGTTGTTCTTTATTCACCAATGTTTAAAAATGTGTTTTATGCCAAGCTCATATTATATTACATTAATTAATAGCAGTTAACGTGCCCTAACATGGAACTTTAATGTTCTTACTTTGGTCAGTAATATTTATGTGCAGGTACTTAAATTCATGTGGCACATGATTTAGGATTAAATTATATTTTGCTAGCTCAGTACTTTATAAATGTATCAAGTCACTTTAATTGAGTGAAAAATAATAAATAGTTTTGGTAATATTTAAAGGTAACAAACGTATGTGTAGTAAACTTTAATTTTTAAAAACACTGTTCTTTGTTCAGTAAAAACAGTAAACCCCATTCGTTGTCGATAGCTCTTGTGTTAGATTTTTTCCAAGTTTTATTTAGGTAATTAAGGTTAGGTTAAGTTTTGTTTAAATCTTTTTTCAAATAATTTAAATAATTTAATTCAATGTAAGAAGTTTGTGCAACAATTAATAATTAAATTTCCATTGTTAAATGAGTTATTTGTGCAGTCATCATAGTAAGATCCAGATCCAAGACCTTGAAATGTGAGCAGATCCTAACTTGTAGATCCGTTAAATAACACACACACACACATATTTATTTATTATATATATATATATATATATATATATGTGTGTGTGTGTGTGTGTGTGTGTGTGTGTGTGTGTGTGTGTGTGTGTGTGTGTGTGTGTGTGTGTGTGTGTTTAGAATACTCACGTTTGCAATTTTGTTATATGTTATTAAATCTTTTAGTACAAAAGTCTATGGTAGGGTGGGGAGGTATGTCAAGTTTTTTTTTAAAAAATCGTAACTTTTGTACCTTAAACTATTTTGAAAAACGTACTTCACTATCGTAATCAGCATTACATTAAACACTAATTAGTCTTTTGATTTTTTTTTTAAATCACTAAAAATTCAATTTGACATCGGCCAGGGTTCATTTTAGTATTTTTATTTATATGTTTATGAAGTCACTCTCTCACTCACTAACACATCAAAATACGTAGCCTCAACCGATAGGCCCTCTAGCATGAAATTTAACATACATGTTGATCCAATTGTGGAGATCACTAAAAAACTTTGAAAAATTATACTTCTTCACTTTTAACCTTTAAACAATAATTTTCAAATATGGGTATATTTCATTTTCAAATTTTCAAGAATATGGTTATATTCGAATTTCAAATTTTAAAGGAATACAATTTTTTGTAGTGTTGTTCACAAATAATTAGCACAAACTTTATTTATAATTTATGTTTTAAGTGTTGCACATTTTTAGGAGAAATGCATTTTATTTTTTTTTTCTAATGTTCTAAAGCACAGTTAAAAATATTTAAGAATGCTGTTCACAGAAATCCACAGGAAACGAAAATTTTTGATTTGACAGTTCAAAAAAAGTTCGTACGGAAAAGCGAAGCAATCGTCTGTTTGGTTAAGTAGATGAGTTGATTTGGCACCAGAGTCTTCTTTGTTCTCTTTGTAATTTAAAGCAGTCATTTCAATAAATGTTTAAAAACAAATGAGGGTTATTGTCATTTTAAAAATGTCGAACGTTGTACAATGTTTACCTAGATCCAAAAAATTCTTCTTCTTCACACCGAAACATTTATTGAACTACACTGTATTGCCTTAAAGACAAAAATCGTTTTAACACTACAATAACCAAGTAGAATGTAAATAAACTGCACACAAGACAAGAACTATGCAAAAAATCAGCTGTTATAACGAAATTTTATCAATTAGTTATGATCAGCTGATAACCTATTATTCAGAGTTATCTATTGACGTTTTTAAAGGTAAATGAATACGAAGTTGTTTAATAACAAATATTTAACTATTCCAAAATTGTTTAAATGAAATATTTAGTTTATGTAGAGAAACTTTCCAATTAAATATGAAGTTTATGAAGATGTATGTATAAAAAATGACAGTTTTATAACCATATCGATGTTTCTATCACAAGTTAGTTATTTATTTATTATTTTGGAGTGGAATACTTGTTCCTTGGTATAATTAAATATTCGATATTATTTGTTAATCCACTTAATTACTCTCTCTCTCTCTCTCTCTCTCTCTCTCTCTATATATATATATATATATATATATATATATATATATATATATATATATATACACGTTTAAAAATAGCAGTGATTCAAATATGTAAAAAAAAATCATAACTTTTTTCCACTATTTTGCAGATTCTGTTTGAAAAATATAATGAAAGTTTTTAATTTTATTCAATAGCGAAAACTAATTGTTGTTAAATACAAATATATAACGACCACTCAAAACGCGTTATATTAAAACATCTAGCCATAGATTAACTACTGCTGCAAAGATGTTAGTAAACGTTTAGCAATATTAACTATTTCAAAAGACATGCGTGCCTAGCCATGTTCCCGACATATTGACGTGCCTACTTGCAAACATGACACTTCTCCAGATAGCAACAAGGATAAGCAGAAGCCTTGACATTAATTGAACTGTCATGATGCATCGGTGCGCGGATCTACTAACTAATAATGTGTCACGAAAGTAAGACTGCGTTTTTCTTCTCAAATTAGTTGTGATTTTACTAACGTTGTTCTGTTTCCTGTAATTACATAGAACAAGATTAATTCAATTTCATGTGTTGAAATCAGTGATAAATGTGAATGGTAAACGATACTGTCTTTCTTCAAAATAAATTAACCTGGAGACGATCTGCTTTACTGTCCTTGATCAAATCTAGGTCTTAGTGGATCGTGTTACAAAACAGCTGATATGTTGTAGCCTATGAAATCTCAAGCATACGTTTAGTGAAAATAAAACTACATATACCTGCGGTAATAAACCCAAACACTAATTCATTATATTAAAACGAAATTTTCTAGGATTGTGAAAGGTAAATGATTAAAAGAAAGTAAAAATGAGTAAAATGTTAAACTATAAATAGGCCTAACTTTGATAAAATCTAGTGTTGAAAATTTTAAGTTTAAGAACATTCAACTCTTTTTGTTTGAAAATTGATTTTAAATTTGAAAGCCACCATAAAATTTAGCAATGGATTTTGTTTCTAAGGTCTTATAAATATAGTTAATCTGACATGGAATCACCTTAAATAAGAATTGGTGTTTACTGAATATAATAGTTACAATGTAGACCATGTATGTACTCAGATACATACTATACTCTATGTACAAGAATATTTTTAACTTTTTTTTTTAATCCGGCTCTTTCCCAGACTGCTGGATCTTTTATCCTGAGCTACGAAGGAACTCAATACAGTATAAATACATTCAGTACGTGTATGGACATCTTTAGGCTCTTAAGAACTTAAAATAATAATTAATTATTGTTCTAACAGTTTGTATTAAATAAATCAATTAATCATTTTAGCTACTAAAGTACGAATAATTGAGGGGGTCATCTTTTGTTTCTGCATTTTGCAAAATGTGATGTAGGTCTAATTCTATACACATGATTAAAAACGAAAATTAATTTCGATTGTTTTACCTTTTGTGAGTCAAAAACGTGTTTCTGCCAACTTTTTATTTTATCTTCTTCGATCGGTTCAAGTCTATAAGGCCGCCTCCATTGGAGAGGTTGCGAAACTCTTACAACACAATTCATGTTTGAAACAATTAATAAAATGCATGCAAGATTTTGACGCTGATTTGTGGTTACTTGTTATGACAGAACACTGCAGGCCTCGCATGTACAACAAGCCGTTACATTTCTCTGCAATGAAACACGTTAGCTTTCATTTGACATGACGTACCGTTAATGCGGATTTTTAATTTTATAACAATACACCGCTGTGTAGGCGATACTGTGTAACTGCATTAGTCTTGTTCACTTATGGGACTTACGCAACCTATATTTTCACGGCACATCTGCACAACATTTCTTCGCAATAGCCTATTTTTTTTCATTGTACTTCAATGTGCTACATCTTCACTACACATCTTCATTACACATTTTTGTCTCCATACTACATCCGCATACACCATACACTTTCATTATACATCTACAATTTCATGCTACATTTTTATTATACTCGTACATCTTCATCTTCATGCTACAACTTCATGTACATTTTCATTGCACATCTTTATTTTCATGCTACATCAACACAGTGCATCTTTATTATACTCGTACATCTTCATCTTCATGCTACAACTTCATGTACATTTTCATTGCACATCTTTATTTTCATGCTACATCAACACAGTACATCTTTATTATACTCGTACATCTTTATCTTCATGCTACAACTTCATGTACATTTTCATTGTACATCTTTATTTTCATGCTACATCAACACAGTGCATCTTTATTATACTCGTACATCTTTATCTTCATGCTACAAATTCATGTAAATTTTCATTATTTATCTTATTTCTCATGCTACATCAACACAGTGCATCTTTATTATACTCGTACATCTTTATCTTCATGCTACAAATTCATGTAAATTTTCATTATTTATCTTATTTCTCATGCTACATCTTCATGGTACATTTTCATTATACATGTTCATGCTAAATCTTCACGGTACACCTTCATTATACGTCTTCATGTTACATAGACACGGTAAATTTTTATTATACATTTTCATTTTCATGCTACACCTTTACGATACATCTTCATCTTCATGCTACATTTTCACGGCACATCTTCATGTTACATCTTCACTGTACTTCTTATTTATACATATTCATCCTTAAGAAACATTGTTACGTTACATTTTTACTATACATCTTCATATTTTTGCTATATTTTCACAGTATATTTTCATTATACAATTTCATGCTACGTCTACACGCTATATCTTCATTATACATCTTCATTCTACATCTACACAGAAAATTTTTCATTATACATCTTCATCTTTATGCTACATCTATAAGTACATCTTCGTAGTACATCATACAATACATCTTTAGAGAACATTACATTTTCATAGTACATAGAAAATCTGTATAATAACCTACATCTTTGTTATACAATTCCTTCAGAGTACATATTCATAATGCCCCTCACATTACACCTTAACAATACTTTTACACATTGCATCTTCACAGTATTACACCTTTTCAGAACATCTTTACACAAAAGTAATGTAGAGTCTTCACAGCACCAACTTCTGTACAGCACGTTTTCTCAGTATATCTTCCCAATTCATTTTTCCAGTACATCTTGTGATAAATAACAATTATATAGCTTCACCATTCATCCTTACCTTCATTTTCGCCATAAACCTCCCAGTAATTTTAGGTGCATCTTTACTTTACATCTGCATGTAAGTAAGCATTATAAATTGTAAACTAGATTATACATTAAAGTATGAAACACTGAAAATTAAATACAGATCTTTGGTAATCGTTTCTTAGGAATGCCTTATTTTTCTTAATACGATGACAAAGCTGATTTTTTAATGTTAAAAAATACTATTTCTATATGCTTAACTTAACGTTAATGGATGCTTCTTGCAGGCTAAACTAATTAGGCTGTCAGCTAGAATAAAAACAGTAATAAAGGCGACTATTAAAAGTGATATTTTTAAGTTGGAAATGGAATTCAAGTAAGATTTCAATGATATAAAATAGTTACTCAATAATAAAATTATTTTAATAGAAGTTTCTTCAGTAAATCGTTTTAATAACGTAAAAGCATGGCCAATTTAGTTAGTTTAGGAATAATTGTAAAAGTATAAGTCATTGTTATTTCTCTGAAGTTTTAGCAAATTATAAAATTATATTAGGCTGTAAAATACAATACAAATTTCCCTAATCTTCTACAGACTAAATATTTTCACAGATATTTTCATCATTATCCTTATTGTTCATTGCCTAATAATGTCGTTATATAAATACGATTTTAAGCTATTGTAAGCTATTAAAGTACAATGATACTATGTTATAATTGCACTCCTTGTAAAACTTGCAATATATTATTATTGGGGCATATAAAAGTTAATCTTTATCCACAAACAATATTTATGGTAGTACAATCTCTAATAATTAAACTCAAGTGATACGTTATCTCAGGAAATTCCGATAAAGTAAATATAATTTTCCTCTTACGTATTTTTAGTAGAAGTGCACCTAATGACTCGTGTAGTTCTGTTATGATTTTTTTACTTACTTGTGTTCGTTAACCTAAATATTATACTTTTATGTTCTGCACATGTACTAATCCTCACATTATTCTAAGTCTAAGAGGAGGTACCTGAGTTTGTTGAAACATAGGTTATTATACTGCATCTCTGAACTTGCGCACTTCAAGGTCGAAAGTTCGAGACTAAAATTACTGCTTACGCGTTTCCCTAACCGTTAACGTCAGTCATTATTAATAAATCTAACAAGACTTTAAGTCAAACAAAAATTATGTCTATAGTTTCAGGAAGCAATGGCCATCCTCAAGACACAAGCCATACAAAAAAGATGGTGTGCATCACTCTTTGAAGAGGTTGTCAAGTTAATGGCACAACACATAGACTAACACTTAAAACAGTTATTATGCAATGATTTAGCGACATATACGCCAGTTGGGTTAATAGCTTTGACAAGTAATATCTGTTTGTAAATGGCGGCCATTTAATTTAAAAATAATTAAATGGTTAAACTTTTTCCTACAGTATGATCTCTTTTAGTAATCAGCGACCATGCATTAGAACTTTAAATGTGCACATTTCACTGAGAATATGAAAACGAACCCTGACCATATGAGTTTCTTTAGAATTGTTAAACATTTTAAAGTTACTGTCTTCTGAAGTAAATAACGCAGGCAATGTAATACATAAGTGTATCCACCCTGTTCAACTTTTTGTTTTAACGTCTATACTTTTTATCAATTAGAAAAGGGTCAGGGGAAGGGTAAAGGGTAAAGGGTAAAGCAGCGGGAGTAACTGCAAAGACAAAGCAGTCTGACCGGTGCTTTAGCCACACCGACCACCGAGCCCTTGTATTTCAGTCTGTGCAAGATAATTTGATTACTGATTTGATTCGGTTTCAAAGTGAACACTAAAAGCTCTCTTCAGACAGAGCGTGGCTATGCCTTAGTGTTCTGATAAATGAACAATATGCAAGGGAAATCCTCCAAGTAAACAGAACTTCCATTTTCACTAACTTAGTTTGAATACTAATTTTCAATAATTCTTTTTAACTGCCTAAGATTAACCTTAAGATTATTTTTTTCAGATTATGTAGTTTGTTAGCACCAGGCATCGTGAAAACGTGTATGACTTTTTTTCTGACCAAGGGGCCCGTGCGAAATTTCGCACTGAAAGTTTTAAGTATACACAGCCTTTTGAATCAGAGTAGTTGTTGAGTTGTTGAGGTCAAGGAGTTGTTGAGTAGTTGGAAGAAAGGAAAAACATGAAAAGCGATCGAGTAACAATAGATACATGAACGATGGAAGGAGAAATCACAAATATATTTGTGTAAAAACAGTGTCCAAAACATGTGTTTGGTATTCGAAGTGCTTGTCCCGTCTTGTAGGATGTTCAGGGATGGGAACTGTCAGTAGGGCTACATAACCTATACATTTAATGAATTTTAAGTAAATACTGAAAATTTTTTTAAACACGTTAAGCAAAAAAGTGGCATTTGTAATGGTACTGTCTATTCGTGATTAATAAGTTAGCTTCGTAAAATGTACAAAATAGTGTCTGATTTGGATGCGAGCTGCGCACCCATGACGCTTTTTCGCCTTTGGCATTTAAGAGTGTCTCTTATGTTAAAATTTTCCACAAACAGTAAGTTTTAGCGCAAAATCGTTTTGCATTATCAGAAGCCGGTTAAAAAATCTTTCTAAAGATACCTCATTTATGCCTGTACGAATATTACGGGCTGAGAAAAAGGGATGTTGACTCGAGATATAATATGTATGATTTTCTTATAGTATACTCATTGCTAGAATCTTCATACCATAATTTTCCCTTTGAAATGTCTTCGAAAATTTATTAAGTCCCTTGCTGATTGCGAAAGTCTCATCATATTTTCAGAATAGCATAAGATAGAAGAATAATAATTTCGTGTGTAAAATACAAAAATGTTATTTTATCTGTCATTAAAGTTATTTTGATATTTTTTTGGAATATTATTTATATTTTAACAATTTTGTAAAACTTTAATAAATTAATGAATTATTATTACTGCACGAACAAGTTTTGATTTGATTAAACATTTTCTCCTTTTCGTGAGTCCATTAAGAAGTAAATTAAACGACTTTAATCACTCTAAATAATCACAGCTGCTTCTGCTGCGACAATAACAAAAACTGCCTTCAAAAGCGCACTACTGACATGCTGTTTATTTACATGTTTAAGTATATAATAAAACCCGTAATGATGCCTGTCATAAACTGTTAAGACGTCAAAAGCAATGGGAAACGAACGGCTGTACAGTTTTACGCGGTTGTAAAACTTTGCTTTATTTTTAGCTTTTCTACTTCTAAAAGGTTTCTTAGTAAAAACCGACACTTGGTTTTACGTGAAACTTTGTTTCAATTAGATCAGCTTTATTAAAATAATTGCTTCATTTGTTTTGGTGTGTGCCAAGAGTTGAAAAATTAGAAATAATATGATTTTAGTACATAAGCTTACAACACAAAATACAACAGCTTACTGGATTACATGCTCGTAATGCATACATTTTAAATTTTAAAAGTCGATAAATATGATATTAAATTTAGTTTTGAAAATTGAAAATTTGTAAAATAACTGAACATTTAAAGTTTGTAGTTGCATTTAGATTACAGGCTCGTCTTTAGCCTAAGATAGGTCCTACATTCTTTATTGAGATTATATTAAGACAGTAATATTAAGATTAAGATTATATTAAGACTAGTAGGTCAGTAATAACTTTCGCAGGTAATTGAAAAAGAAATGAATAATACACAACAATGTACAAGACGTTCAATAGTGTTGTAGCACCTCATTATAAGCAATGTTCGAAGTGATCCATGAAATATGTGGCTATCATAACTTTCCTTGTTGGTACATGAAAGAAAAGGAAGAGAGGTTAGGACTTGTTTATGAAATCGCTATCCGTAATTGAATGTGAAAAAACATGATTTTTTAAAATAAAATAATTCAGTTTATACAATTGTCTGGTAGTTAATTACTGTAATAGACTAATTTTTAATTAATTATTTGTATTTTAATATTACTGTACATATCTCCATAAGTGAAATCGTTGCAAGACAATGTAAGCCTACTATTTAATGTCAGTATTGGAATTCTGTTAAAACCGATATTATAGTTATATTTAATACTTGTATGACTTGTAAATAAAGCAATGTCATTCATTAAACAATATATCTTACTTTGTTCTACTTTCGTATTTAAAATTATAACCTATAAAATTAATGACTGCATTCTAACATTGAACCTTATTGCATGTATACAAGTGAAACGTACTATAACCGGATTTTACATTACGTACTAAATTAGACTACATAATTTACTAAAAGCGAAGTCTTTTATTTAATAACATTTACATATTACAACTAACATAGATTGCCTTACCGATTTTACTTTCAAAACTTATTCAGTCAATAATTATTACATGAACAAAAAGAAAAGGTTAGCACGTCTTGTATGTTTATAAAATCACTATCCGTAATTGAATGTCTGTTATTTACTGTTTACCAAATCAGAGTATTTTATTTATTAACATTTACATATTAAACTGGCCTAGATTGTCTTAACTATTCTACAACCAGATTTGATTTGGTTAATAATTATTTAAGTACTGGATACAGTAATAATTTAAATATTACTTTCAACAATGTTTTTTAGCAATCAGCTTTTTTGGTACACACAGTTAATTGTTTGTCACTTATGCCTGCATTATTGTGCTGTACTCCCACGGGGACACTTTATACTGCTTCTGGAATTGTGTTTACAGACCTTTTATCGGTTTTAAGTTGGTTTTATTTAATTGTAAAGCCTTAAAATGGAAACGTATGAGTCGTGAGAGTTCCCTTGTGTTTTGTAGTCACCATATAATACGTAGTTTCAATAAACCAGGTCCTTATTTTTGATACAAAACCGATTGGTATACTTAGTGTAATTAATATATGAAACATATGAACGATTCTTTATTCTTCTTTAAATGGGTAGAACAGCGTGCGTTATCCAGTTGTCAACAATAAGATAACTTAATAAAGTAAGCAGTTACATTTTACTTGCCCTCAAGTTTTATTTCACTGACTGAAATGGAGTCTACAGTTATTTTTAAAAGTGATACACAAATTAAAAATAACAGCATTTATTTTGGACATTGTGTTGGGGAAACACAAAGTTATTAAAATACTCCAAATTAAATATATGACGTTCGTTAGAGAAAGTAATTGTAGGCCTATTTGTTAGCACATAAGTATAATTCAAATATTATATTTATTAATCGTGTATTCAATATTTTGTTGCTTGACGTGCAGATGTCGTGACTGTTTTATGCAAATGCTTTCCCTTAACAATTAATAGCCAGAGAAAGGCGGCCGCGAAAGTTTCGCCAGCACTTTGCCCCTTCAAGTCATGTTTATGCAATCACGCGACATGCAATGTAGTTAAAATAACATCAGTTCTGTCGCTAAATAACACGTCTGTGCGGTTTAATGGACAACTATTGTTTCACTATTATTGTTCGATAACAATCAAATTGCACGTCTTTCTTGTGCTACTATTTAATTATTTCTTTTGCATTAAATCAACTTTGCATGTATAAAGGTTCAAACGATACCTTAGGTAACGAAAACGTAACATTAGAAGCAATTCAAAGAGCTCTGGTTGGTGTAATGGTCTAGTAGTCTTGTAACTGGTACATGATAAGAAGTAATTCCGCAGGGCATGTGATGAATGCAATACTTTAGTTCTGTTTTGTCGTAAAAAACAGTATTTATTTATTTCATTACATATTTGTAATTATATTTGTTAAACGTGGTCTAAACATAAATAAAAAAGTGCATAGCCTATGCTTTACACATAACTATGACAATACAAATTGACAAATAATTTATATTTATGTTTTTAAAAATAGATTGAATAGAACGTTGTCACTAAGTAAAAAACTTTTAGTTTCAGTAGGCCTAACTGCTATATTAAAATATATTTTCCAGTTAGATATTATAAGAAATATAAAGAATGATAGCCATGATAAAAGCATCGAGAATTTGTTGAATGTGTCAGTTTTCAATCTCCCTGAGTTGATTTTACTTTAATGATATTCCGGTTTGTGCTGAGGCGGTGAAATTACCTCCTGACAGCGGAAGCTGTTGCTCGTCATAATTTTAGTCACAAATCAAAACTTAAGTTGTGAATCGTGTAAAATCATTAAGATATTTGAAATAGAGAGTTTAAAAGACATGAAAGAAATCACGCAAATAAAACTATTGCAAACTGTCGGCGATCACTTGCAAGGGTCTTAACTGAATAAATAAATCTCAATTTTAAGCCGAAATTTAAATTAAAAAAACAAATAAATAAATTAATAACGAATACATTTGAAGTAACGTGTTGTTATATATTACAATATAATTGTCGAAAAGTTTGTTACACCAGTATAACCACAAAAAAAGCATAAGTGGGACCCGAAGTAATTCAATAGGAATAGTAAGTTATATAATTGTATTAGGATAATTATAATTTAAAATTAAGAAAAGGTATCTCATTAGCACCCCCGCGGTGACATTGTGTGTGTGTGTGTGTGTGTGTGTGTGTGTGTGTGTGTGTGTGTGTGTGTGTGTGTGTGTGTGTGTGTGTGTGTCCTTCCGCTAAGAAGGTTTCGGTCTGGAATGAAGGGGTTGGGTTGGGAAATATGAGTGTCAAGAGAGGGCATCGCACCACAGGACTTCTTATAGAAGTCGGTGAAGAAGCTGAGAATCGAGTGTCGAAGTGGAGTCCAGAACGTTTTATAATATTCCGGAATGTTCTTGAATGTTGAAGAATTTTGTACAATGTTCCAGAATGTTACAATCATTCAGAATATTCAAGAATATTCTGTAATATTCGAAAATATTTTATAATTTTTCAGTATGTTCTAGAATGTCCGAGACGATTCTGGACGTTCGAATGGACTTCATGTCCCTGAACGTTATAGCATTTCCTAGACACTGAAAACAGAAGTTCAGGATCTTGTGGAACATTCTTCAGTGTTTCATTATTCTGTTTTGGTGGCGGTACGTTTCAACTCATAAAAGAACATGTATAGTCGATAGTGAGATGCGTGCGTCGAAACAATTTTGGGAATCAATTAGGAATGCTGTAGAACGTTTCAGAATGTTCTAAAATTTTCCATAATGTTTAACAATGTTCGAGAATGTTCCACGCACGATATTACAACGGTGAAGTAACTACGAATCGAGTGCCGAAGTGGCCGAGTGTTCTAAAATGAATGTTCTAGAATATTTTACAATGTTGAAGAATGTTTACAGTGTTTTATAATGTTATAGAATGATGGAAAAATTGTAAAATTATTCCAGAATGTTATAAAACTTTTCAGAAGTTTGCGAATGTTTTAAAATATTTCAGAATGGGTAATAATTTTCCAGAATATTCGACAATGTTCTAGAATATTTCAAAGTGTTCCAGAAATAAAGAATAATGTTCTAAAATGTTCCAGAATGCTGTAGAATGTTATGTTCCAGGATGTTCGGAAATGTTCTACAATGTCCCAGAAGATTCTGAACCTTCAAAAGGACTTCCTCTTCCAAGAAATTGGAAAACGTTCTAGAATATTGTAGAATAAATATTTGTGAAAATTCTTAATTGCATTAAAATATAATTTAGGTAATTAAATTCTTGATCAATTTAACAAATAGGAATCAAATATTTTAAGAACATTTCAACTTACAACCCGAGCAAAGTCTGGATATACATTTAGTTTAAAATAACAATAAAATAACCAAAGTATGCTTTTCTCATAACTAATTGTGAACAAACTCAAATAAATATTGCAAGTACAGTTTTAAAGATCACTGAACTAAATGTCTTTGTACAACTTATTAATATTCCTAAACATTCTTACTACTGCTAGAGTACAAATATTTTTTCTAGATATTTTAAATTGAATTTAAGACTTTCTTCTATCTATATATATAAATGGCAATGTCCTGACTGACTGACTGATCAACGTACAGCCCAAACTATAAAACCTAGAGACTTGAAATTTTGAGGATACCTTCATTTTAATATGTACGCTCGTAAAGAAAGGATTTTGTAAAAAAATTGATTTTAACTCCATTAAACTACTAACCCAGTCCAAATTTAATAAACAACGTACAGCCAATACTATTATAGCTAGAGACTTGAAATTTTCAGGGTATCTTCTTACAACATTGTCGAGATGCACTGAAAAAGGGGTGCACTGAAAAACGATTTTCCAGTATGCAACCCCTAAAGAGGTAAACATGAGGTACAACAATTTTTATTAGAAAAAATATGTTTTTCATCTGACCTTCTTAAAACGTAACATAGTCACTCTTAAGTATTAGTAATGAAATATATTTTTCACCTTTTCCCCAAAACGCATCCCCTAAAGTAGGGATGCACAGACCGCGGCCCGCGGGCCGCATGCGGCCCGCCGGTGAAATTCTGGTGGCCCGCCGTCACCAAAATAATACTCTCGTACATTCGAAAAATATTGAATTCTGTATCAGAATAAAACCAAAAAAAATTTGTTCAAAAGTAAAGACGTCCATAAAACTTATGAAAATTATTCAAATACCGCGCCAGTTCATGAATGAAACGACGCCGTCGAATTAGTCCGAATAGTCCCGAATAGTGTCAACAGAAAGAAGCAGTTTAATAGTGTAGGAGAGGACCTAGGAGCTGTGCCAGCCCAGAGGAGTGGGAGGTGCAAGGTGGAGGGGCAAAGGGCAGCCCTTCAGTCCTGCAGTCCTGACCGAGACGTGGCAGACTTCTCGAAGTAGTGTTCTGTGTTTTGTCTGATCTTCTGTACCGCCGTAACTGTTTGTTTCTGTGTTGTTGTTTGTTAACCCTTTTTTATTTTGAAGTCTTATTAAAGTTTTTTTTTTTATCATTCTTGCATATAGTTTAATCCAAATTCAACGTAGATCTACTGTTGCAGTGTTAACCCGTCAAGTGTATAATTGTGTTGTGAAATCGTAAGTAAAACTCTGTTATCAATAAATGTTTCCCTACCTATTTATTCAATTATTCTTGGTAATTTAAAAAGGATGGGTAATTTAAGTAGGTACTGTAATTGTTTTTAGGTGCAGTGTTAACCCTAGACAGGATTATAACGCAACATGGACAAGCCAGGACCTAGTAAAAACGTAAGGCTAAAGATGAAAATCGGCAGTTTCAAGAAATATGGACTGAGAAATATTTTTTTGTATGGTTGCATAACAAAGTCGTTTGTTTAATTTGTAAGAATTCTGTTGCGATTGCAAAGGAATATAATGTAAAAGGCACTATGAAACGCAGCATTCTTCTTTTACCAAATTTACAGGCGAATTAAGAAAGCAAAAGTGTTGTCTTTGAAACGGGAGCTTATTGGTCAGCAAACTGTGTTCACAAAACTCATTGAAGATTCAGAAACGGCTACAGAAGTTAGTTTTGAAATTTCTCGAATGATAGCAAAGCGAAGTCGCCCTTCAATGATGGAGATTTTGTAAAAGAATGCATTGAAATCGCCGCTAAGAAAATGTGTCCAGAAGCAGCAAAAAGTTTGAGAAAATTCAACTGAATCGTATGACAATCCAAAGACGAATTATGTCTTTGTCAGCTAATATTGCGGAACAATTAACTGAAAAGACTAAGATAATTGAATTTTTTTCATTGGCACTCGACGAATCAACTGATATTAGTTCCACAGCTCAACTACTCATATTCATACGAGGTGTTACTCAAGATTTTGAAGTCGTAGAAGAGTTATTAGGAATGTGTTCATTGAAAGGTCAAACTAAAGGAGTTGATATACTCAATGTACTTTTGGATGAGTGTTCAAAAACTGGTTTTGACTTATCAAAATTATCGGGAATTGTGACTGACGGTGCTCCTTTTATGATTGGTGTCAATTCCGGGCTAGTTACTTTGCTAAAAAGTATCTGCAAGAAAAAACATAAACGCTGAAGATCTCATGCAGTTTCATTGCATCATACACCAAGAAGCCCTTTGTTCTAAAAAAATTGAATTTCAAAATGTCATGAAGGTGGTAGTTTCGACTGTAAATTTCATCAAATCACGAGGACTCAATCACAGGCAATTCAAACAATTCCTTGATGACATCGAAAGCGAATATGGAGATTTGCTGTTTTATACAGAAGTAAGGTGGCTAAGTCGTGGATTGACACTTGAACGATTTCTAAATTTAATAGAAGAAATTGGAATATTTCTGGTGGAGAAGCAAAGGATGTCCCGGAACTTAAAAATCCTGATTGGTTGTGTGATTTGGCTTTTTTAGTTGACATTACAAATCATTTGAATGTCTTGAACACACGGATTCAAGGCAAAAATCAACTGATATCCCAGCTCTACGCTCATGTATCATCCTTTCAATGCAAGCTGACTCTTTTCAGATCGCAACTGACTTCTGGAAATTACAATCATTTTCCGAATTATAAGAAAATGGCCGAAAAATTCAACAAAACTGCGATTAATTTCAGTTATGTAGAAAAGCTGGATATTCTGATTCACTCTTTTCAAGACAGATTTTCGGACTTCAAAAAGTGAAACCTCTGTTGGACATATTCAGCAATCCTTTCTCGATTTCAGTTGAAAATGCGCCAGAGTCAATGCAGTTAGAAATTATCGATTTGCAACGACCAAGATTTGCGCAACAAATTCAACGAGGGAGACTTGTTGAACTTTTACCACTGCATTGACAAAAATATGTACAAAGAGTTGCGCATAAACGCTCTGAAATGTGCCAGCTTATTTGGTTCTACCTATATATGTGAACAAACTTTTTCAATACTGAATAATAATAAAACAAAAATCGAAACCGCCTTGCAAATGAAAGTTTGGAAGCAGTTTTACGTGTTGCTACAAGTAAATTTGACCCAAATATAAAAAAGATTGTAAGCACTATGCAGTGCCACGCTTCAAATTAATAAATTATTTTTCAATTTTAATACATTATATGCATTTTTTATTGTCTTTAATTACCTATACTTCTGGCGGCCCGCCATCAGTTCATGATTTGCCCGAGTGGCCCCTAGTTTTAATAAGTCTGTGCATCCCTGCCCTAAAGAGATTGAAAGAAGGTATAAAATACAAAAAAGGGTACAATTTTGTATTGAAAAAATATTTTTTTTATCTTATATTCTAGAAATATGCTATGAAACACATATTTCAACATTTTTCTGAATTAATCCCCTAAAAGAATAAAAATGGAAAAAGAGTTATCATGGGATAAAAAAGAGTGTTTGCATTGGAGAAAAATATTTTTTATCAAATTTTCTTAATAGTAAACAAAATATTTTAAAACACAAATTATGATACACGCAATTTAGTATTTTCCCCCAAATTCATCCCCTAAAAGGATAAAAATATAGAGTAGGTATAAATGTTTGTATTGGACAAAAATATTCTTGATCAGATTTTCTTAAATTCGAATGGAACACGTTTGAAGACAATAAAACAACATATTCAGGTTATAATATTTTTTCATATTCACTGTAAAATAATCACGATTTTAGATGATCACGCTTTTATTAATATATTTTTGTATGTTTCTAAATTATTACATTACTGAAACAGTTTAAGTTTCGTTTGCGAAGCCGAGACTAGTAATGCTAGTAGGCTATATTTTAACAAAAACTTGAAATAACATGTTCTATATTTACTATTACATTTAAACCAAATTATTCATTGCTAATGTTGTTTAGGAACATTTAATGTTTACCATTAGAATACAATTAATTTCCGAGCTGCTATTAACGTGAATATTACGAAATAATTGTTTTCAAATTAATGCAAAAGGAAAATTACTATCATCATATCAATTTACTGCAAACACCAGCGAACAGTTTCTCATTGCATTACATAAACATTAAAATTCTCAAAGTGCTTATTATTTGCGTTTCCTCTATGTTGTAATCTTTCTTTTTACGCTGGTTCTTTGACAAACGCAGTTTCAATCAGAAGCTCGGTTTTAAGATATTACCTTAAATATCTTATCAGTCGATTCCGTTATCGTATTATCTGAAACAGCACAATATATTTTTTTTAATTATTTGCTTTTAAGCGGTTGAAGAACTAGTGTTTATAACAATTTGGGACTGAAAATGATTATAATGCGATCACTACAGAACAGCATAAAAACAATGATTACACCGCAGAACGGAGGGAGTCGCCAGTGTAAGAACAATTTGTAAAAGTTAAACTAACAAACTAAACTATTTACTTTAAAAGCTTATAATGAAGAATAATAAATTTTATAAAATTTTAGAAAGAATATAAAACGAAAGAGAAGATGTTTATTGCCGCATTTAGAAAGGTCAACAACTATTCAATCAGTATTTTACACACACACACACACACACACACACACACACACACACACACACACACACACACACACACACACACACACACACACACACACACACACACAGTGAATGAAAAAGTTCCAAATATTCCCTCATATTTATATCAAGTAACTAAAAAATATCTTACATAAAGAAATAATGAAAAAATTTTAGTTATAGAATTGAGGAAAATTACCGAATCAACATGTTCTATATCAAAAAGTAGTTTCAAGAGTAATCTAAACATGACCTTCTGTAAGTCTCACGGATCTTGATTCTGATTTATAAGAATATAAACTTGGGGTAGGCCTATACGAACAGTAATTTTTTAAATAGTAAAATTATTTAAAGGAAAACTGTAACAAAGTTCATAAAGGATCAGATGGGGAGAACCAACCAACTCTGGTTTTGAACTGTCATTGCATTGTTCTTAAAGTTCGTTAAAGCTAATACAGTAGCTAAATAGTACAAGAGTTGTTCAATAAGTCCTTAGAAAAAGATAAGCAAGGAGTTGAACTTTTTTTATTTTTCTACATCTCCCTTTCACTCTATACACTTCTTCAAGCTTTTCACCAATTTTTCTAAGCTGGCTAAAAAGTAAGATTTCGGTAGTTCCTCAAAATTCGAGTTTCGAGTGTTTATTGTAAGTGTAAAAATACTTTAAAATATTTCCACCGAAACAGAGTTGGATAAAGTTCATGGCACATCAGTTCCTGTATTTACAACTGTTTACAATTAGGTAAACGTGGCCGTGCTACAAAAGATGAGCATCGTCCGGTACATCCAGTGGAAGTGACTACTCCCGAAACGATTGATAAAATATATATGATTTTAACTGATCGACCAATGGAAGTTCGCGAATAGATGAGGCCACAGGCATATCCCACGGTACAGTGTTTTCAGTTTTGAACGAGAAATTGGGTGTGAAAGAAATCTCGGCAAGATGGCTGCCGCGTTTGCTGTCAGCGGAGAATAAACGCAATCGTGTGGTGATTCTGAGGCTGTTTTGGCTCTTTCCGTCGCAGTCCTAACGAGTTTCTGCGTAGATACATAACTGTATATTAAGCATGGATACATTACTACACTCCAGAAACAATGAAACAATCAAAACAATGGGCTCCGAAGAAGGCAAAAACGGTGAAATCAACCAGCAAGGTGATAGCTACGGTTTTTTGGGATGCACACTAAATCATCTGCATCGATTAGTCAAAAAAAAGAAGAAAAACAATAACTGGAGAGTATTATGCGTCGTTATTTCATAGCCTGAGCGAAGTAATCAAGAAAAACGTCCTTATTTGAAAAAGAAAAAGATCCTCTTTTATCAAGACAATGCACGGGAGCACACCTGCGCAGATTTGATGATCAAAATTTTGGAATTAAAGTTTGAATTATTACAAAATCCACCGAATTCACCGGATTTGGCCTCCAGTGAATTTTTTATTTTCAAACTTGAAAAAATAGCTCGGCGGAAAATGGTTCGCTTATAACGAGGATGTCATCGACCAAACAGAAGCCTATTTTGAGAAACGTTTTGTCCAGCTTAGAATAGTTGGAGAAACGCTTGGAGAAGTGCATAAAGGGAGATTATCTTGAGCAATTTTTAAAACTACCAAAAAATTGTTTTCCTATATTTTCTAAAGATTTATTTAACGCCCTCATAGCTAAATAGTTTACGTTCAGGAGTTCTTTTGTGAAAATGAGTAACCTGATATTGCACAAAAAATGGCACAGTCAATAGTTGGATGACGGGAAACAAGATGCATTGGAAGTGTGGGGAGGTTGGTAAGGAGATCTTTGATTCGTAAGGCCAAAAGTCACATCTGCCCGTAGCGTCGATAACTACAGTCAACGCAATTAGTCTAGGATCGTGACCTTGGAGGAGGGTGGTTTATCAACTTTTCTAATAACATTTGCGAAGCTGTGCCCATAACGCTGATCATTTCCTGTAACGACTTACTTTATAACAGCTAGTAGCGGAGGAGCCGTGATATGTTTTGCGCCAGCATTAAGCAAGTAAGGAAGGCAAAGGTAAGAATTTCTCTCAAAGTGTAAAACTGATGGAATAAGAAATTTTCTTAAGAAATATAGCTCAGTTTTTTTAAATTTGGATCATATTTTATGGATCAATTCGAATTTTTTCGCTCATAAACTTACATTAATAACAATTAACAAGTTACACATTTTAACATGTATTACGTTTCAGGGCTGGTTTTGATGTTGGATTTTGCGGGACACGTGATGCGAAGAACATGTTCGTATAGATACGTAACAGTATATTTCGCGCGTCGCAAATCTCATATTTAAATTCTTCTTCTTCTTCTTTCGATAAGGCCTGCTAGGGACCACGTGACAATTTCAGTTCTTCACACTTAGCTGTTTTCTGTTCCGTTCCCTCCAATATTCCCTCATCCTTTCACTATACAGCCTCTTTCTGTCTTCGGACCACTTCGCACCAGGTTTCCTCTGCAATCTTCCTTGGAATCCCTCCATACTCAATATCCTCTTTTTAGAAATCTCTCTGTTCAGCGTTTCTTCTTCTTCTTCTTTTTTTTTAAATTTAAGCCCACATTGGAGCACACACAGTCAATTTAATTAAGTCTTTTGGTTTTTCTGCGTTCTTCCCAGTATTTTTTTAATCTTATTGATCTCTGAAGTCTGAGTTCTTCCGAATATACTACGTTTCGTAGACGTTTTTCCCTAAACTGTAATTGGGTTTCCTGACTTTTTAAGATCGCTTTTTCCCTCCTTTCTGCCAATTGCTCCTTGGTTATTCCTAGTTCCAACAAGTCCTGTTCCACCTCCTTTAACCAGTTGTTCTTAACTTTACACTTCAGTTGGTAGTCCAATAATCTCCTCGTAAGTCTACTCTCCGGTAATCGAGTTAGGTGTCCAAAGAAGGCCAATCTTCTTTTCCTAAAAATGTTAGTGAGCTGCTCGTTGTTCCGATACAAGACCGCATTCGGCAATAGTCTGTACTGTCCCACCACCAAATATTTCTTATTAATAATTGTTCGGAGTACTCTCCTTTCCATTCTCTGGAGCTCCTCCGTTATGGAGCTCTTCTTCTTTTATATTATTTCTTTCTAAATCTTTCCTTACCTTTTGAATCCAACTAGTTGTTGATTTTTTATTCCATAGGTACTTGAGTATCCTTTTCGCCAGTCTTGAATCATTCATCCTGTACATATGTCCAAAAAATTGCAGTCTTCTCTTCCTTATCGTCTCTGTCATGTCCTCTATGTTCCTGCATATTTCATCATTAGATCTTAGTTTCCATGTATTTTTAGTTTTCACTGAGCCTAAAATTTTTCTCATGATTCTCCTTTCTAGTATTTTCAGTTTATCTAAACTGTAATTTAGTAACAAGCATTCATTTGCGTACAGGCATTCCAGTTTCACTACTGTAGTGTAGTGCCTTATTTTAAGATTTTTAGATAAGCACTTTTTGTTATAATAATTTTTAGTGATACCATATGTTCTTTCCATTTTGCGTATCCTTTCTTCAACAGCAGACTTCTCCAAGCCATTATCTTGGATCATTTCTCCCAAATATTTGAATTTCTTTACTTTTTCCCCTGCACCAATTTCCGTAACCAAAAAATTTGGAGCGTTTTTGATGTTTGTAATAAATTTAGTTTTTTTCTACGGAGATTCTCAAACCTGTTTTATTAGCTATTTCATTTAAGAGATTGATTTGTATTGTTGCATTTCTTAGGGTGTCCGACAATATAGCAAAATCGTCTGCAAATGCCAGGCAACTTACTTCAATGCCTTTATTTTTCTTTCCCAAAGTTACTGGCGAAATATTAAATTCATTATTATTCATATTAAATTCATTATAATTAAAAATTTCTATTTCCGCTGGAATCGAACCGGGGTCCTTGCGCGAGTGAAGCACACCACTACACTACAGAAACGTTTGACCGACTTAAGTATATGAAATGAATCGTTAATTTAATTTTAGTAGTTATATTAAAAGATAGTAGTTTTATATTGATTCGTAAAAATCAGCTGATTTCATTGAACAGCTGATAGGCAATAAAAAGTTTCATGTTATGTTTTTAAAAATTAGCTATGTTAATTTGTCGTGTTTTCGAACAAATTATCATAATTAAAATAAAAATGGAAGTGAAAACATGATACATGATTTTTATTTTTATTTATTTATTTTTAGTTCAAAAACATAAATGTTTTCTAGATAGGACTTGTTTTTTTCGTAAATAGACGATATAGACGAATTTTTCTATAAAAATATTTCTAAGCTCCAAAGTAGATTGTGACAAATCTTTAAACAGGACACTTTATAAAGATAGCCAATTTTGTTTTAAACGAATCAGACTTGGCAGAAAGTTATAAATATTTTAGCGCTATTTACTGTTAAAGCCACAGAAATACGGTACACATAACATCCGTGCAAACACTCCAGTCTCAATAAAGTTCTACATAAATTTGCATGGCGTTCGTTATTATTTGAAATGTAAGAATAATAATTACTCGCAGCATATATTGCATGTTTGGAAAACACATAATCACAGGCTCCGGCCGTATTAATGCGTAATAATATATGACCGTTTCACGCTCGACTGCAAACAATTATCGCCCGGTTACATCTAATCAAATCGTAAATGCCAGCGTGAGTTACACTCGGCCTTTACTGTCTGCGTTTTATATTCTTCGTTAATGTTGTGGTTAGAACGAACAGCATACAATAAACATGCGTTCACTTTGTGCATAATTCACAGCTACATGCAAAATTATGTTTGAAGTGAACAAAACTAATTAACAATTAGAATAAAATATTATTTTTTATTTGTGATATTCTGTATTCTCAATTATTTATCTTTTAAATATTATTACGCATAGCATTCCGACCGGTTTTTACCAAAAGAAGGACCTACATTATTGAAACTACATATAGGCTTTAGATTATGTACTGGTTCGTTAAGACACAGTGAACACTCAACGTCTCGTCCGTTTCCATTTTAAGGCTTTACAATAAAATAAAACCAACTTAAAACCGATAAAAGGTCTGTAAACAAAGTATCTCCGTAAGAGTGCAGCACAATGCAAGCATAGGTGACAGAAATGATTCATTGTGTGTACCAAAACAGCTGATCGTTAAAAAAAACATTGTTGAAAGTAATATTTAAATTATTAGTGTATCAAAATATTTAAATAAGTATTGACCGAAATAGTTTTGAAAGTGGAATCGGTAATTGTTTTAAATACGAAAGCAAAACAAAGTAAGGCCTATTGTATTAACTAACCTAAATATAATGAATGACGTAATTTTATTAACATGACATAGAAGTATTAAATATAACTATAACATATACTTTAACATAAGTTCATTGTAACCAGAAATAGTAGACCTACATTGTTTTGCAATGATTTTATTTAGGAACATATATACAGTAAACTTAAAATACAAGTATTGAAAATAAATATTAGTTTCTTATATTAATTAAATACTAACCAATCGTATGATTTGAATTATTTTATTTACATAACTCATGTTTTTGTGGTCAATTAAGGATAGCGATTTCACAAAAAATCCTAACCTTTTTTCCTTTTCGTTCATGTACCAACAAGCCGCATATTTCATAGTTTATAAAGAGATGCTGTTCAACTTCTTGTTGTATATTATTAGTTACTTTTTCCCATAAAGTTTTACAGACACATTAGTAATATTAATAAAAGACAAGAGACTAATTAATCGATATCTATCTACCGAGATAATGACACTTATTGGGCCTGTTTTGCCTGTTCTAACGAGGCTTAACATTAAAGAGCCATTTTATGGCGGCCATAAAAATATCTGTATTAGGATTCTAATGGATCTTTAAGTTTTCATTACCCCTAAGTACAAAAAGTGGTTTTTACTTGTACGTCAGTCAGTCTGTTTTTATGTGCGCGCGCATTACGCTGGAGATTTAACCAACCGATTTTGACGAAATTTATAGCATGTAGGCTAAGTCTTGTTTTTTGTATCTCGAGGCTATTTCAAAATTTAAAAAAAGTTTTTTGAACTTTTATTATTCAAAAAATCTTAAGTTTTAAATAAATATATATAAATATATATATATATATATATATATATAATTTTTTTTTTTGAGTTTAACGTCCGACTATTGTGCACACTTGAGCTAATGCAGACGATGGGGATGATTTATAGCGTATGAAAATGCCAAGCCCTCGCCGGGAATCGAACCCGGGTCCTCGGGGTCTAGTACGCTATTCACTAGACCACCGAGGCGGATATATATATATATATATATATATATATATATATATATATATATATATATATATATATATATATATATATATATATATATATATATATATATATATATATATATATATATATATATATATATATATATATATATATGTGTGTGTGTGTGTGTGTAAACATAGCCGTCTTGGTAGCCTAGTTGATAGCGTACTGGGCTTTCACCCCGAGGACCCGGGTTCGATTCCCGGCCAGGGCTTGGCATTTTCATACGCTATAAATCATCCCATCGTCTGCATTAGCACAAGTGTGCACAATAGTCGGACGTTAAACACAAAAAAAAAAAAATATATATATATATATATATATTTATATATATATATAAACATTATAGGAGAAATCAGAATTTCAAAAATGTAAGATAAAGAAAAATACTTTTGGAAATTAGCTTCCATTACGTCAGCGTGAGATCTGGTTGCCGCGATTTTTGTTGTTTGTTTAGTGAATAAGGCGTAAGGCCTAACAACAATAATTGAAATATTGATTCATAAATATTGAATACAGTGTCTTTGAAACCGCATCTAAATATCGTCGATTCGAAACGCGGTTACTGCCGCTGCTTTACGCTTTCCTTAACGTCGTAAAGGACACTCGTTCTCATTGTCTGACGTAATGTATGGACGCTAACCAAAAAATTAAAGTGTCAGGGTTAGCTTACCCCTGACACAGCAAGGTTACTTTGTACAAGAGTTATATATTCACAATTGTTTTTACATATACACACACGCAGCCAAACGAAAAATGGTTTACAAAATTCATAATATTTTAGTTTTTTTGTGTCGTTTTTTGCTAAAATCAAACGACATATTCATCGGCCGTCAATGAATAATTTTCATGAATACATGATAAAAGTATTTCAGGTCTCTTTTATTTTATTTTTTTGTAGTTATTCTTTTAGCTTTTACATGTTGTTTGCCTACTTTTGTCGTTCGAGTATTGACGTAAATTATGAACTCTAACAAAAAAAAAAAAAAATAAATAAATAAAGTTTCTGGGTTAGCTTACCCCTTGACGCAAGCAAGACTACTCTGTGCAAGAGTTATACATTTACAATTGTTTTTATATCTAAAGTCACGCTCAGTCAAACGAAAGACGTTTACATAAGTCAAAATATTTTAATTTATTTCTTGTTATTTTTTGTCAAAAAATAAATAAATAAAGTTTCTCATTACTTGGACATACTCTATAGGCTATGCGAGGCTGGAAAGAAGCACACACTTACCCGTTATCGTCTTTTTACGCGTACTTACGGTTTAAGATTTCCGATTGTAGACATATTTGTAGCACATCACATATTCGTTTAAAACAGATTAAACTTAAACAAATATCTGGGTTTTTGAATATTAGAGAAGAAGAGGAAAATGTTGAATAGAATTATAAAAAATTAACTAAATAATCTAAATTGTACAGCCAGTAAACAGGAAAACAAACAGTAATTAGGCTAATGAAACAAAAGCAAATAGTCCTTTTATGTTTAATAAAACACAACTGAATAAATGTTCTTTAATTTAATTCTTTTTTATATTTATAAAATGCCGTATTGTTTTGATCAGTCATTTATTGTTAAATTGAAAATGTTTTCAGGTTTTTACTTGCTGCCATTTTAGCCGAAATGATTTTGTTAAAAGTAAAACGAAACCAATTGAAGATGGAATATGTTATAAAATATTGTTAATACAGTAAACAAATATTTGTTTGCAATTCAATCATAAGGCTAAAATATAACATGTACCTATTTTAGAACTATATTGTTTTATACTGTCAAGTTAAAACATAAAAGTTCGAAGGTTATACGTACATATTGGCAACTTTATCACTTCGTGAGAAGCATGTGTTTGGAGGGTTTCCGCTACAAATGGACGTATTCTGCACGGCAACAATGACCTCGTCCAAATGTTTGGACACTCAGTTTTATTGTGAACTTGTAATGGATCTAAAGTCTATGACACACGCACGAACTTAATTGTTGCTTTACTCGAAAACAACTGGGCTCTTTTCGTAATCATTTATGTTATTTAAATAAATACAAAAACATTACAAAATTCCTTGTGTTCAATTATTTCTCTACAAAAATTTAAAAAAGCGTCTCGACGGCGGTAAATAAGTTTTTATTTGTTTTTGGTCTTGACTCGTTCACAAACGAAGTCCAGTTTTATCGTCTAGAAAAATTAAACCTATATAGATAATTGGGATTTTACAAATATTAGAGAATAAGGTAACATTTTAAAGTGGTGATAAAGTATTACCTAAACAAATATAAATTTTACCAAAACCAAAACAATATTACATACATTTTGTTTGTAATACATAAAAGGTGACATAAATGATTAGTTTTTGTACTAAAATAGCTGATTATTAAAAAAACATCGTCGGAAGTAATATTTAATAGATATGGTTACCTAATTAAATATGAAGTGTATTTTAGGTGAACTACTTGTAGGCTAACAGTTCATCATATTAATTCCACGTTTAACATTAAACTTTACACACTAGTACAACAATATTGTCAAGCAGTTGTTTTTATATATTTTACTTTTAAAATTTGGTACACTGTATTGATAAATATATTTTACTTCTCCGACCAAATTTGAAGAACTGATTCAAGATAAATATTCTTTTTCATTGCTATTAGAAATTATTCCGAGAAAATTTAAACTATCGAGATCCTTATGTATGCTTATGTAAAATTGCTTATACAATTTCATAAGACCGGCGTACACACACTCACGCGCGCGTTCTCCATTGAGAGGGGATAGAGGAATTCAAGTGGAGAATACAATTTTAATGACTCGTCCGACCTGGATACTAACCCGCACATCATCAAAATCAATTTTTCACCATCACCATACTTTCTATATACGACACGACTTGCTAAAAGTATTTTTCTTTATCTTACTTTTTTGAAATTCTGAATTAACCATTATAATTGCATTAAAATCTGCGTATATCAGAATTGTATACTACGAAATTATATTGAAAATATGAAAATGTATCCTGAACGCAATTAAATAAAAATGTTCCATTTCAACGGATTTTGAAATTTTAAAATGTTATTTATGTAGATTTGAACGCTAATTTCAATGGTTAAATCGAATTTTTAAAAACACTTGAAACAAAAAGTTACGATTTTTTTGAAAATTTGAAATGGTCGCCATTTTGAAACTGTTGAATGAATTTTACTGGTTAAATAACTTTCCTAAGCTATTACAATAGTCGATTTTTGCCTTAAGTTTAAATCAAATCTGACCGTAATTGCAAACGTGTGTGTGTGTGTGTGTGTGTGTGTGTGTGTATATATATATATATATATATATATATATATATATATATATATATATATATTGTTTAACTCCCCCTTACATTAAAAAATAATCTAGTTAAGGATCGGTGTTCATTTCAATATTCAGTTACCATGATGACTCCTTTAAGAGCTCATTTTTCCAATGAATTTTGTATACAAATAGCAATGCATATTTGTTTTGGGGTGAGTCAGAAAATCAGTTAATGTCAGAAAGTGTGTTCAAGTGTTTATTGTTTTGTTCCTCATTATTATAACTATAATAATAACAATTATTATTATTGCCATTAATATTTTTAATGGCTCACGTGCAATGATTATGTCAGTTTTTAAAGTTTCGAGTTTTGGGAAAATGAACTTATTAAAGTTGTATATTGTAAATTAAATAAAACTTCCATTCAATCCGCATACAATTTAGGCTTAAGCATTTTTAGAGCACAACGGAAAGAACCGAATAGACTTTAAACTATAGGCCTACACGGGTATCGGGTGTATCGTACTTACGACATATATTTTACGTGGTATAAAAAACAGAAAGGGACTACAGTTTTTTTTAACAATTAATTAAATATATTAAAATAATGTGAAAAATGTTAGGATATTTTTATAATTACTATTTGCGTTCATCAAGTTTTCCAGTAACTCAAGTTGTTGAAACCCGAAAAATATGATTGCCTTTCATCAAGTGAATGTTTATGTTTCCTTATTTTACATGGTACTAGCATTACTCATCGCGGCTTCGCCCACGAAACTTAAACTGTTTCAGTAATGTAATAATTTAGAAACATACAAAAATATATTAATAAAAGCGTGATCATCTAAACTCGTGATTATTTTACAGTGAATATAAAAAAATATTATAACCTGAATATGTTGTTTTATTGTCTTCAAACGTGTTCCATTCGAATTTAAGAAAATCTGATCAATAATATTTTTGTAAAATACAAACATTTATACCTATGCTATATTTTTGTCCTTTTAGGGGATGAATTCGAGGGAAAATACTGAATTGCGTGTATCATAATTTGTGTTTTAAAATATTTTGTTTACTTTTAAGAAAATTTGATAAAAAAATATTTTTCTCCAATGCAAACACTCTTTTTTCTCCCATGATTACTCTTTTTCCATTTTTATTCTTTTAGGGGATTAATTCAGAAAAATGTTGAAATATGTGTTTCATAGCATATTTATAGAATATAAGATAAAAAAAATATTTTTTCAATACAAAATCGTACACCTTTTTTATATTTTATACTTTCTTTCAATCTCTTTAGGGGATGCGTTTTGGGGAAAAGGTGAAAAATATATTTCATTACTTATACTTAAGAGTGACTATGTTACGTTTTAAGAAGGTCAGATGAAAAACATATTTTTTCCAATAATAATTGTTGTACCTCATGTTTACCTCTTTAGGGGTTGCATACTAGAAAATCGTTTTTCAGTGCACCCCTTTTTCAGTGCATCTCGACAATGTTGTAAGAATGTACCTTGAAAATTTCAAATCTCTAGCTATAATAGTATTGGATGTACGTTGTTTATTAAATTTGGACTGGGTAAGTAGTTTAATGGCATTAAAATCAATTTTTTGCTAAATCCTTTCTTAGTACGCGCTTACATATTAATGCGAAGGTATCCTCAAAATTTCAAGTCTCTAGGTTTTATAGTTTGGGCTGTACGTTGATCAGTCCGTCAGTCAGGACATTGCCTTTTACGCGTATATAAGAGATTCTGTGGTTGATGTACGAGGGGGCGTAGTATAATGAAGTTTCTTACTTCGATTTTAATAAATACAATGTTTGTTAATAGTGTGTAAAAGTGTTAATTATTTTAAAAAAATAATATTAGAAAAAACGAACTAAGTGTACAAAAGTTTAAATGCTTTGAATAAAAATGTTACATTGCCAGATAACTTACAGTGTTTAAACATTTATTGCCGTTATTCTAAAACTAACATGAATTTGGAGGACTGCTGTTCAGAGCTAAGTAAAAAAGATTTCAGCGTAGAATGTTTTTGTAACGTTAACTATCAAATTATTCGTTTAAGATAAGTTTAACCATTTGTTGGTATCGTATCTTTTTATAAAACGTATGTTATTAAGGTGCCTCACATACGTTTATTCTTGGAATGAGTGGAAAAATATGAAATGTTAACAAAATTAATTTATAATAATTTATAATTAATAATAATTAAATTTGGATTGGATAAGTAGTTTAATGGCGTTAAAATCACATTTTTTTAAATCCTTTATTAGAGCATCTTGACATTGTTGTAAGAATGTACCTTGAAAATTTCAAGTCTCTAGCTATAATAGTATTGGATGTATGTTGTTTATTAAATTTGGACTAGGTAAGTAGTTTAATGGAGTTAAAATAAATTTTTTGCAAAATCCTTTCTTAATACGCGCGTACATATCAAAACGAAGGTATCCTCAAAATTTCAAGTCTCTAGGTTTTATAGTTTGGGCTGTACGTTGATCAGTCAGTCAGGACATTGCCTTTTTTATAAGAGATTACGATTATTCTCATAACAGAACTTTTAACAGGTCTTAAGCAAATTCTAGGCAGCAATTTGCCTTAAATTCTCTTTATTACTGATTTTATTTTACGCAACATTCGGAACTTGTAATAATAACTAAATCCAGTATTACAATGTGGAACAACTATTTCGAAGGCTATCATATCAACCGCAAAGTGGGTGTTTAAGTGTTGATTCACGTTTAAATTGCCACAGTTTGAAGCGAACATAATTAATTAAGCGAAGCGAGGTCTGTGTTACAACTCAACCGTTCTGCATTTGGTTTGTGTTTCTTTATTACTCAGTTTAGGCAGAACCCTCTGACCGATTGTTTTTAAATTCGGTACGAAGATATGTTTCGTAAGATTTTACCATCCACTTCAGTGTTTAAGATAACGGCCTCTGACTTAAAGGTGACGTGTATAGTTGCTCGTTATTTCCTGTAATAGTGGTTGAACAGCCTATCATAATAATTGAGAAAAAACGTACAATTTCCAATAAAGTTGGTGCAGTGAAAGTTTTCGTTTATGGTTATTGGTTAAATTTGATTGTAGAAGTTGCGAGACTGTCAGAGCTCTGTAGTGAAGTGGTGGCCAGTAATTAAGAACATACTACGAGGTCTAGTGTTCTTTGATTTACTCTTGTAAATAAATTCATATTTAACAATGAAATATTGTAATCATGGATGAACAAAGATGTTTCCCCTGCTGACGTCATCGTCAAACAAAGTATTTAAGTGACGTCAGTATAATTATTTATTGTGATGCACTTCTAAAACACATAGGATTAGTAAAAAATAATCCTTGAACTGTTTGATTAACGTTTTTTTTCTAATAATCTCTGATTGGCTCATGTAATTGTAATTCGTGATGATAATAAGAATTGTTATATAAAAAGTAAGATTATCTGTAAAGCAAAACGGAAGCATTAGGATCTTTTATTAAAGTTCGTGAAATGTTATTACAAAAATTTTAAACTTGTGCTTAAAAACTTTAAAAGTGGTTATAAAATGGTAAATAAATTATCATTTCTGCGAACATGCATAGCTTGTTTCATGGTCTAATGAATTAATTCACTGAAGTAAAATTAATATAGATTATGACTGGATTGTTTTAATATCAATTTCAAATAAAAAAATTAACTAATATAAAATACTAATTTTGAATTAATGTGTAATTGAACAAATTACAAATGGGTTACCTATTTTCACCCATTTCTGACAAAAACTATGTTAAAGTATGTGCATGTTTTTAAAGCAATTCTAATAGTTTGACAAATATATTCACTTGTATGCCAACTTGTATTTATTAAAATAATCCTGTTTTAATCATCCGGTTATCACAAAATATATACTTCGGTTCAGCTAAATCAGATGACCAATGACAAAACTCCACTTTGAGCACAAAACATTGCTGAAACAAAGTTACGGATAATTGACCGTACACTTTGTACCTTATGTTTGCCATAGTAACCATACGGCTGCATATAAACGTCAAGTAATCACACAACGATACAATGTAAAGAAGGTTGATTTACAAGTTAGGTATTACTACTTTATACGCTTAGTATTCAACGGTCGCCATCGAGCCAGTAATACAGCCGGAGTAAAACAAGTCACATAAATCATAAATCTAACTGGCATTTACAACTCGACTGGTTGTATTGTACGTAACCCTTGGATAATTAGTTTGTTTCAGTACACTGAAAAGCGAGTGTAAATTAATAAACTTGTATAGTATAGTGATGTAATAACAGCTGCGCAGTAAATACCTGCAATAAGTACCTGTATTGTATGGTAGGAAAATAACGCTACAAAGTTCAATTTAATTATTTAAATCGGCTTAAATAGAGCCAATACGCAATTGACGAAACGTAGGCCTACAGGTCGCCAAACATCTGTGCAGGAGGTGTCGAAATGAAAAACATACAGATAGAGTTTAAAGGCAGAAAACAATATACCAGGCAGTTGTCATGGTGTATTTAGTTTTCTCTTATTTACTTTAGTTATCTTCTTGACGAAAATAATCAATATGAACAATATATCTTGATTTTTAAAAATTAGGTTTATATACTGTAATTTATTACATGTTTTGATCGATTAATCGCTTCAGAACTGTATATTTGCATAACTAGTTACTCATACGATTTATTGAAATATTTCAGTTTCAATTGTAGCGAGAAAAATGTACGCAAAGCTTTATCGTCGTTAAGTTTGTTTTGCTGTTTATTTACTTTCAAACCACAAAATAAATTCTTTTATTTTGAATTTAGTTGTGTTTATTTGGTATTTTCGTACATCAGATATTTGAACATAACTGGTTTTATGAATTTTTCTGATAAACAGATTTCCAGGTGGTTTTGCTTCCGAATAAATTTTTAGGAGAAATAAGTGAAAGTTTTATTCGTCGTTCATTTTTAATACTTTTCAGGGTAAAAAAAGTCGTTTCGAACACTAATGGCCGGTTGCAAGAACGTTCATTAAATTATTTGAAAGGCCTTTATATTTAAAGTAATTTTAGTGCCTTATTAAACACAGAATCAGGTAACAGAAACATCTGTTAAAATAATCACTCTAAAATAACAGCGCTTTGAAGCTTTAATCTAACTTTGAATGTTGTGTTGCTAAAACGTGTGTAAAAATTTACATGACCGTTATACGCTTGTTAAAGTAATTAACCTATGCAGCTGTTTTAAACAATGCTTAAATTGGTTTTTAGAGGTTATGTTTTACAATCGATAAAAGCACTTATTTTAAGTGTTGTAGCATTAGTTTTGTTAAACGTTAGTTTTAAACAACCATTATTTTTTGTGCAAACCAATACTTTAATTTTCTTCATAGTAGCTGATTATTGTATTTTAAAATACAAAAAATAAAAAACGAATGTAAACAAAACACATAACCTTTATATTAATTATACAAATAACCTGCAAATAATCAGCTGTTCCTCGGACAGCCATCTTACCAGCCATTAAACAATTATCAAATTTAACAAAGCTTTAAACATCCTGTACGTAAAGATTTGTTAAAAATGTTCTTGCAACAAAGGAAACATTTAAAGGAACTATAAATTTAAAATGTCTTTACGTAATGTCAGACAATATTTGTTACACATAACCTTCTCTTGATGCTAAGGTATCAAAGAGATAATAATTTGTATTGTATATTTGTACTGTTATCATTAAATGCACACTTACTACGGAGATTGGATATGTTTGTTTAAAACCGCTATGAAGATAATCACACTGCACTGGTTAAACAATAGCATTCCCTGCATTGTCCGGGCGGCTGATTCTTATCACAAGCTGCATGCATTCCCAGTAATGACCTCCACCCAAATGCAGTGTCTTACGAACAACCGCTTGCCTGCCGCGACGCTTTCACATAACCCCGCAAAGGGGGTGCAGACTAGCTGCACCTATTGAGAGGATTTAGACGTCCCTCGCAGTACCCAAGTCTAACTCACACTTACACTTACAACACTACACTTGAACACTTTACACTCACACTTACATTTAGGGAGACGATAATAGCCTCAATGTGCTTTTCGCCTTAAAATAACAAAAGAAGCGTTACAAAAAGCATTTCGTTTATATACGAGCGGAACACCCCTAAAAAGATGCACAAAAATCGACTTGACCCCTCATCACTATTCTACCAACTAAGATCTGTCGGGATCGATTCTTTATATTTTTCCTAATAAAAAAACCTAAACAACAATTTTTTATTCAAGTGGCAAGTAATATGTTATTAAAAAATAAATTGCAAAATTAGAAAATATTTAAAAATGAATCTGCAATAATTGTGTATGGTTAATTGGGCAAAAATAAACACTTTTTTGTCTCTTGGAATGTTTTCGAAAAACGCATCCTTTTTGAGTTATGGGCGATTAACTTTAAAAATGTATATCTTAAAATCTACTGAACCGATTTAAGCTTACAACCTCGCGAAATGCTCCTCTTCATTATATAAATGGTCCCCGTATAATTTGCCGACTAATATTTGCAATTGAATTTTTATTATTTTTAAGACTGACCCTAGAACTGGTAAGATACGTATTTACGTTGTCCCTTTGTCAACTGGCAGGGTCGTATATTACGGCTAATAAGACAGCTGTTACAGGATCGATTATGTATGGCATTTGTGATTGTTTAACTGTAGTAAAATTTATAGTAATCGATTTATGACATTTCAAGCTTTCTTTTGATGGTAAAACCATCCAATAAGAATTGATATTTTTAAATCTATACAGGCCTAAAGGTTGTGTTTCAACTGCAGCAATAACCTGTAGGTTGTATCAGCTGAGCCTCATATCTGAGCCTCATCTCATGGATGGGCCTTTTGAAACAAAACAGACAGTTGTTGGATAGTTGGTTCCACTGTTAAGTAAAACGTATCCTTTGTGCCTACTCACTTGTTTTGTGTGACGTAAATTGTACGTTTCGGATCGCAAGTGATTAACAAAGCAAACATCATTTCAAGATTTGTTTTGAAAAAACATTCCAAAAGCTAAAATCTCTTAAATTTTTCGTATTGAAAAATCAGGCTACTTCTGTTCAGGCCGTAATTAAATTGATTTCGCAGACAATTGAAATAAATTGCAGTAAATGTTATGAAGTAATTTATTCACTCCTTAAATCGTAATTGTGTTTTTTCTAACATTTTTTTAAACCGTCAACTTGAATAGCCAAATATTTAGTAAATTGTACCTTATAGCAATTTGATTATTGTTCCACTGATCTCGTAAAATTATTGTCTAGATGTTTACTGTCTCTGTTTAGTATGCCTTCGGAGGGATTTCTTCTGTCTTACTTGTCCATTACCCAAACTTTGCCAGATACAAATATTTTCCAAAGAAATGTTTGGCAAAATAAACCGTAAAATCGATGTAATTATTCAAAATTCACCAGATTTTGCTCTGTTTTTGGTCTTACCTACGGATTCGTAAAGAAATCTGCAAAAAGTTAAAATTATAATACTTTTAAAGTTTGAATGTAAATTTAAAAAACAAATCAATTATAATTTTTTCTTCAAATTGTAGGATCTACTATAACTTGAGTAATAATTTGCCTACAGGTTTGATAACCTTGCACCGCTTACATTGTGGAATCAGAGTGGAATTTCTTCTTAGGGGCTCAATTTTAACCACAATGTTAAGGATCGATTTTATATTATAAATGTTAGCAACTACCTCTTTTTTTTCAAAAATTAACATAAACAAAGGTAACCCTCTCCTTTTGTGTCACTATTTCGCCCTTGTCATTTTCAATTTTCTCTTTTAAGAATATTGACTGCATCAACAATCTTGAGGCCTTGTTGTTTTAAATTTTCTATAATGTCATCCTTGTCACATGTTGAATGTAATCCTCTGGCCATAACTTTAATCGGCCTTTCATTTTTGTCCTCATACGAATACCACTGTATTTTGTCCTCTCTCAATTTTTGTGCTAAGGCTCTGTAACTGTTTGAATCGGGCATGTTAACTTTCCAGACATCATTGTTTAAAGCAATTACTTTATAATCCTGATCTGTAACAGATTTTAGTATTGTCTGCAAAGCACTGTGGCTTGTTAACCCGACAATATTTATTGGTGGAGGTTTTTGTTCTTTCATTGCACTTCTTTCTTTTTTAGATTGTTTTATCTCCTCTATCCTTGGTTGAGAGGGATCTACCTTCTTTGCCTACAGGTGTTAAGTATTTTTAAATTTGAACAAATTTTGAGCGAAATATCATGAACCGGTTTTAATAAATTACGCAAAGTTTCCACGGTTTTTTTTCAATAGCAACAGAAATATTTTGAAATGGTCCAACACTTGATCTTAAAAATATTTGAAAATTTGTAAATGGTTTAGAGATTATGCAAACCAAACTTGCATATATAATTTCAAATTCATCGAAATCGGTCAATTTGTTTATTCTTATCAAACAAATGAGATCACTTTGTAGCTTAAATAATTCAACGTGATAAAGTTACTGTGTATATTTCTTTTCTTTCAAATTTGGTTCATAAAACAAGCTAAATTTGATTAATCTTTTGATAAATTGAGCCAATTTTACCATTTTTCGTCGGTGGTTTCCGCCTTGGTGTTTTAGGGAAATAATTAAATTCGATGACTGTGTGCTCCATTTGTTTAAATAACAATATTTGTGACCTATTTGAAAGTTATCTGCTTCGAAGTAGCATCATTTCCATAAAATACTTTTTTTGAGATTGATTGTGTTTAGATAGCTTCCTCGTTGTCACTGATGGGTAGCGAGATACACTACTTCTGATTAGTTTAATTGAGCCGTCATAGTTGGCATGCAAGGCCTACATGTAGGAGAGTGCTATCACAATGTAACATGCAATAACCCGGCGTCTAGGCCTAATTATGAAAGTTGTAAAACTGGAATACATAAAAGCAAGTACAACATGTATGCCTGATAATATAGACTGATTCACGTAATTAAGAAAATGGTAATGATTTTAACTGTTAATGAAAAAATGCTACCTTATTTGAAACATAAAAATATCGACAAAAACCCAACAATTTTCTTACATATATTCAAGTGAAATTTTCCAATCAATAAATAAAATTACAATTAAAATTTTTCTAAATTTAAAATTATTTTAAAGTTCGATGTATAATGGTAATAAAATGAATTTATTAATCAGATTTTGATTTACATTTGTCTTTTTTCACATGTTTTGATTTAAAAAAAAAATAAGTATTTTATTTTTATGGCTTATTTTACAACATCTTTTTCAGATGAATGGGAACGTGCAATCTTGTCAATGCAATTTCATAATATTTAATTCATAATATTTAATGACTATTTGTTTATAACATCAAGGTGAAATAACATTTTAAACTTAGCCGAAGCAAACATTAGAACTTTGAAAGCAATATTTTGCATATATTTTTAACTGTAAATAATATTTTTATTGTAAAATTTAAATTAAATAAATATACATATTATGTAAAATTTATATGGTATCGTCGTATTTTTTTATATAAATTTTCAATATGTATTTTATTTTACCTGAAATCACCTCCCACTAAGAACCAAACTGTATTTGCCAAACATTATAGCCTACAATTTTTTTTCAGAAAACATTTTTGCTAAATAGTTAAAATTCTTTTTAATAACTTTTTGTCTAACTTAAAATACAAACTTTCGTCACGTATACACAATACTTTTGGCTCCTATAAACAATACTTTTGGCACCTATACACAACACGTTTGTCACAATAATCTTGGCACCTAACACAATATGTAACTTATACACACAATACTGCTTTGGCACCTATACACAATACTTTTGTCACTTATACACAATACTTTGGCACCTATAAACAATGCTTTTGTCACCTATAACTCTTGGCACCTATACACAATACTTTTGGCACCTATACACAATACTTTTAGCACCTATACGTTTGTCACAATACAATACACAATTTTGTCACTTATACACAATACTTTTGGCACCTATACAATACTTTTGTCACCTATATACAATTTTGTCACTTATACACAATACTACTTGGCACCTATACACACAATACGTTTGGCACCTATACACAGTACTTTTGGCACCAAACAGTACTTTTGGCACCTATACACAACACTTTTGTCACCTATACACAATACTTTTTGTCACTTATACACAATACAATACAAACTTTGTCACCTATTGCTTTTGTCACATTTGTCACCTAGACGCAATACTTTTGCCACCTATACACAATACTTTTGTCACCTATACACAATGCTTTTGTCACCTATACACAATACTCTTGGCACCTATACACAATGCTTTTGTCACCTATACACAATGCTTTTGTCACCTATACACAGTACTTTTAGCACCTATAAACAACACGTTTGTCATCTATACACTACACAATAATTTGTCACTTATACACAATACTCTTGGCACCTATACACAATACTTTTGTCACTTATACACAATACTCTTGGCACCTATACACAATACGTTTGGCACCTATACACAGTACTTTTGACACCTATAAACAAAACTTTTGGCACCTATACACAACATTTTTGTCACCTATACACAATACTTTTGTCACCTATACACAATACTTTTGGCACCTATACACAATACTTTTGCACTTATACACAATACTTTTGGCACCTATACACAATACTTTTGTCACCTATACACAATGCTTTTTTCACCTAGACGCAATACTTTTGGCACTTATACACAATACTTTTGGCACCTATACACAATATTTTTGTCACCTGTACATAATATTTTAGTCACCTATACACAAAACATTTTCGTTTTCTTTGTGATTTGTGGTTCCCCTGATCACACTCGTCTTATTTTTTATTTTTAGCCACTCAGGGTGAAAATAATCTAAAACATTATCCTTAAATGTTTGCTCTTACCTTATTTTGTATTTCAACTTAGAAATAAGCTCCCAGCCTTAAGTTATATTTGTTATTTTATACTATGTTTTCAGTTAAGCGTTTTAAAACGAGAATTGATCCAGACTCTTTAGTGATTTATATTCTTTTCACATACACAATTAATGAAAACATTGAAATAAACAAAATTAATAACATGAATATTCTATAATTTGGTAATAATTTTAAAAACATATTGGAAATAATATTGTCTAACCCGAATTTGTTGATGCCTTAAAATAATGCATTGTTACAAGTTTTGACCTAATATTTTCTTTAAAGTAAGCTCTAAACAAAAATTTGAGTGTAGTTTATACTAAAGCCTCTTACAAACCCCAAAGTGCAACCTATATTTATTTATTTTTTTGTACTCTGATAACTCACAAAATTATCAATGCGCTAATAAGAACACACTATTGTTCCAGGACTAACTCTTATCGAAGCATCAGACACGATTCTCTGCATTATGCAAAGTATACAAAAGCACGAGTACCGGTGAGGCGTGTTTCCGGTATTTGACCAGCATGTAAATGTACACATAATGAACACTTTGATGGGATGCTTTACCCTGTAATAAAACAACTTCTGACTTGCCTCCACGTCCGGTTATTTTGTCGGTTAACATTTCATTGGCAAGAAAGGGTTATAAAATTTGAATTATTGCAACTTATTATTCATTGGCTCGTTTAAACCCGCATCTAATGGAGCCGTTAGCAAATTCTAGATGCTTTAGGCCTTACGGCTATTACTCTTCATGCATTTGTCAGTCGAGGCAATAATATTTGTAGTTCATTGGCTTTACCAAACGAATAAAATATCGTATGTACTAATATTTGACTTTAAAAGTCTTGTGATGTCAATAAGAAATGTAATTAAAAATGATCTAGCCCTCAATCTATACGACGTTGAATCATCCAATGTTATAACTCATAAAATTCATGTTTTTTTAATCAAATTCGTAAAATGTTATGTTAAAACATGTTCTTTACAGGAAAAGAATAAGAAAATTTTCAAATGAAATCGTTTTGATATATTCTGTCTATAAGATATTTCAAGAACAAGAGTAGTTACTAGCTAGACAATATTTTTGTTTCATAACCTAAAATGTATAACGAAAATATCGTATTCAAGTGTGTAGTCTAACATTAAATTCGATGGACTAACAAGTTGTAACCGTTAAGGCTTAGCTTATATTGATTTTTATCAAAATTCGTGTTATGTTTTTTTCGCATATAAAACAAAAACACAGAACCTACATTAAAAGTGGCATACTCTATAGAGAATAGAGAACAGTGCTATTTGTGTTATTTTATACTTGCGTGTAATCGATGAAATACAAATGCAATTTAATATCCGGTTGTATGGCCATAAAATATTGACTTTAAATCAAAACGGTTGATGCTTTTCTATGCCTGAACACTCTTAATACAAAACATCAATCAAAATAATACATTGTATTGTAATATTACAAATCGCGCAATTTGTTCTTACGAAAATAAATCACATGTTGGAAAATTCAATAAATAACTTGGTCAAACATCATGATGTTTACGGAGTCTGTGAAATACAGTTTCAGAATCTGGCTGTATTCATTGCATCCGTCCGATTTGTGAATAGCGACAGATAAAATAATGAATTCTGATGTAAGATTACAGCTTCACATTAGTCTTGGTATTAAAAATACTTAAGCAGTATTAAAAAAGCGTATAAAATGGAAAATTTAGAGACAGGACTGTTTTAGATGCCTAAAATTTCTGACAGTGAACCTCTAAATAGTAGACTACCAGTATTGGTGTAGGGATTTTAAGTAAATAGGCCTAAAAACACAGATGTTTGAAAATCAAGGAATTGTGAACGAGTTTGTTAGATAATTTAATTTATTTTAAGTTACGTTTGGTTAAGTTAAGTGAGGTTAGGTTACGTTAAATTAGGTTAAATAGAGATTACTTTGGCGTAATTGTTACCTTAATCAGTACTTAACATTAAAGACTAGAGGAATGAATTATTACAACCCCAGGAACTGCGATCGACTGACCTATTGTGCAAATAAACCTCTTAAAAATACCTAGTTCAGCAGATTGGCGTCCTTAATAAGTTCCACCAATCCACTGACTAGCTCACTCTGCTGAAGATCCCTAACGTCTTAGAAGCCAAACCCCTAGCCTTCTACTAGCAAGAGCCTCAAAATCATAAATTATGTGACCTGCAGTTTCCTCTTCCTTCCTGCACAACCTACACACGGTTTCTTCATGGTAAGTACCTATCCTATTCATGTGCACCCTCAGACCACAGTGCCCTGTGATGAGCCTCCTGAGTTGTGCTCTGCCCAGAACATCTGTTGCCCCTTTGAGTTCTCCACAAGGAACTTTGCTTAAGAGAAGTTCACTATTAAAATGCCCATGAAGGTTATCCCATCTTACCTGGTGTAGATCAGTAATCCACCTATTAATAGCAGACTTGGTCAATGACAGAGAGATCCCTAAAGCAGGCTCAGGTCAGATAAACTCAGTTGTAGATCCAAGTCCTGCCAGTCGGTCTGCTTCCTCATTACCTTCAACCCCCCTCCCTATGCCCAGGGACAGAGCGTCGAGGTTCTTCCGACATTCCCAGATTAGCTTGGATTGAATTATAGAACACGCAAATGCTTTTAATCAGTACTTACTCCCAGAATGTACTCATAACAAATAGACCAGTAAAAAGGATGAGCAGTTATTTAGTCAAACACAATGGCGATTCGTAAATCCCTGGGGAATGTAAGCCTACTGGATATAAACTGTTCTTTAAATTGTGTTTGTTATAGATCTAAAACACCCATTTACAAGAATGGATCAGCTGACTTCGTTGTCGTCTGCACTGCTACGACGAGGACAATTGTAGCCTACGACTTAGCTCTCTGTGATTTTTTTGAAACATATTTGATGTCCAAACATATTTTCCCGTTAACACCTATATGTTTCCTGTACTCGGAAGTTACCACCATTATTACCAAATTGTGCAGTGATCGGTTACAGAGAAGAGGTGCATTCCCAACAGAGACAGACATGAGTGCAAATTTATAACGGTCCTTGGCTTTACCTAAGGAACCGTAAAACTACGTTTACCTTTTGTTATAAATTATGAAAATACTCAAGCAAACTATGTAATGTAAATAAAATTTCTCAGATGGAAGGTACAAAAAGCAATATTTCTTACTCGATATTAATTTTTTGAAACAAAGTAAAAATGTCTTTTCCTTTCCATACATTAATTTAATGTTTACTATATTTGGTTGATTATTAACTAGATTTTATGACTTGTTTTTTATTTATCACTATACTTTATTAGTTTTTTATACCAGTAGGTTAAAATTAAATGTAATATCGTTTATAGTTAATAATTTATTTATGTTTCTATTAGGAAAGTTCATTGCAAGATCGTAAAAAACTACATAAAATATGCAAGTATCCGGCACTCACTGCGCGCAGCTTGTGTAGTTAGCAAGAGTAACATTAAAGTAAACATATTTTATTTATGCAAGATGGATACATGCAACTCGCCACTCTACGCATTCCTGATGGTTATCTCACGTGCGGGTCGGCTGCATGCGTGCAAACACAAAAGTAAAGTTATATTCTTGTTAAAAGTTCACACGAGAGTTACGATAAGCGGTTTTTGTTTGACTTAATGGTGGCAACTTGATGTATGCACACTGCTAACAGCTCTATTATACTGTGGCAGGTGCAGGCAAGAAGCTTGCTCTATTCATATTTTTACTGAACTAAGAACATTTTATTTAACTTAGTGCACTGTTTCATTTAGATATTTTATTTTATTAATAAATATTTGAAAATCTGCTATTTATATTCTTCGTAAGTATCAGTTATCTAAAAGCCACGTTTTTTCAATAAATTTGCAGACTTTTATTACACCAGTGTTATTATTTATTTTATATTTATTTATAAACCACAATTTTAAGTATACTGTACTCGTTACTAGCTCATAATGTAGTTAAATAACTTTTTAACAAGAAATGGACGATGAAACAGCTGATTTAGTCATCAGCTGATATAAAATAACATTCAGAATATGATGTATTTATATATAAAGAGTTAAAAAAGTAAAAAGTGTTGCTGAACTTAAAACAAAACGAAACATAAGTTTCAAAAATTGCTATTTTTTTTCTTTACTGTCTGTAATTTATGTCAGTTAGACAGACCGGCATGGAAAGTTACCGTAACGCTAACCTATGACTTTACAACACATACGCTATAAATCATCCCATCGTCTGTATTAGCCCAAGTGTGCACAATAGTCGGACGTTAAAAAAAAAAAAAAATACAATACACCTAAAACAAGCTGAACACAGTTAATACTTTCGAAAACACAGTAAACACGAAAAGTAATATTTTCAATAAAATATAAAAGTTTCAAGTTGGCAAAACTTGTTTTCGTTCTTATTTAAAAAGATGAAAAGATTTCAAGATTTCCGCAACCATACAATTTGGATCAGCAGTTTTACTCACTCACTCACTCAACCATATTCACTCATAATTCCGCAATCACTTCTGATCTTTTACACTCATCACTTTTCTCACACTGTAAACACACCATATCCCTTACTCACCAACCCTCCCATACTCATGTCATCATACAAACCACAGGGAAACTTCAAGCATTACGTCCCCTCTCTTTATCCCACCACTCACACTCAAACACATGGCCAGCTGCGGCCACACACTCAAACTCACACAACTAACATTCCACAAGCCCGAATCTCTTCATGTTTGCCCTAAAACAATCATGTTCACCCACATACTGAGTCACGCAGGGATCTGCCATCACCCAGTGTGTGAGTGGACACTGAGTCACATAGTGATCTAGTTTCATGCAGTGTGTGAGTTGACACTGGGTCACATAGTGATCTGGCTTCATCTAGACTGTGAGTGGACACTGGGTCATACAGTGATTTGGCTTCATCCAGAGTGTGAGTGAACATAGTTCAGATAGTGATCTGGTTTCACCTAGTGTGTGAGTGGATACTGGGTCACACAGTGGTCTGACTTCATCCAGTCTGTGAGTGGACACTGGGTCACACAGTGGTCTGACTTCATCCAGAGTGTGAGTGGACACTGGGTCATACAGTGATTTGGCTTCATCCAGAGTGTGAGTGAACATAGTTCAGATAGTGATCTGGTTTCACCTAGTGTGTGAGTGGATACTGGGTCATACAGTGATCTAGCTTCATCCAGAGTTTGAGTGAACATAGTTCAGATAGTGATCTGGTTTCACCTATTGTGTGAGTGGACACTGGGTCATACAGTGATCTGGCTTCATCCAGAGTGTGAGTGGACACTGAGTCATACAGTGATCTGGCTTCATCCAGAGTTTGAGTGAACATAGTTCAGATAGTGATCTGGTTTCACCTATTGTGTGAGTGGACACTGGGTCATACAGTGATCTGGCTTCATCCAGAGTGTGAGTGGACACTGAGTCATACTGTGATCTGGCTTCATCCAGAGTTTGAGTGAACAGTTCAGATAGTGATCTGGTTTCACCTAGTGTGTGAGTGGACACTGGGTCATACAGTGATCTGGCTTCATCCAGAGTGTGAGTGAACACTGAGTCACACTGGGATCTGGCTTCATCTAGAGTGAGAGTGTACACTGAGTCACACTGTGATCTGGCTTCATCCAGTCTGTGAGTGGACACTGGGTCATAAAGTGATCTGGCTTCATCCAGAGTGTGAGTGGACACTGGATCATACAGTGGTCTGGCTTCATCCAGTCTGTGAGTGGACACTGGGTAACACAGTGGTCTGGCTTCACTCAGTCTGTGAGTGGACAGTAGATCACACAGTGGTCTGGCTTCATCCAGTCTGTAAGTGGACTCTGGATCACACAGTGGTCTGGCTCCACTCAATCGGTGAGTGAACAGTGGATTACACAGTGGTCTGGCTTCATCCAGAGTGTGAGTGGACACTGGGTCACACAGTGGTCAGACTTCATCCAGTCTGTGAGTGGACACTGGGTCACACAGTGGTCTGACTTCATCCAGAGTGTGAGTGGACACTGGATCACACAGTGGTCTGACTTCATCCAGTCTGTGAGTGGACACTGGGTCACACAGTGGTCTGACTTCATCCAGTCTGTGAGTGGACACTGGGTCACACAGTGGTCTGACTTCATCCAGTCTGTGAGTGGACACTGGGTCACACAGTGGTCTGACTTCATCCAGAGTGTGAGTGGACACTGTGGTCTGGCTTCATCCACAGTGGTCTGACTTCATCCAGAGTGTGAGTGGACACTGGGTCACACAGTGGTCTGACTTCATCCAGAGTGTGAGTGGACACTGGGTCACACAGTGGTCTGACTTCATCCAGAGTGTGAATGGACACTGGATCACACAGTGGTCTGACTTCATCCAGTCTGTGAGTGGACACTGGGTCACACAGTGGTCTGACTTCATCCAGAGTGTGAGTGGACACTGGGTCACACAGTGGTCTGACTTCATCCAGTCTGTGAGTGGACACTGGGTCACACAGTGGTCTGACTTCAACCAGAGTGTGAGTGGACACTGGGTCACATTAGTGGTCTAACTTCATTCCTTATCTTGGCAGTTGTATTGTAATACATGTAGACTATCTAAGGAGGCCTATCTTTTTTTTTAGATTTCACTTATTTATTCATGTTCCTAATAAATTAAAATGTTCTTGTTAGGTATTATTTCAAGTATTTTATTATAGACTATCATAATGGTTCTGATAATGTTTATTTTTGTTATAATCACATTATTTAAAATAATATTGTCATTTATTGTATACTATATTATTGTAATTATAATTGTGTGAAAAATCGAAAAATAAGTGTTTGAAGGACAAATAATTACTTGTTAATCTATAATTCTTATGTTTTAAAATATAATTTTAAGCTAAATATTTTTATAATGTTAAAAGTACAAGTTCGACTTGTGTTACATTTATTATTTATAAAAAAACACCCTCATTTAAATTTACAGTTAACAAAGAAAAATATGATACTACTATGCAATCTGAATCTCAGGACAGTAGCCAACAACAATTAATGGAAAGAAACACTGACAATGTTTCCTGTTTAGCAGTTACATTAGCAGCTTCAACGTTAAACAGGTTCAGCAGTTAACAGTAGAGGTTAGCAGTTGGCAGGTCGGTAACAGTCGAAACAGTGTGCCATGACTCTGCTATTAAAAAGTTAGATTAGCAGCTTCAACGTTTAACAGGTTCAACAGTTGGCAGTAGACGTTAGCAGTTAGCAGTTCCGAAACAGTGTGCTATGTCCCTGCTATTCAACAGTTAGATTAGCAGCTTCAACGTTTAACAGGTTCAACAGTTAGCAGTAGACATTAGCAGCTGCAGTTACGTTAGCAGTTAGTACCATAGCATTTGTACCATAGTACCATAGTACCAAGGGGAAGCAGTGTGCTCTAACCCTGTTATTTAACAGTTTGTTTATTATCTGTTATTTTTAAGTATGATTAGCAGTCTGCTAATGCTAAAACCATTTAGCAGTTAAAAAATAACAGATTGTTAAATAGCAACTCATCACTACTGAGTCATACTGTGATATGGCTTCACCCAGGCTGTGAGTGGACGTGGATATTTTAGGGCAAGACAACTCAACAATACTTTTCAACGGTCATTCGGTCAGCAAACTAATGGTCTTTTTGGAAAAACTTGCCAAATTGTAAAGAATTGTAAGACGACATCTACATTATCATTCATCCTCTGATACTGTCATATCCTCCGTTGGCACTTATTACATTATCAGAAATTTCTTCTCATATAGCTCTTTCTTCTTGTGTAGCACCCAATTGATCTTTATAATTTCAGGAAGTCTTTAATCGAAAATTTAACTTCGTACTTGCTGAGTTGTTTCCGTTTTATATCTTCCATAATGAGATTTTTGTGTACAGAAAATCGTTCGTGTTAATTTACAATTCTTTATAACTCAATTTTTTAGCATGTCTCATTCAATTTATAACATTTATACTCCATTTTGGCATTTTACTTTTCGTTTCGTTCTGTTTACTTAGAGTCAATTGTTTGCCACAAACTGAAAAATGAGTGTTAATGATATGAAAGAAACTTCATTTTATAATAAACAAATTATTTTCCTGGCAACTATTTTTTTAGTTTACTGTATGAGAATAACTGATAATAATAAAATTGAATTAATTATTATTAAAAAAGTTAGCTGTTTAACAACTAATAATGTATTTTAAAAATTGTCATTTTTTTCACTATCTAATTATACTAAGTACTTATAATAGTGTTTTTATGTCATAATACATAATACTGTGTAGTATGATATAAAAATATACAATTTCGACATTATTTAATATTAACGTTATTCTTTATCCGTAAGCGAAATATACAATTCCACTAAGTTTTAGTGAACTAATTTGAACAAATTAATCTTTTGTAATTACAAAACGACCTTTAAGCAAAATTAAGGGAATAAAGTTCATTAATGAAAAATTAAAACATTCTTTCAAGATAAATGTGTAAAACCGGTCAACTAAATGATATAGCTTCAGGAGAAATGTATAAGAAAAAGTATAAATTTAGTAAAATATTTTCGAGCGTAATTTGTAACATGCGTATGCTTTCTTAATCTCGGCATTAAGATCTCTCCACGTGTCCAGATTTAATCTTACAAAATAATCCAAGTAAATTATTTGTAAGAGGTATGGAGCACTTACCTACTGCTAAAGTCTGACAAATGAAGTGGTGCAATAAGTTCCTAACTTCAAACACCAGATGCCGCTGATACAGATACGGATATGCAGCTACTGCTCTTAACTCCCGACCTCTTAGTCCAATTCCTGGCGTGCATTGCATCAGCCGGTTTAGTAACTTATAACCTGGACCTCTAAGCATTAAACTCTCCAGCCGCCACACGGAACCCATACAATCGCTTACTTACATCGGCCTGAGTAATTACTTAGAAAAATTAAAAAGTAATATATTTTATTACCCCAGGATTACGACTGTTTCGTTTTGCAATGCAGTATTTTAAATTCTATAACTGACCGAGCAAAGCGAGGTTTCTGTTTCAACTCAACCTTTCGGCGTTTTGTTTGTGTGTTTGTTACGAAGTTTTGGCCAAACGCATTGACCGATGTTTTGAAATTTGGTAACATTAAATCGGCTCGATTAAGCTGAATTTATTTTTAACTTTGGTACCTTGAATACGTCCCAAACGACATATGTGTAATATTTTTTCTCATTCCATTCCATTTCAAAATGGCGGCCTCTGGTTTAACGATGACGAGTGTAATTACGAGTGTTTTTGCAATACTGGTTGAACGGCAAGACCTATCATAATTTTGACCGCTTCACGGAGAAACAGTATAAAATTTCCAATAAAGTTGGTCCAGTAACATTTTTTCTAAATATTACGATCACCTGTTAAATATGTGGAAGAAGTTACGAGCGCTGTCGAGGAGCGGTGGCCAAGCAACTAACTAAGGATATACTGCGAGGTCTGCCGTTCTTTGAACTCTTAGTTATATTCTCGTAATGAATAAAAAAGATTGTTAATCAGAACTGGATGTTGCACAAAAATATTAATTGTTTATTTCGCAAGCTCAGTTTAAATAATAAATTCAAAATTTCGCATAAAATTAATTACTACTTTTTTTAGAAGTTTATAATCAAGATTAATTTTAAATATTTAAAAGCATTTGTTACACTTTTGCTAGTGTATCTGTCCTATATATTTACAAATTAAATTTAATTATAAAATAAAAATTGCCTAAAAATATTAAAATATATTTCTTTATCATAATTGATTAATATGATGTAAAACTTTATTTCTATAATTTTTGTCTGTTTGACCTTGAAAATATTACAATTAGGTTTGAACACAAACTTTTAAAGACTAGGAATATTAACCACGACACATTCGACTAATGAACAGAAACTAGCGTTAAAACAAATTCTTGATATAAAAATCGCACAAAACAATAACAATGTTTGTTGGTAAATATTTAATACCACCTAAAATATCCTAATATAAACAAACATTTGATCAACGACTTTGTGTAAAATTATTCAAAGTCCATTAAACAAAATTAAAATTTTTTGAAAGGTTGATTTAAAAAAACAATATCACTTTTAACAGCTTGTGTTAATACATAACGTTTTGATAACTCTTTTAAGAATGTCATAAAAATGGACGACCTCAATAACTTTCTTTCCGAAAGAATTAATAACCTTATTTACTGTTCTTCTTGAGGTAAGACTTAACTTATACAAACCCTCTTAAAATACATAAAATGGTTGTTTTATGTTTCTTTAATATTAAAGTGGTGTAACTAAACAAACACTGAAATGTCAAATAAAAGGTAGGCTCCATTAGCTGTGGTTACTGCTTCAGTTTTATTTTAAAATATTAATATTAAGTAACACATTGTGTCGTGTCTTTAATAAATTTTCAAACGTGTTTCCCAGAAAAAAATACTTAAGAAAGATTTAATATCGTATTATGTCACGAATCGCTTAATGGAAAATGAACAAATATAAGGAATATACCAGCTTTTAATGAAAGAGCTGACATATATAAACAAAATAGGCTACTGTATAACTATACCAAATAACTAATATTTTGGACAATATTTGGCTTTAGTATGTTAACTTTAAAGTTATACATATTCTTCTTCTCCTATAATAAGCCCCCAGAAAGTGATAATGAAAACTCGAGGCTGCTTGCCGAGAATGAACACAACGAGCGGAGTACGCAGAGGGTAGTGTTTATCTCTGATTTATAAATTTCACATTGAATTTTATTATTAAACAAAATTACTTGGAAATAATCATATTAAAAAAATAGCATGCTTTTTATCGTTTCAATACTAAGCCTACCCACAACATTATGTTTTTATGAGTGTCCCATAAACCACAAAACAGACAATTTATGAAATTTCAGTTTTAAGATTGAAAATAGGAAAATATAAGGAGACTAGAAATTAGTTTTTATTTTAATTAGAATGGAAAAAATTTACAATAAACTATCCCTCATGTGTACGTAGCCATTTGCCAGTATTTATTAAGAAATTCGAAAGAAATTGTTTCAAATTTTAATGCCAAGTTACAAAAATCAGAAAACTTAAGTAATAAAAATATTTAAACAAGTTTTACGTTATTATGAGTAGCCTAATTTTTAGGTAATTTTTTAACTACAAATTTTTAAAATTATTGGTACAATAAAAACTAAACAATTATTGTGATTTGAATCACAAGTTTTTATAAGTTCAAAAGCGCAATGCTCAGTTCTGGTACAAATTAAAATTAGAATAACAGTGTTAGATTTACTATTTTAACGTGCTTAGCATTTAGTCTAACATTTAGTTGAGTATAAGTTCAAATAACGCAAAACCAAATTAGTAGCCGATATTATTTGCCTACCATTCATATGGCATTGGCAGATCATTGTTTATTCTTGATATTTTCAAAGAAATTATTCATTAAAGTGTTATCAGAAATTGCCTATTAATAACGACACAATCAGTTGAGGAAACGACCTCAAGCTTACTCCCACGTTGAAATCATTTCACTTGTAATTACAAAAACAAATGTTTTCCGTTCTGAATTAATTACTAAGCAATGCTTTTTAATAATCAACCAACATGCGTTTACAAGATGTCCGACTATTAATCACAGTGTAAATAGATTTCCAGGTATCAGTGTAAATGATTGAATCATGTTTGCATAGCGTGTCACGCTAGGTATTCTATAAAACATGCTCAAACTAACGCTGCGCATACATGTTAATCAGCCTCTTTATCTGAACGAAGAATGACAGGCAGCATGAACACGCGAAGAAGTACTTAGGAGGCTACGCGACACGGTGGAGGTAGTTACGTGCTATGCATGCGGCAATTGTTACATCAAAGCGCCACCGAAACCCGGAATGCTATTGTGTCCGATGTAAAGTTGACAATCAGTTTTCCATAAAACCCGCAACCCACTCACGTCGGACAGATCCGTCCGTCCGTCGGATACTGTAATCTAATCAAACATTCAGTGTTTAGTTTACAATTGCTTCACCTACTCTTAAGCTCCTTTTTTTCTTATTTTATTACTATTTTCTTTATAAATAGTGCCTTATATTATTTGTTTAAGGTAGGCCATTGAATGAGCTCCTTATATACTACGATAAGAGTCAAATAAGAGGTCAAAAGTTTATTTTTCTTTTATATTCAATGAAAAAATATTAATTCATTTCAAAGATCTACCTTGGAACAATGTTCAGGATATTTAAAGAACCTTTGAACCTGTAATGTTGGAATTAATTAGACTGTTTCCTCTTATAGGGGAATGCTTTTGATATTGATAATATCAAATAATCATTACTATTATATTCACTGAGAAATCTCTGAAATCTCTGATTCAATAATAATGAAATTTTGAAATTCATTTTTTTTTAATTCTTTAAAAATGGATAAGATTTGGAAAAGACTTATTAGTTCACAAAACTGTAATTTCAAATAGTAAAGTTATGAACTATTAAAAATGTAGGACAAAAAAATTTTTTTAGGCGAAAGCACATTGAGGCTATTATCGCCTCCTTAAATGTAAGTGTGAATGTAAAGTGTTAAAATTGTAAGTGTAGTGTTGTAAGTGTCAGTGTGTGTCAGATTCGGATACAGGGAGGGACTCCTAAATCCTCTCAATAGGTGCAGTTAGTCTGCACCCTCCTGCGGGGAACACAGTTTAAAGATGTAAAAACAAACACATAATTTTTACTTTGGTTCCTCCGATAATAAATGCGATTCTCACTTATTTGCCAAGACCCGTGTTACAACATAAGCAGAAGTTCGTGTACAACTGTACATTAATGAAATGCAAAGACTTTTTACATATCTATTGGCTAAAACTGATATTTTACTTTGAAATTTATCAAGAGAACTTAGTGTTTACAAAGTTTTTCCAAAACGTTTCTAGAAGGAATAAACTGGGCCTTAAAGATAATTTAATTTTTTTCTATTAATTTTAATAATAATAATAATATTCTAAATATTCAGTGACACGTCTGCTCTTACATATTACAGTATTTTGTAATTAATTCTTGAAACGACAGAATGTGAAATAATTTAACGAGGTAAGTTCAGTCTCTCAATAACTTGATTTGATGCAACCCTTTACAATAAACTTTAAAGAACACAAAGTAGTCTGAACATTTTTTCAAGTGTTTAGTAATAATGAATAAGTTTGACAAAACGTTTGCGTTGGTATGTCTTCTTATTCTGAAAGATCAGCGTTAAAATCACTTAAAAATGTTTAATTCCAAAATATTTTTAAATAGAAACAAAAACGATGTCATAAGACACAGTAATTTGTAGTATCAAACTTACAATCCTATGAAATTTATTAAAAGATTTTAATAAATTAACAAGTAAAAACCAGTCCAACTGAAAAACAAGAGAAATTTATAATAAACCAGCTCAAACGGCTGCCCCTTATGTTAATGAGTTGAAAAAAAGTAATTTAGTAGTAATTTTAATAATTACTAATTGCTCTGATACAGTAATTATGTTACATTATACTTTAAAAACACTCCTTAGAATGCTCAGTATGTAATAATTTACTTAATTACTTATCTGATGTGATTATATTTTAGATAATATTTATGTTCAGTAATTATATGACAATTTACATAACAATAAGTTACTTTTTTCAACAAGCACTCATTTTATTAATTTTAACAACTAATTGTGTGAAATAACCTGGAATAGGCAATTACATTCTGCACAGTTTTTCATTTGCAGTAAGATAAATTAGCATTGTTAATATTTAAAAACTGTATTTACTTTTCTGTGTTAACGAGTTGAAGTTCCTTACTTCTATATATGTAAAATATTCATAAATAATATTTATTTGCTTATTATTCTATGTTTCTTTTGGAAGAAAGAAAAAACAAAAATTTAGTTATTTGGTAAAAATAACTGTTGTTAACAATGCTATTTTATTTGTTTTTGAATAATACTAACTGCAACACAAACAAACCACATTTTATTTCTAATTACTAACATTGTTATCTATACTAATATTACAAACAATTAAGCTTTATTTTTTATCTGTCCAGCGGTCCACCTCACTGGACCGACTTGGATAGTTAAAACGTTCAAAGTAATAAATCATTCTTACATAATGTATTACTAGAAAGGTGGAATTCAAAAAAATTTGAGAAAAAACTTATTAATGAGGTTTGTAAAAATATCCCCTTTAAATTTACAGTAAACCTTAATATCCCAGCTGGTTTCAACGTTCAAAGCTAGTACACATTAGACAATGACGGTTTATTGATGATTGGAGATTAATCCCGAGTTAGCAAAAACAAAAAGTACACATACAAACCCTTGACTTAACATTTAAACGTCAGTATAAAATGGAAATCGGTGAGATGATTGTTCTGTGGCTTTTCTTCCGTATTTATAAACATTATAAACAAATATTGGATGCGTCCTATTTAATGTGAAATTTATCTCAATGCATGGTGGTGATTTCCCTGTATCCGAAATTGAGGAATGTAATTAAAGTTCGTCAAATTCATTAATCTGTGGATGATTCATAAATCATTAATTTAATTAATCTGTGTAATTCCAATAACTTCTTTTTTTTATGCTGCTGCTGCTGCTGTTGCTGCTGTTGTTGTTGCTGCTGCTGTTGTTGCTACTGATGTTGTTACTGCTGCTGCTGTTGATGTTGCTGCTGCTGTTGCTGCTGCTGCTGCCACTGTTGCTGCTGCTGCTGCTGCTGCTGATGTTGCTGCTGCTGTTGATGATGTTGCTGCTGTTGCTGCTGCTGCTGATGTTGCTGCTGCTGTTGCTGCTGTTGCTGCTGCTGCTGCTGCCACTGTTGCTGCTGCTGCTGCTGATGCTGATGTTGCTGCTGCTGTTGATGATGTTGCTGCTGTTGCTGCTGCTGCTGATGTTGCTGCTGCTATTGCTGCTGCTATTGCTGCTGCTAAAGCTGTGTAATTCCAATAACTTCTTTTTTTATGCTGCTGCTGATGTTGCTGCTCCTGCTGTTGCTGCTGCTGATGTTGTTACTGCTGCTGCTGTTGATGTTGCTGCTGCTGTTGCTGCTGCTGCTGCTGATGCTGATGTTGCTGCTGCTGTTGATGATGTTGCTGCTGTTGCTGCTGCTGCTGCTGCTGCTGTTGCTGCTGCTATTGCTGCTGCTGCTGTTGTTGATGATGTTGCTGCTGTTGCTGCTGCTGCTGATGATGATGATGTTGCTGCTGCTATTGCTGCTGCTGTTGATGATGATGTTGCTGCTGCTGTTGCTGCTGCTGCCACTATTGCTGCTGCTGCTGCTGCTGCTGCTGCTGCTGATGCTGATGTTGCTGCTGCTGTTGATGATGTTGCTGCTGTTGCTGCTGCTGCTGATGATGATGATGATGATGATGTTGCTGCTGCTATTGCTGCTGTTGCTGTTGATGATGATGTTGCTGCTGATGTTGTTGCTGCTGCTGATGATGATGATGATGTTGCTGCTGCTGATGATGATGATGTTGCTGCTGATGATGATGATGTTCATCGTTGTCGTCGTCGTCGTAGTTATATTAAATATAAAAAAAGTTTAATAAGTAGAAAATGTAATAAGCTAAATCTGACTAGCACTAAGTCAGATATGAATGCATATAGAACAATTAACTCACTGGTAGACTTAAATTCACTCCAAGAATACTAATAATTTGTATAAGGCAACAGTGACTCTTTTTACATGTTATTCTTCCACTATTGTATTTTTTCTACATAAAAAAAAGTATTAGGTATACTAAAACAAATTTTCACTTTTTATATATATATATATATATATATATATATATATATATATATATATATATATATATATATATAGGCTATTTATATACATCATAGAAATTGGGCTTAATACATCAACAAAACTATATTTTAATAAGTTTGTTTAAAAAGTGGAGTTTCATTTCCATTCTCGTTCTTTAAATAATCCTACTACTTAAACACAGAGACATGTCAAATAAAAACGCTGTAATTCTAATACGCCATAAAGTTTATGGCTACAGTTTATTCGCTCCATAAATCGCGCAATGAATTGTCTCGCGCCGTATACTCGCTCACCAGCCGTAAATAGATTTAGTGCGAGAAGTTAGTCGCAATCTGTTTGGAAACGGCCCCCAACTGTAATGCTACATTAAACTGGATCAAGCTCACCCGTGTTTATTACTTAATAAAATCGAGATTTAAGTGATTTAGTTAGAAATTTGCATAATTCATTCAAATGCAAAATAAACTTGTGAAAATCTGTAATTAAAGTTATTAAAAACTATTGTTTATACACTTGAGAAGTCTGCACTACATGAAAAAAATACTAAATCAATAAACCAATTAATTTCTGTAAACATTTCTTTACAAATAGCCCTTTTTTACAAAGCTACCTTCCAGTGCTATTGAACCAAAAATAAACAGAATTCATTTCACCATGTTAATCTTTTTCTAATGAGTGGGCTATAATCATTTTTAATGTATTTTCCCCACAGATTAATTTATACTATTATTCCATTTTTTTAAATATGATATTAAAAACACAAAATTTGGTAGTTTATCGAGAAAAAGTAAATAAAAACATGTTGAAAATATAAAATTTGTAATAAATATGTGCTTTATATATTAATAAAATGTTTATATTATCGTATTATAAATATATAACATTAATTTTGTTAACATTTCATATTTTTCCACTCGTCCCAAGAATAAACGTATGTGAGGCACCTTAATAACATACGTTTTATAAAAAGATACGATACCAACAAATGGTTAAACTTATCTTAAACGAATAATTTGATAGTTAACGTTACAAAAACATTCTACGCTGAAATCTTTTTTACTTAGCTCTAAACAGCAGTCCTCCAAATTCATGTTAGTTTTAGAATAACGGCAATAAATGTTTAAACACTGTAAGTTATCTGACAATGTAACATTTTTATTCAAAGCATTTACATTTTTGTACACTTAGTTCGTTTTTTCTAATATTATTTTTTTTAAATAATTAACACTTTTACACACTATTAACAAACATTGTATTTATTAAAATCGAAGTAAGAAACTTCATTATACTACATCAACCACAGAATCTCTTATATAAAAGGCTGACTGATGGACTGATCAACGTACAGCCCAAACTATAAAACCTAGATACTTGAAATTTTGAGGATACCTTCGTATTAATATGTAAGCGCGTACTAAGAAAGTATTTTGCAAAAAATTGATTTTAATGCCATTAAACTACTTATCCAGTCCAAATTTAATAAACAACGTACATCCAATACTATTATAGCTAGAGACTTGAAATTTTCAAGGTACATTCTTACAACAATGTCAAGGTGCACTAATAAAGGATTTTGCAAAAATATGATTTAGTCGCCATTAAACTACTAAACCAGTCCAAATTTAATAATCAACGTACAGCCAATACTATTATAGCTAGAGATTTGAAATTTTCAAGGTACATTCTTACAACATTGTCGTGATGCTCTGAAAAACGGGTGCACTGAAAAACGATTTTCCAGTATGCAACCCCTAAAGAGGTAAACATGAGGTACAACAATTTTTATTGGAAAAAATATGTTTTTCATCTGACCTTCTTAAAACGTAATATAGTCACTCTTAAGTATAAGTAATGAAATATATTTTTCACCTTTTCCCCAAAACGCATCTCCTAAAGAGATTGAAAGAAGGTATAAAATATAAAAAAGGTGTACAATTTTGTATTGAAAAAATATTTTGTTTACCTTATATTCTAGAAATATGCTATAAAACATATATTTCAACATTTTTCTGAATTCATCCCCTAAAATAATAAAAATGGAAAAAGATTTATCATGGGAGAAAAAAGAGTGTTTTCATTGGAGAAAAATATTTTTTTATCAAATTTTCTTAAAAGTAAACAAAATATTTTAAAACACAAATTATGATACACGCAATTCAGTATTCTCCCCCGAATTCATCCCCTAAAAGGACAAAAATATAGAATAGGTATAAATGTTTGTATTGGACAAAAATATTCTAGATCAGTTTTCTTAAATTCGAATGGAACACGTTTGAAGACAATAAAACAACATATTCAGGTTATAATATCTTTTTCATATTCACTGTAAAATCATTACGAGTTTAGATGATGACGCTTTTATTAATATATTTTTTTATGTTTCTAAATTATTACATTACTGAAACAGTTTAAGTTTCTTGGGCGAAGCCGTGACGTGTATAATTAACAGCTGACGAAGTTAATAATTATTATGCACCTAACGAAGTTAATATAACCACGTCATATTAACAAATGTCTTGTCCAACAAATCCTTTTTTCACCTCGAAGAAACAAGTTCAGCTTTGAACTCTGTTTCATCACCAACAACTTGTCAGCCATTAGTTAGTTGTGTGTCTGTGCTGTAGGCTACGCTACACTCTGCATGACTTACTACTGCCTCTAATTTTAGCTGCGAGGCGAACATAATACGGACTAGTTGGAAGTGTAGAGGCCACTTTGTAGTCCCGCCTAGGTGTTATGCGTACAAATTAGGGAGGGAAATCGCTAAGCTTCAGTCTGTGTGGGAGAGTGTTAGTCTTTTAGAATTCATGGTATTTAGAATTGATCAGTTGAATTGAGTTTTGATGTAAAAGATTGTTAGTATAACAAAAACACGAGAATACTATAAATACTAGTGTTGAGGTTTTTCGTGTCTGGTCCGATTTTCTCACCATTTTCTTAGGGGCCTAATGAGTTCTGTTTGAACTTTTGACAACTATTTCTAAAGTACAGGAAATTTTTTTTGTCGAATTTAAAATAAAATGTCTTCGGAAAATATTACCAATCATGTGTCAAGTTGAATGCTGCTTGAATTAAATAATAAATTTACTATTCTTCTTCATTTATTATTTTCAAAACACCTTTCGATATCGTCAACAGGGGCTATTTTGTATCACGCGGTGTTACTTCAGCCCAACATGGAAAAAAAGTTGTTTCATACTGAACACAATGTGCAAAAAACGAAAGTTTTTAGGCTTAAAAAATAGTGTTTACCTTATTTGAGATAAATTTCACTTTTTATTAGTGGCAACACTGCAGCTTTTTTATACATTTGTTTTTCAGAGAAAAATTTCACATACAAAACTTTTACTTCTATAGTAATTCTTTTATCAGTTAAAAATAAGGTAAGCATCAAAAAGGTACCTCTATAGGCAGTAGTTACTAATATATGGCTTATAGTTTTCTTAATGTTACGTTTTATAGTAAACTTTAAAATGTTTGTAAACATAGCACACACAAAAATCATGGATGGGCCTAAGAAAATCTCCGTGTCTACAACGCGACTGAGATCACAAAAAAAAACCATCTACTCAAGATAAAGAAACGAGGACATCTTAGTGTTGCTGGAATGGCTGAATATGACAGAATGAATTAAATGCAGCACTGTTTCAAGGAACAAGTATTGAACAGTAGTTTTGTATGTGTTTTGTAATACATTTTGGTAAATAAATTTTAATAACCTATTGTAACTGTTTTTTTTATTTTCAATTTATTAACACATACTTTACAAGAGGTTACTTCCAAATTTATAATAACTATTATAATGTTATTAATAATTTATTAAATTTTCACTACACAAAATATACAGAAAACCTTGTAACTGTATACAAATTATATTTAGAACAGATCGGTATTTTGATTGATCTGTTTCTTTTTAAAAGAACTTTACTTTAAGAAATGGATTTCTTTTTGAATATTCTGTCTAAAGTCATTTCCTGTCATGGCTGGTAATTGAACGAATTTCAGCTTCTTATGGCATTTAACAAGTTATCGAGACCTATTTAACAAGTTTGTTATTTGTCGAGACCAAATAAACATGTTTCATATACTTCGAGACCTACCTAACACATTTGTTATATCTGAAGACCAGTTTACCATGTTTTTTATATATTGAGACCTATTTAACATTTTATTATACATCGAATATGTTTAATATGTTTGTCATTTCACGAGACATAATTAAATCGTTTGTCATAACTCGAGATCTGTTTAACATATTTGCTATTTCTCGAGGCATATTTAACATGTTTGTTGCACTTGTTATATCTGGATACTTACTTAACATGTTTGTTATTCTTCGAGACCTACTTAACATGTTTGTACTCCTCGATATTTTCTTTTTCTTCATTTTTTACACAGTCAGTTCTCGAACAGAAAATAAATACCAACATGTTTGGTTTCATTGTTTAAAATATTCACTTCAACCTATTTAAAACAATTAAAGTCGATTAATTGTACGTGAAATATTTAGTTCAATGTTTCCTACTATTTATTTCTCACACTTGTCCAGTTTAGTTTTGTTTTCATAAAATTCGAATATAAGTCTAATCAAATATGATTAACTAACATCTTTATGTTATTACTTAAATGACCAGCCTATAACTTATTATTAGTTGTACATAACATAGAATATAAGTAATTAGGATTATGACCTATTCTTCCCTGGTCTACCCACTCATCTCGTAAAGGCTACCGTGGTTTCGAAACTCTATCGTATCATCTTCAGACCGTGATACAAAATGTTAAATCCCTCTGTCCAGGTCGTCAAAAAAGTCAAACAAAACATTAAAACATATGTCACAAAAACTGAGCACAATTACAAGATTAAAATATGTACGATGAAATTTGGCTTGGCCAAACGACACGAGCCACTCATTCTAGAACATGAGTCCGGAATGTAACGACATACGAGTCGCTCGTGCCGTTTGGCCAAGCCGAATTTCATCGTACATATTTTAATCGTGTAATTGTGCTCAGTGTTTGTGACGTATGTTTTAATGTTTTGTTTGACTTTGTGACGACTTCGACAGAGGGATTTAACATTTTGTATCACGGTCTGAAGATGATACGATAGTGTTTCGAAACCACGGTAGCCTTTACGAGATGAGTGGATAGACCACTGACGGGAGGAATAGGTCATAAACCTAATTACTTAAATATGTGGTCCGGTGGCTATGTTGCAATAATGAAAATATTTATGTTACTTAGGCCTATATAAATAAGCATTTGAACTACTAACGGCATATTTTTTTAGTAGAAACACTGATATATTGTTTGCATACGTTTCCTCTAAATAAAACTTTAATTCGTGTCAATAAAAATGCTGCACTTCTAATGCGACGTAAAGTTTACTACACGAGTGTTACTCGCCTCGTAAATACTGCAATTCATTCTTTCATTGCAACCATTTAATAGCAATGATTCATACACAAGTTCTCTTTGGAAGCCATGTTTGTGTTACTTGCGATTTTGTGTTGGAGCGCCAATCATGGTAACACCCGTACCAGAAACTGTATAATGGATACCGATCCTGACCTTTAGAACACGCGTTGAAAAAGTGTGTGTGTGTGTGTGTGTGTGTGTGTGTGTGTGTGTGTGTGTGTGTGTGTGTGTGTGTGTGTGTGTGTGTGTGTGTGTTGTGTGTGTGTGTGTGTGTGTGTGTGTGTGTGTGTGTGTGTGTGTGTGTGTGTGTGTGTGTGTGTGTGTGGGTGGTGTTACAAAAAAGATCACGAATTTGTTGTTTGATTTTGCGAGCTGGCGAACTTCTCTAGATTGTTAAAAAAAAAATTCTGTTAAGTTTCATTTATCACGTTTCGAAATATTTTTGGAAAATTTAGGGAAGAAGCTGCGAATTATAACTACTTTTTTCATATTTTTTTTTTTAACAATTCTTAGTATCTGATTGTGGAGTACATCAGTGACTGAAATGTTTTAAATTTATTTATAATTAAAAAAATGTATTTTACTGAATTCAGTTCTTAATAAAACAAAAATAATAGAAGGTGCAAACCGTGTTTTTACTAAGCTTAGTGTTAAAACACAAATCAAGTCAAAATCAAAAACTAATAAAATTATATTCGTATAAAATTCAATATTTTTTTCTAAGTCAAGAAGTCTTTAGCTGGTTTTATTTATGAAACAGACTTTATATTTACCCTGCTTAACTAAGTGTAAGAATAAGTTATAAATAAGTCTATAAAACTAAACATATTAGCTGTATTATAGTGTATTATGAAGCAGGATACAGTACATACAAAGCGTACATTCATTACACTGCTTGTTTGGTTCTCGAAGTGTCCGACTTACTCAAGGCTGCAATAATTAACTGCGTTACATTGTTTAGCCTTAACATTATTTTACGATTTTATTACTCTCAAGAAACGTGTTTTGTTCTTTTAATAACTGTTACGTATTTACACTGCCATTAACAGCTGCTGTTCACAATAATTACTTTCATAGCTTGCTACAGAATACGTGTAAAATAATAATTAGACACTAATAGATATGCCTATACTATATTTATTAATTATTTTGTAAAAAAATGTTTTTGATTAAAAAAAATTAAAATTTAGTGTATTTTTTCTGCTTTTTACAATACACTAATTATTTGAAGGTATGAGTACCTTCAATAATTAACCTTTTAAAATCAAAAATAAAATGTTTGAAATATCAGAAATTTATAGAAAGATATTTTAAATCATTTAAAAAACATATTCACTCTTCTCTATTTTTTCAAATATTATTTTGTTTATTTTGACTAAGTTCAATATATAAATATTTAGACTTGAGGTTTAGTTTATAAGATTTACTTTGTTCGCCGAACCTGCGCAAAGGTACTGCACTGATTTATCTATCCAACATGCACCTGCTGTAATGCTATGTACTATCAGTGTCTGTTGATTTTGTATTTCAATAAATAAATTATAAATTTACATCCTGAAATCATATTCAGTTTCTTTCCTGGATATGTAAACAAGTTTAGATAGTTCTTCACTGTACAATTTTCGAAATATAAATTTTTGTGTGCTTATTCCGAAATTATTATAATTTATTTTGCAGCTTAAAAGTTTTGAATAAGGCAAAAGAAAATAAAAGTGATTTTTTTTTGTATTTTAAGGCGAAAAGCACATTGAGGCTATTATCGCCTCCCTACATATAAGCGTGAGTGTAAAGTGTTAAAGTCGTAAGTGTAGTGTTGTAAGTGTAAGTGTGTGTTAGACTAGGGTACCGCGAGGGACGTCTAAATCCTCTCAATAGGTGCAACTAGTCTGCACCACCTGCGGGAAACAAAAGTGAAAATATATATTTTATAATATTCCTCGATTCGTCCCTTTTTTATAAAATATCAATTTGACAAATATTCGTCAGTTGGTTTTTGACTAACTCTGATTTTACTTCTATATTTTGAAACTGATGTTAACTGTTGTTTCTTCTATGTACATTTCTGGTCAGACGTTATTTTAGTGAAATGCTCACATTACTACTTTACGTTACAACAGCTTTTTCAAAGAATACACTTGAAAAAAATTGCTTTTTAATAATATATACTTAAAATTAAATATTGTAAAAGACAAAATACAAAACGATTTAAAATTTTAGAGATACAAATTTTAAGTTACTCTTACTAATGCTATTAGTATCATTATATTCATGAACATTTTTACGAGTAATTTAAAATAAAAATAAAATATATTTATAGCGTCAAGCAGTGTCTAGTTTAAAGCTCGAACCTATTTCACTTCGATTTGCAGTAGTTTATATATATATATATATACACACTCTCACACGCGCGCGCGCACACACGCACACACGCACACACGCACGCGCACGCGCGCGCGCGCACACACACACACACACACACACACACACAACTCCCATAAACATTTTCCACAGTTATTCATACAATGAAAAAAATCGGTGTATATAAAACTATTTTAATAATAATAGACAAATAACAAGAAGTTGGTTTGATTCAAATTTGTGCTTGCTTAACAGAGCTATCTGGTATTGTTATCGACAACTACAAGTTATTACTTTTTAAAACTGTATACAATAAACTGATTCTTATAAGCAATAAACAATTAAACACGGCTGTAATTTTACATGTTCTATGTTTAGCGTTTAATTAATTAGCAACAATGAAAACGAATCATAATGATTATTAAATTGTAAAAAAAACTCGTACTTTTCAAAAATTACTGGTAGTTTTGCTGCGAAAAATCCATGTTGGCTGTTAAATTTTATAGCAATACTGCCAGATATTGCAGATATATATTTATTGAACTGAAACGAATGCATTTTATTACGCTTATTTTGCTACTGCATGTTATCCTCATTTTACAATAACAAAACTTGAAAACAGCTGATCGGTTAAAATGGATTGAATCTACTTCATTCATAATAAAGATAACTTCTTATTGTTTAAATATTGCGTCAAATCTAATATTAGTTTTTAGGAACAAAATAAATTCAAAATATTTTTAAAGAAAAAAATATTATATTTTTAATAGGCTATATTTATTTTATAAGTTTACTAGCATTACCGTCGAGGCTTCCCTCCCGAAACTTAAACTGTTTCGGTAATATAATAATTTAGAAACATAAAAAAAATATATTAATAAAAATGTGATCATCTAAACTCGTGATTATTTTACAGTGAATATGAGAAAATATTATAACCTGAATATGTTGTTTTATTCAAACGTGTTCCATTCGAATTTAAGAAAATCTGGTAAAAAATATTTTTCTCCAATACAAATATTTATTCTTTTTTTATATTTTTGTCTTTTTAGGGGATGAATTCGGTGGGGAAATGCTGAATTACGTGAATCATAATGTGTTTTAGAATATTTTGTTTACTTTTAAGAAAAGCCGATAAAAAATATTTTTTCAAATGAAAACATTCTTTTTCTCCAATATACCTCTTTTTTACATTTTAAATCTTTTAGGGAATGAATTCTGAAAAATGGTGAAATATATGTTTTATTATTTTTGTTTCTTGGCACATTTCTAGAATATTCAATCCAAAACAAATATTTTTTTAATACAAAGTTATATTCCCCTTTTTTCATTGTCTAACCCCTTTCAATCTCTTTAGGGGGATGAGTTTTGGGAAATGGTGAAAAATGTATTTCATTACTTATATTTAAGAGTGGCTATGTTACGTTTTAAGGTCAGACGAAAAATATATTTTTCAATAGAAATTGTTGTACCTCATTTTTACCTCTTTAGGAGTCGAATACTGGAAAAACGTTTTTCAGTGCACCCCTACAGATAACCCTGAAAATTTCAAATCTTTAGCTATTATAGTCTCGGCTATACGTTGATTGTTAAAGTTGGACTGGGTAAGTATTTTAATGGCGTGAAAATCAATTATTTTCAAAATCCTTTCTTAATGCACTTTGACATTGGAGTAAGAAGATACCTTGATAATTTCAAGTCTCTAGCTGTAATAGTATTGGCTGTACGTTGTTTATTAAATTTGGACTGGGTAAGTAGTTTAATGGCGTTAAAATCGAATTTGTGCACGCCTTTCAATTGCACTCCAATCAATCCTTTCTTATTGCACGCCTATATGGTAACATAAATGTACCCTGAAAATTTCAAGTCACTAGCTAAAATAGTTTTGGCTCTGCGTTGATTATGAATCAGTCAGTCAGTCAGGACTTCTTTTATATATTAAGATATTTTTTTCATTTCAAAATGTAACCACTACAAGAATACATAAATTTTGGAAAACTATTCGAAGTTAACTAATAAACCATATTAACTTTAACAATTACCGTTGACTTCTTTTAGTCACCGGATTAATTATATTGTATTATATCCAAACATTTAAAATACTATAAATATTACGGGAATTCAATCACATTTGCATGCAGAACGAAGTTTAATTGTTGTTTTAAAAATACATTTATAGTTTTCCTCTTCTTTATATTAAAATGGTTTAGTAAATTTATTAGAAACACTGAAACGGCATTAACAAATAATAACTAGATTTTATCGTATGTTTTCTTTCAATCTTTGTAACGATTCATTTTATTTAGCACAGTTTGAAAGTAATGTTTCAGTTCATGTTTTAAAATATATTTATTGTATAGGTTAATATATATTTCTGGTTATATATTTTTAATTAATTCCTAAATGAATTGCAGACTGTAAATTATATTTAAGTATCATTATTAATTTTTCATTAAAACGGACAGCTTTATCACGATTAATATAACGCTTTATATGACCCAGTATTGTTAAATTAATATAACACTTTAGTATAACTGAAAACTACTAACATTTTATTATTCTGTGCATTCGATTAATTTATCACCCAAACCATTAAATACCCATGCCAAAAATTCCAAAAACAGTTATTAATATTTATTAAGCTCTACAAATTTATAAATGAACATTTTAAAACTCTATATCACATACCCATCTTGATTAAGAGAGAATATAAAAAGTTTTTAATTTTACTCAAATTTGGTCGATGAATTAAAAGAAGAATAATTACATCAATATAAATATTTAATTTGTTCCGCTACTAATTTTTGTTCCTACAAAATTATATATATTTTTCGTAATGTTTACAAATAAAAAAAGGTCAATTTTATAAATAGTAGGCTACAGTTTTAAAGATGAAACAACCAAAAACATGTCAAGTATAAAATAATCAAGAATGTTATTTTTTGGAAATATTTTAAAATATACTTTAACGTTTTGATGTTACAATTGTTGAAAATTAGCGTCTTATTTCAGATACGATTTTCCCTAATTGTTGGGTTAGTCACGTGTCGTTATTCCGGAGGTGCGTGCGTGTAAAAACAATTTAAAGGAATTATTGCCAAAGAAGTGCCGCCTCTGGCCCGTTACCAGTAGTCACGCATCTCCGTAACGGAAGTGGGCTAGCTATCATGATTGAAAACGCACCATTATTGTAATTTCTGAATACATTAAAATTTCCACTTTAGGCTTTCAAATTGGACTGTTGTTTTTTAAACTCTCTGTTCATCGCGTATTTTATTTCTGAATTTAGTTGCATGGGCATTGCCAAAGTTGAACAGTTTTTAGGTAATTTTGTTTAAGAGCAATTATAAAGTATGTGTACGCAATACATATCTGTGGAAAATATTCAGTGGGATTATTAACATGATGAAAAAAACACAATAAATTAGTAATATTATCCGTTACCCTGCAGCTTATAATAGGCGTACGTAGAGCTTCCACCCAATGTCCAAAACACTGTACCGGAATGAAATGTAAAATGCACGTAGTACAAATACCCGACACCAGAGCGCTCTGAACTCGTTTTTCTACTACCTACCCTTGAGTCTATAAATTGCTGCAGTGACATTAATTTACTGCACACTCAATTAAGATGACTAATTAATATCATCAATATGTGATGTATTTACAAATAACCTAATGAAGTCTCACAAGCTAACGTAAAAGTGCATGGTTCATTTCCTATTCTGATAGGTAGCGCTCTTCATCTTCAGTCACATAATTTCCTATGCAGTGAGATTTGTATGTATTATAGACTCAATGCAGAAGATCTTAAAAGTACATGGTTTATTTTCCTTCTGATAGAGAGCGTTTACCATTTTCACTCACATAATTTCCTATGCAGTGAATGACATCGCTATGTCTTTTAAACTTAAGTCTGCTTAACTATTACTGATGATGAATGTCTAGATTGATGAGCTTAATACTAATGAGTAATTGTTCAATTTATTAAATACACACACGCGCGCGTGCACACGCGTTCACCACATAAACACACACACACACACACACACACACACACACACACACACACACACACACACACACACACACACACACACACACACACACACACACACACACACACACACACACACACACACACACACACACACACACACACACACACACACACACACACACACATTTAATTCTAGTCATATTACATAACAAATCATTATTACTGATCAATCAATGCTAATAGATAAAAACTCAGAACATATAACATTTAATAAATTCCTTGACAAATGAAAAAAACATTTAAAAGGAATTTATTAAATATTACAGGTACTGAATTAGCATTTTATGTCAATTATTTGTTATGTTACACGAACAAAATTAAATGTGTGTGTGTGTGTGTGTGTGTGTGTGTGTGTGTGTGTGTGTGTGTGTGTGTGTGTGTTGTGTTTAAATGTGACCTCAGTCTGTAAGTAAAATTTAATAGGCTACGTTTAACTGTTATAAGAAGTATGATGATTATTCATTTTCACTTTTATTTTTAAAAAAAATAGTGAAATAGTAATACTAACGGCAAGCAGTTGTTTCGCTGACGTGATGGTAGCGTTTTTCCAAAACAGATTTTTGATCTTAACCCTTCTAAAGATCCAATTTGACCATGATAACATCATCATATTCTAGCATTTTAACTTTCAAATTACTTTTGAAAATACAAAACTAAACTTTGACAGCCGTAAAATTAAATTCTAAATTTTAACGGATTTGGAAAATTCAAAATTCTAATTGATGCAGTTTTTAACACTGATAATGAATGGTGATGTCACTAAACAAAAATTGAGACAAAACGTTATGCACATTTATAGATTTGCAATGAGCGCAGAGTTAAAGGAATTTTATTGGTTAACTAACTTGTTCTAGTTGTTACTACAATCGGATTTTGTGCCAAGTTTGAATCCGACTAAACACACACACACACACACACACACACACACACACACACACACACACACACACACACACACACACACACACACACACACACACACACACACACACACACACACACCAAGTAATTTAGAGGCCAGGATCTGTCACCATTCCATGTTCCACGGTATGGGTCTTACTACTGGTAGCCACTCTAATACCTCGTCTCTAATATAAATTTCCAAACTGTTTCTTAGTGAACTACGAAGATGAACTGGTCTAGTCAGAATTATAACCTCATCTCAACAGTTACGAATAAATACGTTTCACAATTAAATGTAATGAAGGCGGTTCTAAATGTCACGACATTATTTACGTTACTCTAAAATGAAGCTGTAAATGTCTGCTTGAGTTATTGCTCGCGGAAGTAATATTCCGAGTTTTATATTTACATTTTAAATGCAGTAGTTACTGATCTCGTAAATTGGTGACATTGTAAATTATATTTTTCGCAATAAACGCCATTTAAAATCGAAATAAAAATTACTGTTGTTCTATCTACGGCTTTTTGTACAATTAAAATTACTTTTTAGGAAAAAATAATTAGGTACGGAGTAGATGAAAAGGAACTATTTACCGTAAATATTTAAGATATTTTAATTTGATGTCAGGAAATTTCTTTAGGTGAAAAAGTATTTACAAAACTAGGGTTCAGGTTTGTTGTTCATTTTGTTTCTTGGTGTATTCGTTGCTTGAAGTTTTCTGTTGCTCTTTTTTATGTTTGAAAATATCAAGCTGTTCCCTCAAAGAGTCTGTATTATTTGTGTATTTAGTAATAATTTGAAATAATTCTACAAATAATCGCGGCACACAACTGTCTCGCTGATGTGGTAAAAGGGAAATTCTAAAAGTATTTTTCTTCGTCTCACTTTTTTAAATTATATTTTTTAATCTTAGAAATCTCATATACTAGCTTTTTTAAATTATATACGAAAATTTCACCGCCATAAAAAAATTCTTAATTTTAAAGTATTTTGAAAATTCAAAATGCTAGTTTATATTTTTTTTAACACTGATTAAGAGTGGCTGATGGACACAGTCGGGACCACGATGCTGGAGGGAGTCGGGGACGGGGAATTGCGGGCTGGTGACAGGGGTGATGCGGGCGACCAAGATGATCCTTAAGAACACAGGGTCAGCTGGCGAGCCTGGGCTCTGAAGCCTTTGTCAGCATGCTCGATGGCAGAATCCGGTCTTGAAGATCAAGGATTAGAAAGTTTTTTCGGCCAGAGTAAACAAAAAAAAGTTTGCTTTTGGGGTTTTCTAGTAGATGAACTTGCAATGGAGACCATCCGAGCTTTCAATTGTAGGGTAAAGGGTACCCCTGATCATTCCTGGCAAGAGAGACGGTGGAAAGCAGGGAGATGGTCAGGGTGCTTCAAACCAACCTTCATTACAGGCTTCTGTCACTTCTTTTTTATAAAAGAATTGACATAGTCCTCATCCAGGAACCATGGATTCACCAAGGTCGGATAGCTGAACTAGGAGATGCAAGAGGTAAGTTAATCTATTGTAATTCCCTAACAAACGTGGAACTTGTATCCAAGTAGAACGGGGAATACATAGCTTACCAATAATGGATTTATGTTCCAGGTCATCAAGATGGTTCAAGTGAGCTGGGATGGAATGGATGACCTACTTACGAGCTCTCTATACATCCCATACGAAGTTGACACTCTACCACCATTTAGAGAACTTGCGTTCGTAGTGGAATATAGTGTATCTGCACAAGACTACTTCTGGTAGGCTGATACGCCAACTCTCATCACCAGGCAGGATGGATAAGCAGGTTTAACAACCAAAGAAGTGAGTCATTATTCTGTTTCCTTATGTCAAATAATGTGTATGTATTAAATGTAGGAAATAAACCTAACTTTAAAATTAGGATAAGAGAGGAAGTTACTGATATAACCACCTGTTCTGAGAACATGTTACCACTGGTTAAGGGGTGGCATGTTTCAGAGGAACCCTCCCTATCAGATCACAGGTATGTTCAATTTCAATTGGTTGTAGAGTCCTTTAGGAATCCACGTAAGACTGACTGGACTCAGTATCGCAATAAACTTGCTAGCCGGATGGAGTCGCTGAACAAGGTAAGAACTTTTGCAGATCTGGAATTTATGCAGATCACAAATTTGAGACGCCATAATGGAGTGGTATAAGAATAATTGCCCAATCAACACCAAGAGAGTGAAAGGTAGGCCAAAATGGTGGAATAAAGGCCTAGAGCGCATGCGAATGCAGACTCGACATCTTTTTAATGTAGCAAATCATTATGAGTGGAGGGCATATCATGTAACTCTCACAGACTATGGGAAAGCTATTATGAAGCCCAAATAGGCTTCCTGGAGAGGGTTCATCCAAGAGATGGACAATCTGGGAAGTGCAGCAAGACTGCAAGGAGTTTTGGCCACCCGTCCTGTGATTCCTGTAGGCATTCTAATGATGCACCCAGGAGAGTTTTAAAAAACGGTTAAGAAAACGTTGAGTCTTCTTTTAGTTACTCATTTTCCCAACTGTATTAAGAGGAACGTTGCCGATGGCAGACACCATCCACTGGAGAACAGCTCTTAGCCATCTTCTTTGGTATGTTTCCCACCTTGTTGCAGAGGGGACCAGGCTCTCTTTTTGTCCGACTATGTGACGTCTTCCGGGCTAGCGTGGCGTAGCCTATGGTTATATACTACGTACTTGGGAGGGGAGGGTCAGTATTCATTCCAAAGGGTGGTCGTTCAGATCACACCCTTACAAAAGCCTTTAGGCCAATCAGTCCTACCTCGTTTATACTAAAAACATTGGAAAGGCTGATAGATAGATACGGAAGTGGGTTCTATCTGGAAATTCACTTCATCGGAATTAACATGCATACCAGCTGAGGAACTCCTGTGAATCCGCCTTACACCAGTTGGTGGGCAGGATCGAGGATGTCCTTGCTAGGAAAGAGACGGCAATGTGCGCCTTCTTAGATATTGAGGGTGCCTTTGATAACGTCTCTCATGATGCAACAAATAATGCAGTACAAAGTCGTTGGGTCGACTCCGTTGTGTGCAGATGGATAGACTCCATGTTCCATGTTAGACAAGTGCAATCCTGTCTGGACCGGGAGACTCTGTAGGTCGGTGTGGCCCTAGGTTGTTCGCAGAACCCCCTTCTTTCGCCTCTTCTGTAGGCCCTGGTGGTGATTAGTCTCCTAGATGATCTCAATGGAGCAGCGACATTTTTTTTTTGTGTGTTTAACGTCCGACTCTTGTGCACACTTGGTCTAATGCAGACGATGGGATGATTTATAGCGTATGAAAATGCCAAGCCCTGGCCGGGAATCGAATCCGGATCCTCGGGGTGAAAGCCCAGTACGCTATCAACTAGGCCACCGAGGTACACAAGGTAGATGACATTGTCATCATGGTCCAAAGGAAGTGCCCTAACTGACTTGGGGACTACTTAATTTCTATTTAGAACCTTTCTTTGGCCGCACTTATTTTAAAAACAGTACGTTCGATTTTGAATACGAAGTCCGCTCCGCATTTTGTGGCCGCCTGGCCTTATGTACTTACGCAAAAAAAAAATTAATAAAATGTCTTTACATACAGAAACCATACATAGATAAGGCCAGATTAATCCTGGATTTCGCCTGGTATCCAGAGTCAGCTTACTTAAGCTAAGCTCCGCCCTATCACAGCCTTCGGTGTATGTTAGGTCCAGTTAGGGTACACCGGGATTGCCAAGTCCCTCACGATATGTGAGCCCCTGAGCGATAATAGAACTATACAACATTTTGTTTGGTTCAATGTTAACTAATGTTTATAACAGCTGTTTCGAGTCAAGGCACTAAACAAAACTGACGAGTTTCTTAATTTTCTGATTTGCCGGCAGACAAATGTGTACACGATAAGGATCTTGGTATTTACTGAAACCTAGAACTGGTCTGTGAGCAACTAATTGTCTAGTCAGTGCATTACACTACCACGATATCTGTAATACTTGTTCCTAAGCACTACAACGACATATTACACTTAATTCTTTATGATATACATATCTATGACAAGTCCACGCCTATATTATTTTACGTTGCTATTAATTAACTGCATTTAGTGTCTCACTGCGACTTGTAATAAAGCTGTCCAACCGAAGCGATTAAGAACAGGAGTTGTTGCAATAATGTGGTTTCAATTATAATACAAGTATTAGTGCGTACAGGTCCGTCATGTGTTTTTCCTATATTGTTTATTTCTTCAAAAATAACAGATAAAAGTGAAAAATGTGGTTGGCGCTTATTTAAGCATTGTCGTATTTCTTGAAGACAATTCCTTCAAAGTTGAAATTTCGCATGGTGACTCCCCCCCCCCCAATAAGTGCTTTGATTACTTTACGCAGCCAACTGGAGACAATTTTGTATATTTGAGCTCGGCTTGTAAAAAATATTTGTTATGTATTTTTAAGATTGTTATAATTATTTTCATACCCACTAAGAAGTGATTTATTTGGATCTGCGTGTAATATATGTGTAATGTTATCTGATTCTGAAATAATAATTGCAGCTCATATAAAAGAAGAAACACCCGTCGAAATAAATCAGGTGTTAAATGAAGATAAAGTAATGCAATTGTCTCCAGATTTTTGAGTTTATTTTAAATACACCTTCTTATGTAATATATATATATATATATATATATATATATATATATATATATATATATATATATATATATATATATATATATATATATATATATATATATATATATATATATATATATATATATATATATATGAAGAATGTTTAGAAAGGAACGAGAATTTTTAAATTTCATGGGCTTGGAGAGTCCAATTGTCAAACATTTTTTTTTATTATGTGGGTATACATGCCCTTGAAGACTTTCAGCTGTTTTCATTGTTGACTTTGTCTGTGACAGCCACTAAGGTTAGACGTGTTTTTATGAAATCGGAGATTTTCGTTTGTTAAAAGAAATAGATCAGAGAATTTGTAACAAATTTTGCATAAAAAATGGAATAAAGTGTAACAAAGTGTGTGAAATGTTAACAAAGGCCAATGGTGAGTCTGCTATGAGTAAAGCAAGAGTTTACGAGTGATATAAGTTTTTCCAAGAAGGCCGTGAAGGCGTTGAAGATGACGAACGCCCTGGACGCCCCAGCACATCAACAACAGATGAAAACGTGGAAAAAGTGAAAGAAATGGTTATGAACAATCGCCGAATCACAATTAGAGAGGTCGCTGATGATGTTGGCATATCGATTGTATCATTCATGACATTTTTTCCAATGTTTTGTGTATGAAACGCAAAATTCTTTCCTAAATTGTTGAATTTTGAACAAAAACAGCGGCGAATGGAAGTTGCTCAGGAGTCACTAAATGAAATCAACGACGATGCAGAATTACTGAAACGTATTATAACAGGTGAAGAAACATGGGTTTACGGATATGACGTCGAAACTAAGGCACAATCATCCCAGTGGAGGCATTCTGGCTCGCCAAGACCGAAAAAGGCTCGACAAGTGCGGTCGAACGTGAAGGTTATGTTCACTGTGTTCTTCGATATTAATGGCATAGTGCATCATGAATTCCTGCCACCAGGTGAAACGGTCAATAAGTTGTACTACCTACAAGTTCAACGCCGTTTGCGTAAAGAAATCCGAAAAAACGCCCGGATTTATGAAAAAACAATTCATGGCTTTTGCACCACGATAATGCACCAGCTCACACTTCATTGCTTGTTCGTGAATTTTTGGCCAAAAACAGTACTGTAACGATGCCCCAGCCTCCATATTCGCCAGACATGGCTCCGTGTGACTTTTTCCTATTTCTAAAAATAAATAGAACCTTAAAGGGCCGTCGTTTTACAGCCGTAGATGACATTAAAAGCGCATCGCTGAAAGAACTAATGGCTATCTCAAAGATCGAGTTTGAGAAGTGTTTCGAGGATTGGAAGAAGCGCTGGCACAAGTGCATAATCTCCAATGGGGACTATTTTGAAGGCGACAACATCAACGTAGAAGAATAAATAAATATTTTGTTCAAAAAATTAAGATTCTCGTTACTTTCTGAACACACTTCGTATATATAAGCTCAATGGCACATCAAAATTGTTGTTAAAAATCAGTTGTTTGTTCAAGATAACATAATAGCACTTTTTTCAAAATGTTTTAGCAGCATTGCACTTTTGAAGTAAGCCTAATTACTTCAAAGTAGGCCTATTACCTATTAAGAAGCTATCGCGCTGATTATGTAAGAAATAGCCTCAGTGTTAGATTAGAAGGAAGCACCTTATTAAAATTTATTGTTTCTAATCAGCTGGGCTAATGGGCGTTAATGGAGGGTCATTGTAGATCCGTTATTTGGATCACTTTCTATTTGCGTCATTAGGAGTTTATATAAGAAGTGGACAGGTGAATGTTTCCTTCAGTTTGACTTCAGACGGAGCAAGAATAACATCGAAGATGCCAGATATTATTATTAATTTGATTTATTAACACGTTATTATATTTGATTCAATCTTTGCACAAATATCGATGTTGGTACTTCCTTGGGAAAGTCCGTTATTCAACAAAATTCGTTCAACCTTTTCAAAATGAACGAATAGCTATTCCAATTCTTTAAAATTCTTATCTTTTTTTGGTTTGACGCTTTTCTAAAAATCTGATTTCACTGACGTATTATGAATTACAATTTATATAAAGTAAATTTCAAATTTACTTTAAAAACACAAAGATGAACGTGATGATCGTGGTTCATTTTAATATTTTCAATTAAATTTAACTTTTAAAATGCTAATTTATGCATATTTTAATTCTGTTTACAGTGTTGAAATCATTTTTTTAAGTTGAATATAAAAAAAATATGTTTGGTAATTCTGTACATTCGCGTCATCGTAATATCACGCCCGAATAATGAATATATCGAAGTCTATTATTAAATGAAAATGTCAACTTTATTTGACGTCGGCAGTCGTCGTCTGAAGACCGAGCTCTTGCTGAAAGCTCAGAAATTTAACAACGAAAGTGTAAGCCAGATCTTGTAGGAAACATTAAACATGCAGAAAGTTTGCGCAAAAATAGTGCAAAAACGTTTCATTCCAGAGCAGAAGGAATCGAGAACGAACATTTGTGCTGACCTTTTAACAACATCGATAATGATCCAGATTTGTTAGACGGACTGATTACTTGTGATGAATCGTGGTTTTTTACCTGTGATTCTGAAACAAATTGCAAACGGTGCATTTGAAGAGCTTCTTCACCTTGGCAAAAAGCGAAAAAGAGCACAATCAAGGCCTCTTTTTCAACAAGCATGGAATTGTCTACGTCCGAAGGTCAAACGCTCAATCAACAATACTACTTCGAGGTGTTCTGACAGCCCTTCGTGAATACGTAGGAAGAGGTAGACCAGATTTGTGGAAGAGGTATTCCTGGATGCTTCACCAAGACAATGCGCCTTCCCATTCCGACTTGTCTTTTGTGAAATATGACATTACCATGTTGGACCACTCACCGTACTCGTCCGATCTAGCCCCTGTACGTTTTTTTATTACCTAAGGTCAAATCGGAGCTTAAGGGAAAAAGATTTCACAGAAGGGAAGTGGTGAAAGCAAAAGCGACTGAACTCTTCAACAAGCTGACAGAAACGGACTTCCAACACTGCTTTCAACAATGAAAAATTCGCATGGAGCTTTGTAGAAATCAGCAAGAAAAGTACATTGAAGGCGATAAACTTTGTAATGTAATCGGTAGTTAATGAAATGTTTTGTAATACCAGCCCGGTTATTTAATAAAGTTCGGAAATACGAGTATAAACACTATGTAAGACCGGTGCTAACCAGTGGTATCGAGACTATAGCTGGCACCCGAAATATAGAGAGTATATTAAGAACAGCAGCAATGAAAACCTTAAGAACCACCATTTTAGCAACAGAGTAGGAAACAGCGGCATAAGAAGAATTTGCAAGAGAAATGATACATTTGGATGGGGAAGAAAAAGAAGGAAATACTCGAGTGATCATGTAGACAGGATGAAACAAAATAGGCTGGTAAATAAAGTTAAAGACCAGCACGCCATCGACCATCGGAAAGACCACCAGTAAAGTAAAGACCGTTGGAACTCCCACTCAAACTATAATCAACAAAATTAATACAGCCTTAGCAACTAAAAAGACCTTTATTTTTCCTTAAAGAAAAAAAAGGAGATGAAAAATTTTAAAAAATGTTTCAAATGTTGCATTAACATTCCAAGTACATCTATTTTAACACTCGCCGCGTTGATGCATTCGCGGCAAACCACATTATGATTTTATCGCATTTCAAATTAGCATTTATGTTTTCTCTTGTTACACTTCGGAATATAAAGTGTTGTTAAGTAGTTTAAGGTATTGTGTATGAAACCTGTTTGCATTTTCAGCAGTCAGTTGGCTTTCTTTTCTTCATTTATCACAGACATTACGGCGTGCTTGCAACGCTAATATTACTCCACTAAAAGTCACCCGGAACGTTAAATAAACTAAATTAACAGTTTAATGTTTAACTGCAGAATTTTCACTTATTATGGCGGCAATTCTATTTTCTTTTATCGTTAAACAAATTGTTAAAACGTTGAAATGTGTTTTTTCAAACAGTAATTTAAAAGTAATTGTATTTTAATTCGTTCCCATATTATTTCACGAATACATTAAAAACGGCTAAAACGATTTTTATAAAATTTAGCTTATATGTTATGATCTACGAATTTTGTCTGCTGTATAGTACATCACGTGATATTTCGAGCCAAGGGCCCAAAATATGATTAGCGCTCACTATTATGGAAAAAGTATTTGTTTTTTGTGAAGTGGAAAAGATTACCCTATGACATGAATGGATTTTATTTTATTTATTGACTGGTTTTACATCTGGTAAACATTAATATTTACAATTATCAAATATTTTTCAAAGTTGTTTTCCAGTATATCCAAAAAGATGACCCTCAGGTGCTCTTGGACCCCACTTGTGGGAGGCCATGGGTCTGCCGTTAGTTTTTGTAATAGTTTTTACTTTCACACTATAGAAAGTGTAAAGAAATTTTGGCGATCGTGAAAAAATCGATCTGAAAATTTCGATGAATCTATCCGTTTGTAGCTTTCCTGAATCCAAACATTTGATTCCCACTGGAATCCAAAAATGTGTGTAGGGTAGCGAAAAGCTGGAGTCTAGACTGACTCCAAATTTAATAAATATGTCTGGTTTGACCACATCTTATTTTTTCAATTTTTCAAAAGGAAAACACCTGAAGCTTCTTTTTGTTGAAAAATCTGTTAAAATCAAAATTCGAATTATTGATTTCGACCGAATTTTGTTCAAAAGAGCCCGCAATTACCTAAACAAAGTACGAGTAGCTATGTCTCCGAAAAATTGTGTTCCAAATTTAAGTGAAAAAATAGGTCAAATCTTCCACAATCGGTTATTCAGATTTTGCTCAAATTTTATTTATGTATGACGATTTATAATTCAACCCAGAGTAATAAATTTGTAATTTAAAACAATTTGCTGAAGCAAGTTTGAATAAAACTAAATTAAATCTTGGCTGCATTTGTGTTTTTCCGATTTTCTCACTTAACGGCTAAACGATTTTTATACTAATTTGCGTTATATATCTAATACATTAATTAAATTTGAACAAAACCTGTTGGATCGATTTTGAAAAATTAGGATTGATTTAAAATTTTTCCTTAGCCTCGTATCGGTAATGTTTGCTGTATGTGAGAAAGTTTTTGTACTGTCTTTTACCATTTGTCATTTTAAAGTTGACTCCTGTACGGACAACTGTATTACAAAATGTCTGCTTAATATTCTTGTGTTCATTCAGTTACTCGACGGTTTTTTCAACTTCGCACATTTTGCTTCGCATTTAGTTTTACAGTACTTGGAAGAAACGCACCCTTAGAACGCCGGAATGCAGCAACAAGTCCCCCTTGTTTTGTCTTCACAGCCTCGCCTGTCCTCTAATGACGACAAGACATCGCCCTTCCTAATGGACACGGACGTGATGCTTAAAGCCCTTATTGGACGATTGAACCGTTTTCGTGGGAAATTGAAAGTTACGACACGGAACATCCGGCAAATTAATTACGGGGCCCAACGCAGATTTATGGCCCACATTTGGACACACGTGTCGAGAACGACATTCGCACACATCACGTGGGGGGGGGAGAAGCTGGGCCAGTTTTCTAATATTACTTCTTTTACAGCGTTTCATTGCGGGGAAAGTTTTGGTTATTGCGACAGGCGTCGACACTATGTAAAGTATTGTGTTTGTGCTGGCTTAATAATAAACAGAGTTTAAATTAAGTCCTTGCCAGAGTTGGTTACAGTAATTATTGAAACATAAAATGTTTATAATTTTATTTGCGAAGTGAAAAAATAAATTTGGGTTATAATGTATCCTACTCTAAATGGTACTTGAATAGATAATTAATTTTTGTTTAGTTTTTTCTTAAATCAGCTGACATTTTTTATTGAAATTCTACGCTGTTTTTTTCTATAAACAGTAAATTTAATATGAGGTATTTCTTAGAGATGTAATCTTAACCATTAAATTATAATGAAAAATATAGCTTAAAGTACTTAAAAATATAGTTACCAGTACATAGCCAATATTTTTTTTTTTTTTTTTAATGTCCGACTATTGTGCACACTTTGGCTAATGCAGACGATGGGATGATTTATAGCGTATGAAAATGCCAAGCCCTGGCCGGGAATCGAACCCGGGTCCTCGGGGTGAAAGCCTAGTACGCTATCCACTAGGTCACCGAGGCGGCCCTACATAGCCAATAAGTACATGTATTAAGTATCGGGAACTTAGGTAGAGGAACTAGCATTCGATTTATGGTTTTAGATCCTTTAAGTCCCCAAAACTGGTTTTTATTCGAATGTCTTTCAGTATGTTGTACAACAATGCTTCTCAAAATAATGAAACAAAATATAAGTATTTCCCGAAACAAATTCTTTCGAGAATTAACGAAGAAAAACTAGAAGTTAATAATGTAGAAATTTGTACAAAATATTTTCACAAAAAGTTTTCATCAGATATGCTCAAATTTTGGTTATATTAGGAGATACATAGCATAAATTATAGTATAGAATTTAAAACTAAATAAATTTACGTTTCGAAAAAAGTAATTAAATTATACCAATCGTTTGTTTTATTTTCGTTTTCCCGATTTTGTTTTGGATCTTTATTTTTTTTACTTTGAATTACGAGTATAATCCTTCATATAAAAATAAATATCAAGCAAAACCTAATGAAACGATTTTAAAAAAATATTTTTTTGTAATTTCCTCGTTGACGATTTTTTATGTTCTTGTCGATTGCTCTTAAACATGAAATTATTCGAAAATTAACGACCATTTTTGATTTTTAAGGGTTACATTCATAGTTTATTTGAATGTGTGAAAGTTTTACAATATTTTGTACTATTTATTATTTGGTGTTTTAAAATGTGTTAACTGAATACACACAATGGAACAATGAAACTTTAAACTAAACTGGAGAATACTGTATATTACAACGCTACTCGACTTCAGCGCTATCTGTCCGTAGTAAACATGCCACGGTGTAGATACGGTAATGAATCTGTGAGTACTTGTGGTCTATCTGTGAGAGGAAGATACGAGATTGGCGTCGAAAAATATGTGTGATGATTGCCGCACTACGCAAGAGAACTGATAAGGTTGGCCGTTTATCAAGCACAATATTTTGGCAATACGTTCTAATATTTAACGGAGTTTAAAATTTATTGCTTCTGGCCCAAAACCTTAGACGCCTAATAAATGTAGCTGGAAAACTTCACAAACAGAAAATATGTATTTGAAGTATAATTATTGTTGTAAAGTTAACAATATAGCAGTCCGAACATTAATCTTGTACATTTTAACTTTTAACCTCTTTTAATAGATGTCAGGCAAACGAAAAAGGAGGATTTACACTGGACGAAACTAAATGGCCTTGAACCTGCGACCATGCGCTTTGTACTATCTGTTTCCGTACCAATCAACTGAAACTGAGCAACAAGAAATAAACCCAAGAAATAATTTTTAATAGCCTAAATATTGGTAAATATTATTTTTGCATAGACATTGACAAAAACTATCACTTTTTCAACACAAATTACAAAAAAATACACATTTTAACACAAGTTAGTGAAGACGTCACAATGGCACCTAAAGGCAGTAGATGCAATGACAATTTTTTAAAAATTAAATATCATAAAACATTTTACGCCACGTAATTAAATTTTCCAAAAATTTCTCTGTCCGTCCGTCGATTGAACAGATTATATATATATATATATATATATATATATATATATATATATATATATATATATATATATATATATATATATATATATATATATATATATAGGCCTATATACTCGCCTTAAAAAATTCTTTCGCTTATAGAAAATAAAACATTACAGAAAAAAACACATTTTTTATGATCCTTTCAAGCTATTTTTTGAAAATTTGGTTCCACGTTGTGTGCAACATTCAATAAATTTCTAATTGTTAATCATAGTACACAATGTTTCAACTCGACCGTTTAACATTTGGTTTGTGTGTTTGTTACTCAGTTTTGGCTAAACACATTGACCCGATTGTTTTGAAATTTAGTAAGAAGTTGACTTGTATAATGCCGAACTACTTATATTTTTTACTTCGCTTCCGTTTCAAGATGGCGAACGTTGATTTAACAATGACGAGGTAGTTGCTGACTACTTCCAGTAATGCTGGTTGAAGCGCTTTATCGTAATTTTGCCGCTTCGGGGAGAAAAATCATTAAATCTCCAATAAAATCTGTCCAATAATATTTTTAATGTCTCATGGTAGTTTTCATTCATTTTATTGCTACGTAAGTAAATCAAAAATTTACTTTTAAAATTTTAAGTAAATCGAAATAGTAATTTTTCTTGTAAGACATACACAGAGAATTCTATCATAAAGATCTACTTTTGGATTCAAGAATCCTGAAAACAAAAATTAGTTTAATTTCAATGTATATGAAATTTTTAAACACGATGACCTTTTATATACTTTTTTAAATATTCAATTTTTTAGCTTAAAATATGTTTTAACTTTGATAATAAAAATAAACATTTAAGATTACAAATTTTGTTACCGAAAACAATTCCACCAACATTAAATTTTCTATTTTTTTGCAATGAAATTTGTTATTTCGTATTGCCGTATTGAAGTTACAGTTTTAAATCAGGGCCCGGTCTACTTTAAGCTTGTTAGTTTCAGTTCGTCGAACTTGGACTTTATCTGTCGCTGCTAACTTTGATTTAGCGGAAGCACTAAACGTCCGAATTGCCGCTGCTATCCTAGACAGTCCCTATATTTACTGGCTCAATAAGACTAAAGGAATCAACACACTGCCAGCCAAACACATTCTCAGATAAAAATATTCACTTTAGAACACATGTAACTTTATCATTAACTTAAACATTTATGACTCTATCAACGATCAAACCAAAACATAATTATGTAAAGTCGTACAAGGACATTTACGATTATTGTAATAACAATAATTCCTCTGTTAAATGTAGAGATATGTGCGCGATAATGATTTATACTAATTAAACTTGAGTCGCTTTTACATAAACATGAATAATTGAAAAGTTGTTTGTTTATGAGAAGACATTAACTACTGAAAGTATAAAAAGTCTGAAAGAATATAAAAAACATAAAAACATGTTGTAGCGAATATTGCAAACAAGGTAATAAGGAAAATGAAGCATAACTTATAGATGATGAATTACCACTGACGGTTACGTAAAATGTGTGTATTTGTTGTACTGCCGGTGAAGAATAATTAAACTGCAAACTGGAAAAATAATTACTTGTTACAGGTGTGTACAACTGGAAACAAAATGTATTTAACTTGATAATAGACATTATTTAGAGCCAGAAAAAGGAAGATTGTGTTTGGTTTTGTTTAAAAGTATTTCATATTAAATGAACTAAAAAATGTAGTACAAAAGGAGACTTTAAATAGCCACGAAATTGTTGATCAGATATTAGCAAACTTGTTGAAACTATTATTAAAATAATTTTGTAGATCAAGTTTAGTTTTTGTACAAAGAAAGATGTTTTTTCTATTACGAGGACCGTATTTCTCATTAGCCTAAGTAGGCCCAGACGTATGGGTGCAAAACTTTGGGGCAAAAAGTAAGGGTGTCAACAATTTTTTTAAAAATCGAGCTTTAAGAAATTTTAAAAAAGTTGTGGAAAAATTAGTAGAAGTAGTAACAAAAATTTAATTTAACAACGAGACGAAAGCAGAAAATGATAGTGCGAGTGAATTCCTACCTGAGGAATTATGTGGCAGTGTAAAGTTGAATGCTGTAGTCGTAATGGTCAATGAAAATGGCGTAACATCGTCATAGAACTACAAAAAAAAATTTTTAATTTTCAAAAATTAAAGACATGCGAAAATTGTAAAATTTAAATTATAAATAAGTTTTAATACTTAAATTGTAAATAAGTTTTAATACCTTAATGTTTCGTTGTGAACTCCTTCACATAATGTCTTGCATAAAACTATTTTGTATTTCAACTAACAGTCTAATTTTACGTTCACATTATTAATTTCTCAATGGGTTTTTTTCTTACATTACATTTTCAATTACATTATATGATCTTTTAAAACAATTATGTGCTTATATTGATATGTATACAGACAAAAGACAAATTTTTGGTGTTCAAAATAAAGGAGCGTTCGATTGGAAGGGCGCCATCGGCCAAAGGGCACAAGACACCGAACACCTAAATGTGGCCTTGTCTATAACGCGAGACAGTTGCGTGCAGCGATTATTTTATTATTTATTCAGACTTATGTGTAAAGTCAGTAAATGTTTTTAGTGGTAATACAGTTCCAGAATACGGTTTACTTGATATAGATAACATTGTGCTTAATATATTATATATTTTATTGATTATAAAATTATAGGCTGTCTTGGGGAAAGCAAAAAAAGTTTTTAATAAAAAAAATGTTTATAACATTTACTGAGATTTTCTTTGCACATGCAGTAATATCTAGTAGACACATTTAGGGCAAGATCAAGACAAACGTAATCAAACCATAGTGTAGGCCTATATACAATCACTAGTTCCTTAAATTTGCCTACGGATCCTTGATATATTTTCCGATACATTCCTGACGAATTTTTCTGTACCCAATGTTAGTTTAAGTAAATTATTCGCACGCAGATAAAAACACAGGACAGAAGAGAAGACAAATATTCAAGTTTTATGGCTAAGCGAAGCGGGTTGTTTATAAAAGGCAACATGTCGTTGACAGGCTTTAAAAATAAACCTCTTTCGGCTGTGCGAGGTCAATCTACCTCCGCCAGTTTTATGTGTTTTATACGATGTACGATAGTTAGGCGAGCTGTAGATAAACACCGCAACCTTTTAACGAATGCTTAGTAATGGTGGAATAAAAATATAGTGCCTACGCAGTAAGGTCAGGTATTCATTGAAAATCGTTAATGTTTTAAAAATACATTTCTTCTAAATTGCCGTACTTTTCCAAAGCCACACAAAAAAGTTAAGTCTTTTAATTTTCCGAGTTTTTTATGTTTTTTTGGCGTTGGAGAGGCGTTGCTGTTGGAAAAGTAAGTATTTTTTTAATTTGTAACCTTTTAAATCATTATCAACATGAATTCTGTCCTGAGACGAAACACAGACAACGTTTAAGGTAACAGACATTCACAAAGGTTATCACAATTTGCCTCCCAAGAATTGGACCATTAACCTCCTTGTTACCAAGCTGGAGTGGTAACCATATGACAAAATTTTAAGTATTGAAATTTCAATTAATATTTATTTTTATAAATTAGTTTGTTATAGTTAGTTATATTTTATTTCTTAGTTAAAAATATTCAACTAACACAGTCACACAAAATAAACTAATATGCCTACAATATCGCGAATTCATTTATCAAAAAATGAGAACTAATATAAAAAATGTTATTTTGTCTTGATAGGCCTACACATTTTAGTAACATAGCTACCACCTTCACAGGGCTGCTTCAGTATTTACATGAATATACTACATTTTCGATAAAGAACATATCACTCTAAATGTGTAGGTAGGTATGCTGCAGAAGTCTACAGAAAGGTAAAACAACTTTACTAGTTTTTCGTATTTTTTCTTTACATTACGTAGTTTTCATTTTACGGTAAGGTCATTATTTGAGTGCATGGAACAACACACGACATTTCGAGAGTTTAAACCACCTCTCGTACTTCCACTCCCCTTACTTGTCAGCTGTGGTATTTGTTAAACCACATTTTGGTTTTGTAAAATGTGGTCCTAACAAAATGTAAATTTTAATTTTTAGATTTTCACCGTACAGAGTAGCAAGCTTTAACGTTTGTTTCCTATATTTCTTGTAGTATTTTAACATTAAGAATCTAAGCTGTTATAGTTTAAAACGAATTTTCATTGGAAAAATAAGCTTTTGAAACACCATCATGGTACGACCCAGACCCACATGGTATTGATCCTGATTTTTAAAAATCGCTTCAATTACGTCAGCGAGACAGCTACGTGCCACGATTGTTACATTTCGGAACGAGAGCTGATTTACACTATCGAAATGTCGAGTGTTATTCCGCATTTAAAAATCGTAGCAAATGTCCTGTTAAAAATAATATGAATATTCCTTCATTTATTTTTAAAACTGAATAGCAGTAAGGATATTCTTATTGTATCTTTTGTATTTATTTGTTATCATATAAATTTAATAACATTACAATGGAAATCTTACCTCAGTACTGGATACAGTCTTCGTATCAGCTAACTGCTAAACCAATTGAAAGGAGGCGTGTTGTGGCCATTCAGGTGATCTGCCACTGGATGAAGAAACCACAGTGGCTACATTTGCGGACGGTACTTCTCTGGGCGATAATGTTAAAGACGCAACAGAAAAACTGCATAAAAAATCCTGAAAGTTTGTGTGTTGACCAAAAGGTGGAGTATAAAACTTAACGAGTCTAAGTCACCCATATTAATTTTACTGATAAAAAGAAAAAAAAGAGAAAGAAGATAACAGTACTAAAACCTAAACAGTAAAATTATTTCAAACAGAAATGAAGTTAAATATCTGGGAATGAATTTGGATTCAAAGGTGAACTGGAAGTCACACGTTACAAGGAAAAGAAAGGAGCTTAAGTTCAAGAATATATACTGGCTATCTAATTCATATTATATTTCTGAAAGTTTGTGTTTGTTTGTTTGTTTGTTTGTTATTCAATCACGCTTTAACCACTGGACCAATTGAGATGAAACTTGGTACGTATATGGTTTAAGTATCAGAGATACATATAGGCCTATTCCCGTTTTACAAAACGTCATTATACTACTTACCCAGCCCAAAATAATTATCAGTTTTTAGTTTTGTAACATCTGTTAACTATAGTTAGTTTTAATTACTGTTTACTGAACATGAGATTTAGGCACCTGAGATGGACATAGATCTAATCCCATTTTACAAATCTTAATCTATGTTTTATTTATTGCAAAATTATTGTTTTTAATGTTACATTTTCATCTAATAATCACAATCTGATATTTTTCATTTAAGACTATTCAATGTTTTTAAAGCAGAGTGCAGAATATATATATATATATACAATTTTATTAGGATACTTTAATTGTAAGGTAGTATATATATTTGTGTAATTACATTATATGAAAAAATGGTAAATATGCATTGCAGCATCTATTGGAGTTTTCGATATTTTTCTTACTAAAATGCTTTATTATGTACCCAAAAGCAAAAATCCAAAATATGAAAGCAGGAGAAGTACGATAAAAATCGAAAATAAAAGTGACCAACATAACCTCAAAATTGCTACCGGCGAAAATCGGTACCGTGTTGTGCTGATTTTATACGTATTTTTATTGTTTTACTGATCTACAGATCAGTAAAACAATAAAAATACGTCTAACACGGGTTTAGGTGATAGGAAATCCATTTTTTAAAAGAATAGTGCATAACCTAAGTGACACGGTTGTTAGGCCTAACACGGTGATGCGTGAAAAAACCTTTATATTTTTTTAAAGATTATTTGGCTACATATCCTAACTGTCACGGTTGTTAGGCCAAACACGGTGATGCGTAAAAAAACCTTTATATTTTTTTAAAGAATACTGCATATCCTAACTGACACGGTTGTTAGGCCCATCACGGTGATGTTAAAAAAACCTTTAAATTTTTTAAAAGAATACTAAGTATATTAACTGACACGGTTATTAGGCCTAACACGGTGATGTGTAAAAAAACTTTCATATTTTTTTAAAGAATACTACATATCCTAACTGATATGATTGTTGGGCCTATCATTGTGATGTGTGAAAAAAACCTTTATTTTTTTAAAGAGTATCCAAACCTTAACTGACACGGTTGTCAGGCCTAACATAGTGATGCGTGATAAATCTTTATATTTTTTTAAAGAATACTCCATAAGCTAACTAACATAGTTGTTAGGCCTAACACGGTGATGCATTAAAAGAACCTTTTTTATTTTTTTCAAAAGAGTACTCCATAACCTAACTGACACGGTTGTTGGGCCTAATACGGTTATGCATGGAAAAAACTTTATATTTTTTTAAAGAGTACTCCATAACTTAACTAACACGGTGATGCGTTAAAAAACCTTTATATTTTTTTAAAGAGTACTACATATCCTGACACGGTTGTTGGACCTATCACGGTGATGCGTCAAAAAACCTTTATATTTTTTTTAAAAAATACTAGGCTACATATCCTGACACGGGTGTTAGGCTTAACATAGTGATGCGTGAAAAATCTTTATATTTTTTTACAGAATACTCCATTAGCAAACTAATATGGTTGTTAGGCCTAACACGGTGAAGCATTAATAAAACCTTTATTTATTTTTTTAAAAAGAGTACTCCAAACCTAATTGACACGGTTGTTGGGTTAAACGGTGATGCAGGAAAAAAATTATTTTTTTTAAATAGTACTCCAAAACTTAACTAACACGGTTGTTGGTCCTAAACACGGTAATGCATGATCTTTAATGTAAATTATGATTGCGGGCAAAGCCGTGACGGGTAACAGCTAATCTAATTCATATTATATTTCTGAAAGTTTGTGTGTTTGTTTGTTTGTTTGTTTGTTTGTTTGTTTGTTTGTTTGTTTGTTTGTTTGTTATTCAATCACGCTTTAACCACTTGACCAATTGAGATGAAATTTGGTACGAATATGGTTTAAGTATCAGAGATACATATAGGCCTATTCCCGTTTTACAAAACCTCATTATACTACTTACCCAGCCCAAAATAATTATCAGTTTTTAGTTTTGTGTCATGTGTTAATTGTAGTTATTTACTGGACATGTGATTTAGTTACCTGAGATGAACATAGATTCAATCCTATTTTAATAATCTTAATCTGTGTTTTATTTATTGCAAAATTATAGTTTTTAATGTAACATTTTCATATTTTAGTTGAAATTTTTTTCAAAACTGACTTTAATTTGTTACTTTGTGTTAAATTTTCAATATTAAATGTAAAAAAATCCCTACACAGAGTGCCAATTGTAAGGTAGTATATATATTTGTGTAATTACATTACATGAAATATAGTAAATATGCAGTGTAGCATAACCTATATGTTTCGATATTTTTGTTACTAAAATGCTTTATTATGTGCCCAAGAGCAAGAATCAAAATATGAAAGCACGAGAAGTACGATAAAATCTAAAATAAAAGTGACCAACATAACCTCAAAATTGGTACCAGGCGAAAATCAGTAACGTGTTGTAAATCGGTAAAACAATAAAAATACGACTAACACGGGTTTTGGGTGATAAAAAACCAATTTTTTAAAAGAATTCTGCATAACCAAACTGACACGGTTGTTAGGCCTAACAAAGTGATTCATGAAAAAACCTTTATATTTTTTTTAAAAATAGCCTACTATATATCCTGACACGGTTTTTAGGCCTAAAACGGTGATGCGTGAAAAACCTTTACATTTTTTTTAAGAATACTACATATCCTAACTGACATGGTTGTTAGGCCTAACACGGTGATGCGTGAAAAAACCTTTATATTTTTTTAAAGACTACTACATATCCCAACTGACACGGTTGTTGGGCCTATCATGGTGATGGTGAAAAAAACCTTTATTTTTTTTAGAATACTACATAACCTAATTGACACGATTGTTAGGCCTAACACTGTGATGTGTGAAAAACCTTTATATTTTTTTAAAAGAATACTACACATCCTAACTGACATGGTTGTTAGGCCTAACACGGTGATGCGTGAAAAAACCTGTATAATGTTTTAAAGAATACTACATAACATAACTGATACGGATGTTGAGCCTATCACGGTGATGTGTGAAAAACCTTTATATTTTTTTAAAGAATACTACATATCCTAACTGATAAGATTGTTAGGCCTATCACGGTGATGTGTGAAAAAAACCTTTACTTTTTAAAGAATATTATATAACCTAATTGACACGGCTGTTAGGCCTAACACGGTGATGCGTGAAAAACCTTCACCGCATAATATGCATAATATACATACATACATACATAGGTAAGAAGCATAACCTTAAAGAATACTACATAACATAACTGACACGGTTGATGGGCCTATCACGGTAATGTGTGAAAAAAACCTTTATTTTTTTTAAATAGTACTGAAAACCTTAACTGACACGGTTGTTAGGTCTACCATGGTAATGCGTTAAAAATACTTTATATAGTTTTTTAAAAGAATACTCCATAAGCTAACTAACATGGTTGTTATGCCTAACACGGTGATCCATTAAAAAAACCTTTATTAATTTTTTTTAAATAGTACTTATAACCTAACTGACACGGTTGTTGGGCCTAATAAGGTGATGCATGCAAAAAAAAAACCGTTATATTTTTTTTTTTAAAGAGTAACATAACTAACACGGTTTTAGGTCTAACACAGTGATGCGTGAAAAAACCTTTATATTTTTTAAAGAATACGACATATCCTGACACGGTTGTTGGGCCTACACGATGATGTGTGAAAAAACCTTTATATTTTTTTAAGAATTCTACATATCCTAACTGACACGGTTGTTAGGCCTAACACGGTGATGCGTGAAAAAACCTTTATATTTTTTTAAAGAATACTAGGCTACATATCCTAACTGACACGGTGGTGCGTAAAAAACCTTTATATTTTTTTAAAGAATACCACATATCCTAACTGACATGGTTGTTGGACCTATTATGGCGATGTGTGAAAAAACCGTTATTTTTTAAAAGTACTTCAAACCTTAACTGACACGGTTGTTAAGTGTAACATGGTGATGCGTGAAAAACCGTTTTTTTTTTTTTAAAAAGTACTCCAAACCTTAACTGACATGTTTGTTAGGCCATGGTGATGCGTGAAAAATCTTTATATATTTTTAAAGAATACTGCATAAGTTAACTAACATGGTTGTTAAGCCTAACGCGGTGATGCATTAAAAACACCTTTATTTATTTTTTAAAAAATAGTACTCCAGAACCTAACTGACACGGTTGTTGGGCCTAATATGGTGATGCAGGAAAAAAGCCTTAATTTTTTTTAAAGAGTACTCCATAAATTAACTAACACGGTGGTGCGTTAAAAAACCTTCATTTTAAAAAAAGAAATTCACCATAACCTAACTGACACGGTAGTTGGTCCTAACACGGTGATGCGTGATCTTTAATGTATATTACGATTGCGGGAAAAGCCGTGACGGTTAGCAGGTAATCATATTATATTTCTGAAAGTTTGGTTTTGTTTATTTGTTTGTTATTCAATCACACTTTAACTACTGGACCAATTGAGATTAAATTTGGTATGAACACGGTTTAGGTACCTTAGATAAACACAATACTATTCCAGTTTAATTGTAAAATAGTGACTTTTTAATAATACTGTATTTTATTAAAATATGACAGTAGGGTCGATACTCTGTTTTAGAGTATCGAGTAGCAAAAATGTACATTTCTTGACCGAAAACCATAAATCGTATAATATTGTTAATAGAAATATATTAAAATGAAATGACCTATTCTGATTTTGAAAATCCACTATAAATTTTATTGCCTACATTATAATTGCAGGCAAAGCCGCAACAGGTAACAGCTAGTCATATTATATTTCTGAAAGTTTGTTTTGTTTATTTGTTTGTTATTCAAATAAACTTTAACTACTGGACCAAATGAGATTACATTTGGTGTGAAAACGTTTTAGGTATCTGAGATAAACACAATACTATTCCAATTTAATTGTATAATAATGACTTTTTAATAATACTGTATTTTATTAAAATATGACATAACCCTGTTTTAGCGTATCGAGTAGCAAAAAATTTATATGTCTTTGCCGAAAACCATAAATCATATAATATTGTATATAGCAATATATTAAAATGAACAGACCTATTCTGATTTTGAAAATTGACTATAAATTTTATTGCTTACATTATAATTGCAGGCAAAGCCGCAACGGGTAACAACTAGTTTAGATATAAAACAGGATTAAGTATAAGTAATAAATTACTTTTATACAATCAAGTTCTTAAGCCAATGTGGAGGAATGGACTGTAAATTTGGGGATGTGCCAAGTGAAGCAATTTAAAGAAAATTCAGATTATTCAAAAACAAAATACTTCAGATAATAGTAAATGCTCGGTGGTATATACGCAATGAAAATATTCACAGAGACCTTAAAGTGAATATTGTGTTGATGAAATGAAAGGCAATAACAACGCAGCATGAAAAAGTCTCCAAATCCATACTAATGCCAGTGTTCAGCAGATGGTAGCAAATAGAAATTCAGAATGAAGACTGCGTGGTATTGAACCCTTCGACTTGGTGCAGTGATAGCATATCTAAGAGGCTGACAACCAGAGCCTTCAATGGACTCTGTGACTCTGACAACAGTGACTTACTTTAAGTTATAACTACTAGATAAGTCTGTACTTACTTGTCGTCAGTATTTTCTTTAATTCAAAGGCGATAACCTCTGAAGGAACACCAATATAGAGGTACTCCTCAAAGAGTGGATTTGTTGGAACATGTTATAAAAGAAATAACGGCGCGGTTGATGGAATCGGAACTTTTGACAGCACTGAGCGTCTATCAGGCGATCATAAGTGTGCAAGTTGTCCAAGTAATAATGTAGACGTCCATAATGCAGACACTGATTACATCGGACAAGGGTTACTTGGAAGCAGCAGTAATTTATTCAGACCACTGGCTAATCTGAACGGTGTCGGTAGCCGTCATAAGTTTAAGTCTTACGTTGTTAGAGCAGGCTGTCAGGTTCTAGTGGCGGTATTCAAAACTATCTGAATCACATAATGCATAACCAAACTGACACGGTTGTTAGGCCTAACAAAGTGATTCATGAAAAACCTTATATTTTTTTAAAAATAGCCTACTATATATCCTGACACGGTTTTTAGGCCTAAAACGGTGATGCGTGAAAAACCTTTACATTTTTTTTAAGAATACTACATATCCTAACTGACATGGTTGTTAGGCCTAACACGGTGATGCGTGAAAAAACCTTTATATTTTTTTAAAGACTACTACATATCCCAACTGACACGGTTGTTGGGCCTATCATGGTGATGGTGAAAAAAACCTTTATTTTTTTTAGAATACTACATAACCTAATTGACACGATTGTTAGGCCTAACACTGTGATGTGTGAAAAACCTTTATATTTTTTTAAAAGAATACTACACATCCTAACTGACATGGTTGTTAGGCCTAACACGGTGATGCGTGAAAAAACCTGTATAATGTTTTAAAGAATACTACATAACATAACTGATACGGATGTTGAGCCTATCACGGTGATGTGTGAAAAACCTTTATATTTTTTTAAAGAATACTACATATCCTAACTGATAAGATTGTTAGGCCTATCACGGTGATGATGTGAAAAACCTTTACTTTTTAAAGAATATTATATAACCTAATTGACACGGCTGTTAGGCTAACACGGTGATGCGTGAAAAACCTTCACCGCATAATATGCATAATATACATACATACATACATAGGTAAGAAGCATAACCTTAAAGAATACTACATAACATAACTGACACGGTTGATGGGCCTATCACGGTAATGTGTGAAAAAAACCTTTATTTTTTTTAAATAGTACTGAAAACCTTAACTGACACGGTTGTTAGGTCTACCATGGTAATGCGTTAAAAATACTTTATATAGTTTTTTAAAAGAATACTCCATAAGCTAACTAACATGGTTGTTATGCCTAACACGGTGATCCATTAAAAAACCTTTATTAATTTTTTTTTTTTTAAATAGTACTTATAACCTAACTGACACGGTTGTTGGGCCTAATAAGGTGATGCATGAAAAAAACCGTTATATTTTTTTTAAAGAGTAACATAACTAACACGGTTTTTAGGTCTAACACAGTGATGCGTGAAAAACCTTTATATTTTTTTAAAGAATACGACATATCCTGACACGGTTGTTGGGCCTACACGATGATGTGTGAAAAACCTTTATATTTTTTTAAGAATTCTACATATCCTAACTGACACGGTTGTTAGGCCTAACACGGTGATGCGTGAAAAAACCTTTATATTTTTTTAAAGAATACTAGGCTACATATCCTAACTGACACGGTGGTGCGTAAAAAACCTTTATATTTTTTAAAGAATACCACATATCCTAACTGACATGGTTGTTGGACCTATTATGGCGATGTGTGAAAAAACCGTTATTTTTTTTTAAAGAGTACTTCAAACCTTAACTGACACGGTTGTTAAGTGTAACATGGTGATGCGTGAAAAAAAACCGTTTTTTTTTTAAAGAGTACTCCAAACCTTAACTGACATGTTTGTTAGGCCATGGTGATGCGTGAAAAATCTTTATATATTTTTAAAGAATACTGCATAAGTTAACTAACATGGTTGTTAAGCCTAACGCGGTGATGCATTAAAAACACCTTTATTTATTTTTAAAAAATAGTACTCCAGAACCTAACTGACACGGTTGTTGGGCCTAATACGGTGATGCAGGAAAAAGCCTTAATTTTTTAAAGAGTACTCCATAAATTAACTAACACGGTGGTGCGTTAAAAACCTTCATTTTAAAAAAGAAATTCACCATAACCTAACTGACACGGTAGTTGGTCCTAACACGGTGATGCGTGATCTTTAATGTATATTACGATTGCGGGAAAAGCCGTGACGGTTAGCAGGTAATCATATTATATTTCTGAAAGTTTGGTTTTGTTTATTTGTTTGTTATTCAATCACACTTTAACTACTGGACCAATTGAGATTAAATTTGGTATGAACACGGTTTAGGTACCTTAGATAAAACAATACTATTCCAGTTTAATTGTAAAATAGTGACTTTTTAATAATACTGTATTTTATTAAAATATGACAGTAGGGTCGATACTCTGTTTTAGAGTATCGAGTAGCAAAAATGTACATTTCTTGACCGAAAACCATAAATCGTATAATATTGTAAATAGAAATATATTAAAATGAAATGACCTATTCTGATTTTGAAAATCCACTATAAATTTTATTGCCTACATTATAATTGCAGGCAAAGCCGCAACGGGTAACAGCTAGTCATATTATATTTCTGAAAGTTTGTTTTTGTTTATTTGTTTGTTATTCAAATAAACTTTAACTACTGGACCAAATGAGATTACATTTGGTGTGAAAACGTTTTAGGTATCTGAGATAAACACAATACTATTCCAATTTAATTGTATAATAATGACTTTTTAATAATACTGTATTTTATTAAAATATGACATAACCCTGTTTTAGCGTATCGAGTAGCAAAAATTTATATGTCTTTGCCGAAAACCATAAATCATATAATATTGTATATAGCAATATATTAAAATGAACAGACCTATTCTGATTTTGAAAATTGACTATAAATTTTATTGCTTACATTATAATTGCAGGCAAAGCCGCAACGGGTAACAGCTAGTTTAGATATAAAACAGGATTAAGTATAAGTAATAAATTACTTTTATACAATCAAGTTCTTAAGCCAATGTGGAGGAATGGACTGTAAATTTGGGGATGTGCCAAGTGAAGCAATATAAAGAAAATTCAGATTATTCAAAAACAAAATACTTCAGATAATAGTAAATGCTCGGTGGTATATACGCAATGAAAATATTCACAGAGACCTTAAAGTGAATATTGTGTTGATGAAATGAAGGCAATAACAACGCAGCATGAAAAAAGTCTCCAAATCCATACTAATGCCAGTGTTCAGCAGATGGTAGCAAATAGAAATTCAGAATGAAGACTGCGTGGTATTGAACCCTTCGACTTGGTGCAGTGATAGCATATCTAAGAGGCTGACAACCAGAGCCTTCAATGGACTCTGTGACTCTGACAACAGTGACTTACTTTAAGTTATAACTACTAGATAAGTCTGTACTTACTTGTCGTCAGTATTTTCTTTAATTCAAAGGCGATAACCTCTGAAGGAACACCAATATAGAGGTACTCCTCAAATAGTGGATTTGTTGGAACATGTTATAAAAGAAATAACGGCGCGGTTGATGGAATCGGAACTTTTGACAGCACTGAGCGTCTATCAGGCGATCATAAGTGTGCAAGTTGTCCAAGTAATAATGTAGACGTCCATAATGCAGACACTGATTACATCGGACAAGGGTTACTTGGAAGCAGCAGTAATTTATTCAGACCACTGGCTAATCTGAACGGTGTCGGTAGCCGTCATAAGTTTAAGTCTTACGTTGTTAGAGCAGGCTGTCAGGTTCTAGTGGCGGTATTCAAAACTATCTGAATCACATAAAACCGCATCTGGCTTCTGTTATTACCTAATCGTTTCACGAAGCAGTAAAAAAAAGGCTGGAATGTAGGCTCAGTTTACTTTATTCTGTTAAATATTATGATTTATCGGAAATGAAAGAAACGACAACCGCTATCTTCGCTGAAGAGCGAAGATCATTGCGCATGATCAGGCTATTGACGTTCCTACCGATCAGCTGTGAATAACAAATGATAAATTAAACAAATAAACCCAATAAAAGAACAACTAAACCTATTTATTACAATTCGCATAAAGAAAATTCAAACAATTAGTCTGACTATTAAATTGCAAGTGTTTTCCGCTTTGTATGTTCGCAATGTACGGCAGTCTGTTTTTGTGGTGAGCAAAATTAATCAGATGTTATCTTTATATTTATAAGTCATATCTTTCAATCAGGTACTACACAATTAATTAAATATTTACATAAAACACCGCCCATAGCCAACGTAACTTCACGCTCAATAAATCAACACGTAATTGTTGCTAGCTTATTAAACTGGTTTGGCGGACACTTGCGCAACTTTTGGCGCACTGAAAGCGGCAATTACACTGACAAGACGGCCTACTAAACTGTTCCAACGTGCAACACTACCAACTTGAGCCGTCCACAGGTATTAGACAAAACATATACACATGTAGCCTGTTATTTACATCTTATCGGTAAATAAGAAATGTAATTTAAAAAGAGACAAATGATTGTAATCAGAAGGGCTTAGCGCAGACAAGATGGCGGCCAGGCGATATAATAACACGTTGCTGGCATAACCGCGTAATGGCAGAATTTATTCAGTTGTGCGCGGTCTACCGAAGTAGCGTACTGCTGGTAAACACGGGATTTAAAATTTTATTTTTTCAATATTTCGTTTAATTATTACTATAATTATTATTGATTAACAACTTGCTTGATTAGGAAAAGAGAAATTGACTTTCATTTTTAAGTAAAATGATAAACTGAAAATCCATCAGAACTACAAGTTTCTGTAGGCTAGGAGATTATGTTAAAAGTATAAATACCAGTAACCCTAACGTGCACCTACTTACTATACATAACAAAGTACATTTAAATTTAACAAATAGCGCAAAAATATTACTGAAAACTTCACACGTTCGATCAATTTCGCAAAAACCGTTTTTAGAAACATCGACAGAAAAATGGAGAGTTATTTTTTAAAACCGTTAATCAGATTTTTAGCAATTTTGTTCATATGTACAAATAAAACCAGCTGTTCAAAATTGAAATAAAAGACATTTTACAGCAAAAAGAAATAAATACATAAAAAAATAAAATATTGGTCACGATGAAATGATTAGACAAATAAATTTTTGCCTTTAATTTATAAACACTATTGTTTGGAAGAATCATTGTTGTTCTCTACACTACACAAGTTTTGTTTTACTACTTAAGTCGTATAGTTAAAGCAGATATTTTTTATTTTTAAGAGTTCTTTAGCCAAAAATGAGCTGAAAACAGTTTTGCTTAAAGATCCTAAAGTACTATGCACAGATAGGTTGCATACAGACCGCGAGAAGTGCAAGTAAAAACCAATTGTTTAGAATTAAAGGACCTGAAATAAACCTATGACGTAACAATGTGAAGAATAACACTTTCTGTGTATTTCGTAAAATAAAAAAGTGAAGATCAAGCTGTTTTACAATTCTAAACAACCTTAAAGATTAATTTTAAACAATTTTTGTGTTTTAGTGTTAAATGATGAATACATTTATTAATCAATATAAAAGAATGAATATTTACGAGTCATCAAATTTAATCATTATTACTAATATGTTTTCTTATAATTTTGTCTATAAAAATAAAGATGTTCACTTATGTGTGTTTAGCTACTGTTTTATGATTAATTGTTTGATTAATAGAAATACGATTTTTTACAATTAAGAATGTTTATGATTTATATTTATGGCGACAGGTACGCGATCAGAATAAACAGATTATAGCAACCTATTTGATTACGAATTTATTAGCATATTATATAACGCATTTAGCCCTGTCAAAGAAGGTTGACGGCCATTTTTTTATGTAGTGGCCTAAATAGCAAGGTCACTGGTGAGTTAGGATTACAATCTTCAATATTCAGCCGATATTTTTATTACACCTCTAATTATAAGGTTATCATTACAGATTTGAAATACTAAATTATTTGATACGAAATTTTTGTGTTTAAAAATTATATATAATTTAAGTCAATTATTTTTTAATATTGTTTTACAATTAAAATTGTTTTAATTGTACTTTAATAATACCACACAATTTTCAAAACGTTATTGCTGTTTTCAAACTTTTTTACTCAAAAAATTGCAAACGTTTTTTATTAGGTAATATGTGAGGGGACAGGTGATTGATTACTTTTGTTTACAAAAATGGGTTTCTAAAAAATCGAAAAATATAATTAAGTAATATTTAAATGTGTAATCAGAAATGGACATGTAGGCTTACGTCTTAGTTGACTCAGTACTACCTGAATAATGTTAAGACTGTAAGACAGCTGCCGGAGACCGTGCACTGAACGTTCCTTCCTCAGGTTATAGTAGCTGTAGTGTATCATTAGATGCAATAAGCCGCCCAACATTACCTTTGTGTAGCCAGTCACCTGCATCTCGGCCACAGTCTAGCAATGGCTATGAATAATGTACAGTGCTGTTAGTTGTTAACTTCTCCGCATTAGCGCTGACAACTGCTTTGTCCTGTTTCACTAACTGTTGTCACACTGTGAACTGGAAAATTGAAGATGTAATTAAGAAAGGCACAAGAACAGATAGACTGCATAGGCGGATTAGGAAAAGAATTCTGGGGGTGGGGCGATGACTTAAAGGGTGATAGCAGTTTCGGAATAGCCTCCACAAAAAGGCGGCTAGATTTTTTCACTAAAAAAGCGGCTGACTTTTATTTAACATACGTCTAGACTAAAAATCGTGTTGAAGCAGATTATTGTTTTCATCGTTCAAAGCGTAACTTTTAAATAATGGTAACAGAAAGGGCATTGAAATTGCAAAACACAATTATATAGTTTATTATTTGTTGTTATTATTATAAATACAACTATCTATCACAAGGTCGTTACTGTTAGGCCTGTGTTGTTTAAATTCACTATGAAACTTGCCCAGTTACAGCAATATTTGGAAAAAAACACAAGCCATTTTCGTTGTTTTTCCTCAAGTAAGTTTTCATTCTTGTAGGTTGAATTGGAACAAAGCAAAAATATTTAAATAAATTTAGATTTTTAATAATTTTATGTAATGGTCCAGCTGATAAGTAAATACCTACCAAAAGACCAAAAATACCCAGTGTGACAAAATCATAACCTTTATAACCAACTAAATATGTCAAAAATCTCTTTCATAAAAAGTGATACATTTTAGTACATGAGAAAGTAATTACCTCTTGACTATAGAAGAAAATATGTTATATGATCATTATTAAAAAAATTCGCAATTGTTTCCATAAAAAATCAGTAACTATTGTCAAATCGGCAAAAAGTTTCAACATCGGACATCTGACCTTGCTCAAATATCGATTATACGTGTCATTTGTTGCTCATATTCATACATCATAAATTTGAAATAAAATGAATCAACGATTCGGCAGTAACAATTTATTTTAGTTTTATTTCTTAACCTTAAATATCGTTTACTTTAAACTTAAACACTGACTTGAATTTTGTACTTTTACGTATGACCAATTTTTGAGAAAAACCGTTTGTACAGTTTTTGATAAATTAACCCGATTTCCAGTTTTCCTTTAACTCCTGAACAGGATTTTTTGAAAATATTCAGGGAAAAGCAATACATTTTAACTAGACTACGTTTGATAAAATATGATTTTTTTAAATGGTTTAACTAAGTAAGATATTAAAAATTTGCGAAAATTTTAAAAATTGATTTGAGATTTATAGAAATTTCACACACAACACTAGATCAAACCAGTTTTTTCAGTGGATAAAAAACGAATAGCTTACATCTTAAAATTTTATTACTTTAGGTCAGTTTTTTAAAATCGCAATACGTTCTGTATAGGGTTTTGCTTCGATTAGTGAGAAAGTCAAATCATTTCGCAAATCTAAAATACCGGCTGATATGGCCTACAGAAGTTTATATTATTTTTAGAAACCAAATATACAATAAGAATTTTCTATTCAAAAAGGTAAAGGTTTTAATTAATAATGCTTACTGCCGTACCTACTGAAACATCGCTCTTTACGTCAAAGCAGAAAAAAAATCTGCCTTGAAGGAACGATTTACGTTGTTCTGTGTTTAAACTAAGACTAACTACAAATATTTCCAATCATATTCTTTTAGGCCATTGAATATAAACGTAATAAAATTATAACATTTAAGATTTATGTGAGTGTTCGCTGCTGGTGGCATCTTGCGGCAGAGTGTTCAACTACAGTTAAATAGATATAGTACTGTCTGTTTTCTCAAGTACACCTGTCCTTTCAGTTAGCAGCATTCGTAGCGGCAGGTAGTTCAATTACTTGGACTTTAGCCGCTGATATCGAGCTCGCATTTTAAAGTGATGGTTAAATTTCTAATACGTTTATATTAAATTTGGCTTATTATTATCGTATTGTAGATTAGACCTATACTTCTCACGAACCCCCAAATAAAAGTCCAGTTTCATCGTTATGAATGTGGTTAAGGTGACGTTGTTGGAATCTTGGATACGTTTATCAAAACTGGAGGTTTTATACTAGTACATCAACGTAATAGATCCTGCAGCATATTCTTAATTAATTGTATGACCACCGCTCCTCGGAAGCACTCTGGCGGGCTCGCAACCTTCCCGCCAACATAACCGATATCAGTAACATTTGCGAAGAATGTTATTGGACAAAATTTGGAAATTTTATGCTCTTTCTCCATGAATCTACAAAAATTATGATAGGTCTTGACGTTCAGCCAGCGTTAGAAGAAATAACCAACAATTACACTAGTCGAAGTTAAATCAGAGGCCATCTTTAAATGATAATGAAGCGGAAAAAACACGTCAAACTTTATATAAGGTATTTTGATACCAAATTTCAAACTCTATGATTTTGTCAAAAACTGTGTGACAAACACCACATTAAATGCCAAACGGTGAAATTTAATCAGAGAACTCGCTTAGCTCAAAAAATTAATTTATGGGACGGATCAGATTAGCCCATTGGCCAGAAATACTTTGGTCACAAAGCAGTATGACTAAGAGATTTTAATTTTTATTTGTTTTTTCAAGGTTTTTTAAAAAAGAACTTTTTGATAAACCCGTATTTTTGATAAGACGCAGACTATTTCTCATTTTTCACTTGATAACAGATATAAATATAACTCTGAAAATAGGAAATGACATCAATCCGTAGTTGTTCATTACAAAAATGGAAAGCCTACATATTTTAGTTGAATAAGTTAAACACAGTCACACTGCTATTTAAATGCTATTAATAGTCATTTGATTATACATATGTAAGATTAGATCAACTTGTCATTTGATTGTATGAAATATAGCTGTCACTTAGTTAAGCGAAACATACAGATAATAATTAATAATTTCTGTCACTTAATTTTTAAAAAATGAGTATAAGTTGTTTGAAATATTTTTTTTTTTTTTTTTTTTTTGGTGTTTAACGTCTGACTATTGTGCACACTTGGGCTAATGCAGACGATGGGGATGATTTATAGCGTATGAAAATGCCAAGCCCTGACCGGGAATCGAACCCAGGTCCTCGGAGTGAAAGCCTAGTACGCTATCAACTAGGCCACCGAGGCGGCTTTTAAATTTAAAAGTAGGCGATTACGCATGAACACGTGTAACTTGAAAAATGTGTGAGCGTAGAAAAATTCATAAACTAAAATCAGTTTCCTAAAATCTTAAAATAAAATTTATAAAATGTTCTATAAACTAATCTGAATCACGCCGGTCTGAACTCAGATCATGTAAGAATTTAAAAGTCAAACAGACTTACAATATAGGCTACACATAGTTAAAATACTAAACATAGACAAAAATAAAATAAGCACAAGTGAGATAACTAACAGATCGTTATTTTTATAAATCTAAAAATAATGACAGTAAAGTATGAGACTTTCAGGAAGCTTAGTGGTTGTGTGGATCGGTGTACGATTTGAGATATCATTCACTTAATAGAAATAGCCCTACCTACGCCACTCTGATTGTCTATGCTTCTAGTTATACATGAGACAGTTGCTATATGTACAAAAACATACTAACTCTATGAAAAAAAGCTTTTACTCAAATAATTTATGTATATAATCATGTTCTTTTAAAAAAATTACAGTTTATAAATTTATAAAATGTAATTACATAAGTATAAAAAATTAGACCCCAAATGTATATCATTATATTGTTAAAAAAATATCGTTTATAAATTTACAAGTTGTTTAGAATTTGTTTGAAAAGTTGTTTATATGATCATTCAACTTCAGTTGGACAACCTGTTCTTATATATTACTAGGTCACTAAATAGCATTTGATTCAAAGTTCTTGTTTAAAACTACATCATATTGTTACTCAGTTATAAATATTTATTTAAATTTGTAGTGTGAGCCTTTCATGATTCATGAGCCCACAACTGATCGTGAGCTTATAGAAAAATGTCTGCAGTTAGCTCATTGTATTTTATAAACCCGTGGTCCGGTAGTTGAACCAGAATAGTTCTGGTTTAGATGTATTACGTTAGGGCCTTTACGAAATCATGTCGGTTTTGTTGACTTGTTTTTAATTAGCTCGATAATGAAACTGTTTCGCTAAGCCACCAAACACAAGTTACTTATGCACCTTCACTGTATTACATGTAATATATCCCTTGCGTATTACATGTACATGCATACTTTTATACATACAATACAAATACAATATACAATACAATACAAATATACATTGTACATTGTAAAACGTCCTACGCTTTGGCGAAGGAATTTGGAAACGCCGCTTTACCTGCATTGAGGAAAGTATCTCAAAAATTGAAGGAACAGGAAATTCATGTAAGTTTATCGCTTTACAAAACGCCAAAAAAAGAGATTTTATTAAATGTAAAAAAAATAATAAACTTAAAAATGTCGCGTCATATTATTACTGTGATATTTTTTCATAACAATATAAATAATTTACTACAACTTTTTTACGTTTACAAAATATAAATTTAAAATATTTTTTTATTATAGACCTAGTACCCATAACGTTATTAGAAATAAATGAAGATAATTTTTAAAATGTGTAAAATTACACTGTCATTGGTACCAGATCATGAACAGGAACAGATTCCTGCCACAATATTCGTTAAATGTTTGGCGTAATCGTTGAAAATGTTTGACAATAAACGTGAATATATAAGATTTTAAAGCTACAGTAAGCTGGATAAGAAAGGACAAAATCAGAGAACAATTTGAAAGTCTCGCAAATTAAAACTAGATTCTCACGAACTGGAATCGTTGTTCCAACGGATTCGACAACTCGTTTGAAAGCTATAATTTATATTCATTCCAGCACTTGTATACGAAACCTCTGACATCTCAAAGAGAAAGTTACCATTTTTAATATCAAAAGTTCAAACGAAACAAACTATGAAAATATTTAAGGTTATTGATTCATGACATCCTAAGTCGTTTAAATTAAATTACGTATAAAAGTAGGCCTACAGTCTATTCGAGTTTCGATAAAACAACTTCAGTGGTTTAAATAAAAAAACAGTCTGCACAAAAAAGTCCACGTGTGGAATGCGGGGAGTTACAGCCAGAAGCGAAGCTTTTGTTAATGATATCTTTGCTCAATATATAATTAGTTTAAAGATATGTTTACAAATATCTTGTTTTATTTAAATAAATACGTGAACCTAGCTTAGATATTATTTACTGTAGTTGTAGTAAAAGTTCATTTGTTTTATATTAATTCGTAAAAATCAGCTGGTTTCATTGAACAGCTGATAGGTTATAATAAGTTTCAGGTTATGTTATTAAAAACTAGCAATATTAACAACAATTTTTATAAACGTTTATATAAATTCCGAATGTATTATAAACGGTTACAACGTGCGCGTGTTCTTCATGTGAGGAAAAATGCAGAAACCAAAACAACACAACGTTTTCATATATTACGAAAAGGAGGAAGAAAAAGATAGAGACAGAAATAGTTCGTTCCATATTTCCGTTATATTCTTTCGTTCGGCAGACTGTTTTTCTATTCACTCATCTCTTCAAAGCTAACATTAAAAGCTTCGCTTCAAAAAAACACAATTTAAATAAAGTCTAAACTCGTAATAATACAATGGGATACTAATGGCAAAAACTGTGATTGTTCAAATTTGGATTACGTTTTCAACTTATATGGAAAATTTATATTTTGTTACTAACGTCTCTCGGTTTGCAAAATGGTGTTAAATTGTAATTGTAAAATAGGTTGTAAAATGTAAAAAAAAATACTTATTGAATTATTTAAATACCAAGAGCTCTACGCTGTCCTTGAAGCAATACATACTTATCCCACGTATATTTTATAAATCAATCAATGTATTAATATTGTAAAGGAAATATTTTGTTAACAATTCTGTTATATAGTTTTTTTCATATAGTTTTTTCCTAATATGCTCAGCTGTTGCTCGACTGAACATATGGTAATAATCAGCTGTACCATAAACAAAAAAACTGATGTGACGAAAGAAAATTTACATGTCTTTCCAAATGAAGGCTCATTGTTATGAATCTCTGCAGCTCATTACAGCCTTCCAATGAGATCGCAATCGATGTCGTGTTAGTCAACTGTGTTTTGAAACCCTCATACATCATGATATGATTAATAATTGTCGAGATATATCGAAACATTGTAAACAACAGTGACTAATTCTAGATATTTGTGTTCCTCCTTAACTCATTACGGTTCTGATAGAATGTTATTTTGTTTGATGTGACGTGTTGTAAACAATATTTCTACTCTCGAGATATATAGAAAAATGTAAACAATAATTTTAATTTTAAATAAAGGAAAGATCTTAAATTAATATTTTTAATTAAAAGTAAAAAAATGGTTGGCCAGTAATAAAATTTAATTTAATTTTAAATTTAATAATCTCTTTATTTCGAGTTACTTGTTCATGACAATTATAAAGAAAATGTTATGTATTATTTTTATTTTGATATATCTGCACTTATTAAATTGTTAGATCTATCCATTATCTATCCAATAAAAAAAACTAATCACGAACTAACATTCTTAAAACTCTGACTTTGCTTTTTTCCACACTTTAACATTGGACTGTCTATTGGCCAAAAGTACCTGAACTTCTTGACATTGACCCAAACCAATGAATACGCATGAATCTATAAATACAGATTCTGTATTCATTATCCAAAGTAAAATTCCCTCCTTCAGATACCTTATGTTATGCTTAGGTATGGAACTGTAAAGGATTTATTAATTCTTATGTAACTGATATTTACATAAAGTATTATGATAATTGTCAAATTGAATGTTACACTTAAAAGTATAAATTGTATTAATTGAATGTTTCCGTTAAGGCTTGATTTTTGCAACAGAATTTTGAGTATTAAATGTTCTCGTTAAAATTTGGTTGTCGACTGCCCCGTTTTTTAATTTTTCATGCCATAACTTAACGTTCAAACATAGACTCCTCATTTTTTACCATTGAATGATTTCACAAAAGCTTTTCATACATTTAGAACTATTCTGAAGTTTGAATAGAAGCTTTGTTTTGTATATAAAAAGATAAAACAACATAAGATTAATTCATCGAAAAGTATTTTTGAAAAACATTTCTGATCAATCATGCTAATGTTAATAAAACTGAATAAACTAACCAAAAAAAAAAAAATTTAAAGAAAATGTTTAGCTTTTGTAAATATGTCTCTATGTAGTGTTCTCAATTCAGCATCTATACATATGCCTGTCAGAACTTTAAGTTGGAAAATACGATACAAGCTTTGTTGAGTGATCGGAACTAAAATTAATAAAATCCCTCTAATTTGGATGCGAATGGGTCTTGAAAAAGATTCGTATATGCCCGAATAATTATACAAAATTGGGTAAAATTGTATGCAGTTTTTTAGATATTTATAAATTTTAAAAATAAAAACAATATAGTACATCTATTTTCGGCCATAATATTTGAAATTTATGACAATATTTAAATGTTTTGTTGCTTTTAGCGCACCAAGCATGAAAGGCCGCAACTAGGCCAGTTAATTAAGACTGTACAACGCTCAATCACACAACCCTGTTGAATAGTCGCTATTAATATGCATACGGAAAATTGATGGTTTCAGCACACCTAACTGATAAGCCTAACTGATATCTCGTCAACGTCACTGTCAGTAAAATAGCAGATTTTTAATTTTATTACAAATTTTATACTATGGTAAATAAGAACTTTAATCGGTATTTAGTTAAATTTTCAGTACAAATATGACTAAATATTAGAACGTTTTATTTGTTTATTCAACTCTACCGTTCGCTACTTAATTTGTGTGTTTGTTAAGCAGTTTAGGCCAAACGCATTTTTTTGAAATTTGGTACAGAGGTACTTTATACAAGGCCCACATGACGTATTATAAGATTTTTCCGTTTACATCCGTTTCAAGATGGCGCCTCTGATTGACGATAACGAGTGTACGCAGTTTAGGCCAAACGAGCTGACCGATTGTTTTTAAATTTGACACCTTGTAAATAAAGTACCTCGTATAAAACTCAAATGACGTATGTGTAAATTTTTCCCCATTTATTTCTGTTTCAAGATGGCGGCCTCCGATTTAACGATCACGAGTGTACGCAGTTTTAATCAAACGCATTGGCCAATTTGTTTGAAATTTTGTACACATGGTCCTTGTATAAAACCCGAAAGACGACTGTGTACGATTTTTCCCCGTTAATTTCCGTTTCAAGATGGCGGCCTCCGATTTAACGATCACGAGTGTACGCAGTTTTAATCAAACGCATTGGCCAATTTGTTTGAAATTTGGTACAAATGGTCCTTGTATAAAACCCGAAAGACGACTGTGTACGATTTTTTCCCGTTAATTTCCGTTTCAAGATGGCGGCCTCCGATTTAACGATCACGAGTGTACGCAGTTTTAATCAAACGCATTGGCCAATTTGTTTGAAATTTGGTACAAATGGTCCTTGTATAAAACCCGAAAGACGACTGTGTACGATTTTTTCCCGTTAATTTCCGTTTCAAGATGGCGGCTCTGATTCAACGTTGAGAATGTAGTTGCTGTTTATTTCCGGTAATACGTTCTGAACGGCAAAACCTATCATAATTTCGATTCGCTTTTTGGAGAAATATCATAAAATTTCCTATTAAGTTGGTGCAATAACAACTTTCGTAAATATTACAGTTATCTGTTCAACGTTACGAGCGCTATCATGGAGTACTCTGTATATTAAGAATATTCTGTGAGCTCTACTGTTCTTAGACTATTAATGAGAAGCTATCTCGAGGGACGTAATAGAAGCGAATTTCTGAAAACCAGCATTGAATAAAATTATTAAACCGAGTATTTTGATACGTTGAATTTGATATGTGAATGATTTACAAATTGACAAGCATCAAATCTGAAATAATCGCACCACTCTATTAGATTACCTCGCTGTAATAATGGAAACGGATTACAAAACAATATTGAATAAGCTATTTCGGTGATACCTTGGTAGGCTCGTTATCCAGCAAAATCCGTGTTCTAAAGGAATTGAGCACGCCTTTATCCACGGTTTTAACTCGACTTTGGTGTTAATTTAATGATTGAATGTCTCTTATAATGACGGAAACTCAATACCTTATTTAACAATTACAATTCTTTGAGCAGCATTTAACAGTGTTCTTGCAAACTTGGAAGAAAAGAAAGAAAGAAAGAAGCCGTTTGTGCAGCGAGGTCTAAGTGCCGGCCGTTAACAAGTCAGCTATCAAATCACTTACTGCAGTCGGTACCAATTATCCCGGTGATGTAAACACGATGAGCTATCATGCCGCCTAATACCTAGAATTACCTTCGACCTATCATCCAGGCAATCAAGTAACAAGCCGGCCCTACCGATATCTTATCTCGACACTACCACACAATCACATCCTTCTCTTCTCTTCTCTCTCTTCTTAGTTATTATCTGCTTTCTGCTCATTGCCGACACGTCGATTCCGCAAAGAATTATTTCATTGTTCTCTTGAATTTCAGAAGAGCGTGAAATTATACCGGCTGTTTTCGAACTCTTTCCTTGCGATTTTACTCATTCTGAAACTACCATTTTATATTTTTTTTCTTTTGGATGGGTATGAGAGCGCGCGAGATCTAAAATAATTTCTGACTTAGGTGGACAGAAAGACAACGTATCGAAGCCAGACTTAAAAATTTGTAATTAATTGTTTTAAATGAAATATTTAACTGAAAATTTCACCTTATGTTATATAACGCCTTTTTATAAACCCTTTTTATTTAGAGACAAAAAGAAACATTTAACGTATTCTATCGTGCGTCCAGATGTTTATTTTTTCAAAAAAATCTATTGTATATTTTTTTTTAAGTTTCATGAACGCCGTATTGACACATCTTGTTTTACAACTTATTATTATATTAATAAGTTACTGATGCAGAACATACAGAGCTCCTAGCGGAAATTTATAACATCGCAATGAGTTTTTGACGCTGTTCGGCCTCCTTAATTGTATTTTAATTGCCACTACTCAAATGTATGTGTATAGCCTATTTGTGAATACAAAAAACGAAAGTGATTATTATAATTAATTGTGTTTTATTATTAAAAATATGTTTTGGTAAATATATTGCTTATGCTTAGACAGTATTGTGGCCGAAAAGTTTAAATGTTCCTTTCTTTTTTTAAATTATTTTCTTCCATTTTGTCATTTGTATTACACATGTTACATAACTACCAGTAAATAATATTTCATGAATAAAAAGTTAAACCAAAGACTAATCCTGTTTAATACCCGAGCTTTTTAATTGTTCTTTATTAATTTATGAAACTGTAGAGGGTAGGGTAATAAATACAATAGATAATTATAATAATTATTAAATTCCAAATAAAGTATGCACAATTTTTTTAACTTAACTACTTACAGTTGTTATTAAGAAGTTTGCAATAATAATTTAACGTTAAATAATATTAATTAGTAACGAAGAATATCAAGTGTCTGGAACGATGAACAGCAATTACAAACTTTTGATAGGCTCTCCATACACCTCTAACGCTAACAGGATAATTAGAAACAGAGGAAATGTCTGATGCACACGCATGCGCACATTCAATGTTGTAATTATAAGGCGCGATATGGACTGTTATAATGAATCCAGCGAGATAAAGTATGTACCAAGGTAACTATCCCACATATATGTAACTTGTAACTACTGTTGAGTAATGTTAATTAGTCCGATCTTAATGAAATAAGCTAAACATTCAGAGTAGTAGTTGTACGCAAGTGTCTAACTGACGTGATAGTGAGTATACAAAAGAAAAAATGCTTCAACATGGTGTTAATACACCATCACACCGAGCAAACATAAACCCTGACCACTATCAATTTAAAATGCAGATGTGAGAAGATTAAAATGCTAAATACGATGACAAAGAAATTATATTTTTTGTTTCAGGTGTACGAAAAGAATTATTACTTCGAATGACTGTCTTTTTAAAAAGTCAAGCAAAGCTCATTGGTAATGGATTTATCCAAGTTATTATCAAAATCGATTTTATCAAACGTTTGAGTTATATCGGACCAAAACATTGAATGCTAGGTTGCTAACGTATATTAATAAATTTTCTTAAAAAACCGATATAGAGTTAGGATCGGTGCTCATTTCATGGTCTCTTAGATGGTTTAACCATAACTACCGTTCCAATAACTCATTTTCTGTAGGGAAATGTTAACAGAATCCTGGGGTAAGGTTTTTGAATCAAATCCACGCACGCACGCACGCACGCACGCACGCACGCACACACGCACACACACACACACACACACACACACACACACACACACACACACACACATACGCGAGCGCGCTTGCGTACGACGGTGGGACGAATTACCTTATAATTCGCACCAGCTTATAAGGAGCATCCATGATTGGTGAACCAGAAAGCAAGGAGAGATGAACTTCTACCTCACACAGGTCCTAATTGAGCACGGTTTCTTCAGAGCTTACCTGTTCTTTTTCCGGCTGGAAACAGATTCGTCTTGTCTCTGTCTTCCAGTAGTGGAGGAAAATGAGCAGATTCGAAGAAGACAGGATGCAATTGCAAACAATTCTGCGAGGTAGCATTACACCTAAAAATACGGTTGAGTATAGTGACTTCAGTGGCCAACTGGAGGGTCATTGCAAAATTAGCCGCAGTGGTCATGAATAGGCTAAGGATCGAAGACCAAGAAAGAAGAGCCAACGCTGTAGACGAATAGGCGGACGGCCAGTCCACCTCCCCACCTGCGGCGGTTCCGTGGGGTGGTTTGTAGAAGAGGAATGCTTTTGGTGGTCTGTCTAACTTGAACTTGAGTCCCACACTCTGGGGAGTGATGGTACCCATCCCAGGTTGTCTATAGGAAATGTGCCTACCTTTTGACATTGCAAAATCACGCGCGCGCGCGCGCGCACACACACACACACACACACACACACACACACACACACACACACACACACACACACACACACACACACACACACACACACACACACATCTAACTACCTACCTCTCAAAAAATACCCTAGGTGTCGTTCTAGGTCTCCATCGTATCTTAATGGCGGTTTTCAATAGTTTATTTTCCAATGGTAATAAGTTAATAATAACTGAAAGTAAATAGGTAAGTAAATAGCAGTGTAAATAGGTACGGCACAAGAAGTAAAGTAAAATATTGTAGAATGCTTGCTAACTTTAGAATGCTTGCACTACAAGCAATGCTAATTAGTGAATTCTATAAATAACTCAATGACTGATGCTTGCTTCAAATAAACACATGACGTAATATAAGCTGTTGTAATATCACCTTAAAAGTGTTTCAAACATTGCAGTAGTCTATGGGGATTAGAATGCTTTTGGAAGCATTGCTTATCGTGATGGAGGCAATCGATAGACAACATTTACACTTTCTGTGTTTATTATAAATTATTGTAATGTAGCACGGACCGTTTATTGACAAATTTTTATTGAAAAATGAGCTAGTAGAGCGGCCATCACGGTTAGACCCAGATGGCACGTTTTGCAAACAAAGAACGCCGATGCTGACCTCTCATCGTTTTGAAGTTTCGTATGTGTGTGTGTGTGTGTATGCCCGCGCGAGTGTGTGTGTGTGTGTGTGAGAGAGAGAGAGAGAGAGAGATTTAGCATGCTAGCAATATAGATACACGCATCCTGTGTATCTGCGTTTAAATTAATTAGTGTGTTGAATCGGTTTGATGTTTCTATTGTAACGCGTCTTGTTGTGATGGTTGGTTTTTTTTCTATTGGATTTGTTTGTTTAGTTAGGAACCTTTCTACGCCTTTTCTTTTTGTTAGATGGTATTTTATCTTGTTGCCAGTTCTGTTTTATAATAGGTGGTTCATCTGATTCACCACTAGACATCCTTTTGTTGGTAAGTCTTTATTCTGTTTCAATTCCCAGTCTGATGCAGCTCTTCCTCATCTGTGCAGTACTCATTACTTGGGACAGATCAAACTATTATTTGCATCTTGACTAACAACATTACTGAGTGCTTTTCTGAATTCACTGTTATTTAAAAAAAAGTGATGTGACTTAATTTTATAGTTCATCACTGTCACTGTTCTTGGATGGTAAGTACATACACATTTTATTAGATAGGTTTTATCTGTTTTATTCTAGTCGATTCTGGGTTTCCGAGGTCCTGTCACGTAGTTTCTTTATCCTTCTGCTTTTCTATCATGATAATACAAATGCAGTAATATAAGTAAGAAAACCCCAAGCACGCGAATACTCTAATAAAATTAGGGTTGTAAAAACTTGGCAAGAGAGGCTAGATAGAAACGATGACAAAACCAATCCAAGAGAAGATGAGGAGGGTTTGGTCTAGCATAGGTAATCCCGGATATGTCGCCTCACAAGATGTGAACTCCTTTGGGTGATTTTTGATCAGGGTTTACTCCTAGATTCCGTCTAAGGGATTGCAGTCTAGTGAAGGACCACCTTGAGCACGATGAAGTTCTTCACTACACTGAACAGTAAAACATTTATGCGTATCATTCTATCGGTCTTTGACACAGCCTGAGGACATAGCAACAATCATACCTTTCCGTCCCCTAAACCGCTACATAATGAATAACGTAAAAGTTCAGCTCTGGAGCATTTAGTCAGTTCTGACTAAAATTATATCAACACAATGCTATTTCAGTTTGTAATTTTATTTTATAGTTCAAACAAATTCGTCACAAACCGAAACAGAAAGATAAAATTCCTTCTTTCAATGAGCGTAGTTTAATTTGTCCGAAAAGGATGTTTGAATTAGTGTTAGTGGTGCTTTTTGCTCGGATTTATACCTTTACGAGTTGGTGCTATTGGGGGACTTACGAAGTTCCTCAGCCATAATGAGAGCATCAGCACTACGCAGATCTGTCAATACCAATATTCTGCTGCGTTTTCAATTGACAAATCGGTACATAAGCTTCCTCGCACACTTTCAGCCTTTCTAAAGCATACTGATCTGCTGCCACAAGATCATCAGCCATTTGTCTCAAAATTAGTTGGTTTATTCTTGTAGATGAAACGCAGCATCTCTCTGAGTACTTTGTGATCGACATCCGTGATAGCCACTCGGTTGTGTTCAAATATCTCTACCAACACAGGGCTACGTGCTGCGAAAATAACTTTTATCATTACATCACTGAACGTCTGCACTTCAAATAGGCCTAATTGTCGTAAATCATCGAGTAGTCGATATTCCGTAACTTTAAATTGAACGCGTTTGACTGACCTGATACATTCACACTGTCTGCTACTACGCTTATCTTACTAAATATAGTTAGTTTATTCTCAGGTAAGAGACCGTTTGTTTCGTGTAATAGAAAATCTATTCAAATGAATTTTTTAAGCATAAGTCCTCTCCTTGGAGAAGAAATGAAAAAATCATGAACATTTTCTATAAATTCCAACGATAAACTAAAGTAATGTTTTCTAATGAACCCCACAAGCCTGGATGAAAAGACAAAAGACTTTATCGTTATATCTCCTTCTTATCTCTCATGTACAAAGTCAGAAATCAGTGGCGTGTTTAAATTATCTATCCTTAATTCTAAACTAGAAGAAAGCAAAGCAATAGAGAGTCAGATAGCCAATAGATTTGTTCACGAAAATCACCTGGAGCTTCAAAAAATTCATTAGAAGACATTGTCCATTATAAGAAGCAAATAGTCTCTTACTTGATGATAAACTAACTATATTTAGTATGATAAACCTAATGGCAGACAGTGTGAATATATCAGGTCAGTCTAACGCCGTTCAGTTCAGAGTTGCAGAATGTCGACTACCCGATGATTTATGACAATTATTGAAATGCATAAGTTCAGTGATGTAACACTTTCAGTCAGCGGGAGAGAGTTCTTAACAGCACGTAGCAGCCTGTGTTGGCGGAGTTACTCGGTAACACAACCGAGTGGCTATTACGGACGTCGATCACGAAGTGCTCAGAGAGTTGCTGTGTTTCATCTACACGGATAAAGCAACCAATTTAGAAAAAATGACGGATGATCTCCTTGCGGCAGCAGATAAGTATGCTTCAGAAAGGCTGGAAGTGATGTGCGAAGAACGTTTTTGTACCAATTTGTCAATCTAAAACGCTGTTGACATATTGATATTGGCACACCTGTTGGTGTTGGTCAGATTAAGGCACAAACAATTGATTTTATCAATACGCATGCCACAGATGTAGATACAATTAGTTGGATCACTTGTCAGGCTCACCTTATCGCTGAGACACTTTGTACGTCTCCCAATCGGACTACCTCGTAAACAAATAAAGCCGAGGTGAATGAAACACTAATTCAACTTCAACCAACCTTTACATAAAAAACTATGTTCCTTAAAAAATAATTCTATTTTCTTTTTCTGTTTTGTGAAGAATTTTTATTAGAAAATAAAATTACAAATTGAAATACTCGTACAATTATAGCAAGAGCAGACTAAATACCCCGGAGTTAAAATTGTACGTTATTCATGATGTCTACTTTCCAGGAATTAAATTATTTTTTTAATTTTTTTCCTTTTATTCAAGCGAATTCTCGAGTGGACAAATTAATTTGTTGGGATTTGTTGAAGTGTTATTTAATGATTAGTCACCTCGACGATGAGTATTTCAATTAGTTAAGGGTTAATTAATTTTCCACTCATATATCGATTGTCCTACAAAAACCATCGTATTGTATAGCAAACACTCTTGTTTTAGTTACGTCTCGTATTGATGCTTTTGGAGCATTTGTTTTTTGGTGAAGAATTTTGTTATTAATTTGTTCCTATATAATGTTAAATGTATTTCTTTTCTTCAATATTACAAACAATCATTTAAAAAATTGATGAAAACGATTGATTGTCCTATTTTTTTTTAAAGTACTGATATTTCGCCAGATATAATTTAAAATTTTGTTGTAAAAATTTAATTTAATTGTATGTTTACCTGACAAGATTAAATTTACAATCAATTTTCTATTATAAACATTGTACAAGTTCTGTTAACAGAGCTTAACCTTAACCTAACATAACCTCAATTTTTTGTAAATTATTGATTAAAAAAGGTTCTACAGAGATTATATTTTTGTTTATGTTAAAAATAGTTTATGAGTTTTGCGCGTTAGGCTTATCGTAATTTATGGAACCATAGAGACCAAAAATTAGAAACAAAATGTCGACAATTGTGGTTCAAACAGTGTGTTATGTTAGAGTTCGAGTAAAATAAAAAAAAACTGTTGTTAATTTATTTTTGGTACGCATTGTTTTAGATAGCCTAAAAAAAAAAAATATAATGACTTGTAGATTACCCTAGACGAATGTAATTTACCAATTAAAAGGTTTTTGAAAATGGTTAATTTTTGACCTTAGTTTTTCCTAGAATGTTCTGTCTGCCCTGCGCTGTGCCGAAAGAAATTGGAAGTGCTGTTCCATTTTCTCTGAAGGAAGCGTTTTGACAAATTGAAGGGGTAGCGCAACGATTACTATTAAGTATATATGTAGTGTTTTACTTGGAACACTACATCTTATATGACACTCTCTAGCGTAATTTATGGAAGCGTTCTGGACCCATAACTCAGATGTCCGTAGATCGAAACCAAGACCTGTTACCAGAAAATATGATATCCTGATTCTCTAGATACGTCTAAACAGACTTGAGACTGCCAAGTACAGGCAAAAGCTAAGAAACAAACTAAAACTATGGAAAATAGATTTTACTGAAATATAAAACAATTCTAGATTATATTGCATTTTTAAAAATTTAACTTGATATAAAAAGTCAGTTAAACCTGAAAGTGTTCGCATCATTACATATAATTGTACAGTTTGAAAAGTAAAATTTAATGAGCTGAATGATAAAGTTGTCCAATTGCTTCTGCCTTAAGCATTAATAACAAATGTTACTAAACAATATATCCCCAAACTTTTAAATTGTGTTAAAAAGTCCATATTAATTGTTATCTAAATTTCTAAAGGTTCGTCTCTAGTAATTTTAGGCTTGTTGGAATACTTCCACAGCAAGCTAGTACATTGAAAATCGGTGTGCCGGTTCTTGAACCAGATTAGGCTAACTCTGGTTTCGGTAGTAGAGAACATCAACGTCGATGGCGAATCATATCGGCATTTAAACAAACAGGACTCCCGAAATGGTGAATACATTATTCTTGAAAATGTTTCGCACTCAGAACACACAAAAATATAAGGAAATTTGACGGAATGCAGCCTTCCACTGACGAATGTTAGTGACGCCAGTTTTTCTAGAACATTTTATGTCTGCGCTGCGCTCTGGCGAAAGAAATTGAAAATATATTCTATCCTCAAGAAAGGATAGAAGCGTCTTGTTAAACTGAAGGGGTATATATATATATATATATATATATATATATATATATATATATATATATATATATATATATATATGTGTGTGTGTGTGTGTGTGTGTTTTACTTTAAAAGCTACATTAGTTAATTAAAAGGAATTTCGGTGTTCAACAAAAATTGCAGAAAGTTAGACGTTTTTGTTAATCCTACGTAAAAAAGACCGTTGTTAACAAAGCACTATATTTGCACGTAACTGGTAAAAGCTTAGAAAGTGTGGGAATTATTTAACCTAACTATGCTGCCGCCTATTTGTTGCGGCTTGACAGCTGAACACGTCGTCAGCTGATGTTATCATTTAAGGCGGCTCACGATAAATCGAAAAAAGCAATCTGAGTGATACTTGGAATCTAATCTGAGTATTTTTTACGTTATAAATTATGCTAAGTTTTGGAATAATAATAATACGTGATGTAAAAGAGTTAACCTTCAATTATATCTGAAGAGAAATTAGTACAAAGCCGAAAGTTTTTCGAGAAGTTGTGACAACGATAAACATCGAAAATATATACATGAAAAGTCACTTTGAAGATTAGATGGCAACTTAAGTGGACATTTATCATGTTTTTTATCAATTAAGTTATTTTTAAGAACAATATTTAGCTACATCGGAATAAATACATCAATTAGGCTACATCTGAATAAATTTTTTATACCTTAGCCGAAATTTCTCCGAGAAGTTGTGAGAAAGATACACATCGAAAAAATTCACTCAAAACATCGTTTTGAAAATTTTAGGGCAACTTTCAATCAATTTATTAAATGTTATTTTTATTTATTTATTGAAGAGGCGTTTTTTAACTACTTCAGTTAAAGCTGAATAAATGTTGTAGCCCTGAACTGAAACTTCTCTGAGACATTTCTATACAAAGGTAGACACGAAAAACATTCACACGAGAGATCGATTTGAAAATTAGATGGCAACGTATGTTGACAATTTGTCAATTTTCTATCAATTTATTTATTTTAAGAGACATTTGTATTCACTCGTAAAAACAAAAACAAAATTTTTTTTATTTGAATTTCTCTACATTTGTGTGTACATTTGTCTGTAACTTTACACGTAGCTTGACACTAAACTTGTTGACTGATCACGATAAAATTTTATATGTTTGTGTACTGATCGCCTATTTCTCAAGAGTTTTGCCTGTTATGGTTCATATCGTTTTTTTTTTTTAATTTAAAAGCTAACTTAACATTTATTATGCTTGTGAAAAGTTAAGAATTTCAAAAAAGTATATCACAAAAAAATATTGATTGATTTAAGGTTTTCGAACAGATGAACCAGATTTCGTGAGTCTAAGTTAATACAAGTTACTTCAAAGACACGTTTGACTCATGCCGTATATCTGTAGCTGTTCAATGTTGTTAGGGCTTGGGAATTCTTTTCTACCACGTCAGCGAAACACTTGTGTGTCACGATGTTTCTTCCGCCAGTTAAATGTTATGTGGCATAGGCAATATGGTGATTAGCTCTGTCTCGGTTTATCAGACATTTTAAAATCACTAAGTTCTAGTTAAATTTTAAATTAAGTTTATTAAAAAGGTATATCACAAATTTGTAACATCACGTAAACAGGCAAAACACGAAGTTCGAACTTATAAATACTGCAAGCAACATATTGTTAGGGTATATGTTGAAAGGACATATCTGTCCATTTAAATAGATGTCAGTAGGAATAGTAACAGGGACTATACAATAGATTTGTTTAACTTAATCTGTTTAATCGTAGCTTACTTGGCTACAAACGGGTTTGTATCTTTGTGCACTAACAAAAAAAATCGCACAGAAAAATAGTTTTGCATATACAGACCAAAAGTATTAGATATAACTTCGTGTAGTACGTACGACATTCCTTTACGTACCTCATTAAGTAAATATCTATTATTTTACAACAAAAATATGAACTTTTTAAATCATAATTATAAAACATTTGAGATAATTTTTAAACCAGAAAAGTACGTACTTTATTTAGGCTCTGAGTGGAGTGAGTACGTAATTTTACAAATTTTCGACATTTTTTTTTAAATTGAAATTATAGTCGTAGTCAGGTGTTTTCTCTCTTACACGATAATCTACCAAAGTTGTTCTTTTCTAGCGCCCGTAAGCATCTTTGGTCACTACAAAAGAATTCACTGCGCCCTCGATTCCGGGCGATATTCAGTCATCTCTTCTCAAATCTTGCACTTTTTTCAACTGTTTTTAAATTTTCTATATCCTGTAGTTTTTTTATCTACTAGATATATTCTTACCTCGTCGACTCCATTTTATTACATGTCGATCTGGAACACAAATGTCTCTTTTTCTAATGTCTAATGGCCGCCTCAGTGGTTGATAGCGTACTGGGCTTTCACCTCGAGGACCTGGGTTCGATTCCCGACCAGGGCTTGGCATTTTCATAAGCTATAAATCCATCGTCTACATTAGCCCAAGTGTGCACAATAGTCGGACGTTAAACACAAAAAATCTAATGACTAATCCAAGTAGGTTATACTTTCTATGCTATGCTACCAGATATTAACCAGTCCTTATTCATAGTTCTCCCTTTCAAATTGCACCTGACCAAATTGTACCAGAGATAAACAAAGCCAATAATTTTCTTAATTTTTCAGATTTAGCGGTATCTATAAATCAATACGTTTTCGCTAACCTTTAATTTGAAAACAAAAATATGTTTAAAACTGCTTATATTTTGGTTCGGAGTCTAGTTGCCAAGTTTTGTGATTTCTGATTTATCGTTTAGACGCTAGACGATCTGTACTTCTGTAAGATTATTGTCTACCTACAAACCTTATCAGTAAGTTAATAACTGTTTTTAATTATTGTATATTGAGTGTAATATAATGATAAAAATTGTTTAACTCAAGTGTACACGTTTTGCAACAAAACGAACGTAGTTGCGTGGTGACTTGGTAGCTAATTATGTTTTTAGCGAATTTCAATTGGATTAGAGCAGTCATCATGGTAAGATCCAGACCCGGGACAATAAAATCAACACCGATCTGTTATATACCGTGTGTGTTTGTTTCAGTACCGTAGCGTGGTCAATTTTTATTCAATTTTATTCAAACTTTGTAAAAAATCGATTTCAGTGGCTAGCAAAATCCAATTGACAATTTTAAAATGGTGGTTATTGCAAATCTTAAAAACTAATTACGTTTTTATCTTAAACGTTTTAGCAAATCTTATTTTACCTTAGAAATCGGAATTGAAATCTGCATAAATTAACATTTTAATTTTGAAAATCCACTGAAATAACAAAAATGTATCTAACAGCTGTTTGTCAAGGTTCACTTTCGTATTTACATTTTATGACATTTTAAAATGTAACTTGTTGACACAGTTGCAAAATGTTTTTTTATTACATGTACAAAAATTAAGGTTGTTCACAAGTTTTTTATTAAGCCTTGGATCATGCTGAAATAGGGTATGCAATGTTTTAAGATTGCCTTTGATTATTTTTACTGTAAGTGTGTAGTTTGTGTTTATATTTAATTTATTTTAGGACAAAATAAAGCATTAATTTATAATTAAAATTGTTAATAATATTACCTAGTACCATAATATTTGCCTACAACGGAAGCTAATTACTGGACGAATAAGATTCAGTTATAACACTTACTAAACTGTGTACTTACAGGGGGTTTCTGTTTGAACAGTCCTTAATCACCAATTAGCAAGATCACCGCGGCCGAAGGACAATGTGCTAACGAAACTAAGATTGGCTCGGACATCAGATTCAGGCAACGTGGATGAGCGAAATATTAGGCATTAACTTTTGTAAGTGCACTTTATTGGGCGGGAAGCCGGCTATTAAGCGAACATCGGTGCTTGGGCACGGCGCCGAAACTGTGAACGTAGCAGATGCGGGCAAACAAAGCGGCCCGTGTTAATATCAATAGACGAGATTAAAAGGCGAGTGACGTGTATGTCGGCGCTGATAAAGGGAATTGCGCCATTCTGCCCTTCCAGCGCACCATTTCCTGGCGCACTATCGCAACCGCTATCTGTTCAAGGGTGGATCGGTGTTTCTTTACGCATGGCTATGTGGTGACAGGCCAATACATTCCTGTGTAAAAACAAATGTTACATAGCGTAGCACAGTGTTAACGTTACTCGTTACTTGTTCTATCCACGTTGTCTTCGATGTTACGTTTTATAGTAAGCCTACTGTAACAATTAACTAAAAGAAAAGTTTGTTGTATGTCATTTAGTAACGTTACTCTAGCGTATAAACAGATGGAATATGTTAAAACTTGTGTGTAACGTTTCTCGCATTATCATTTTGAAAAAAACAATGTTTTTATTCTGTAAAAATGGAGAAATATTTACACAAAAATACAATTTCATTGAACTTTAAACGACATTTTTAATTTTTACTTCACTAAAATATAACTTGAGTATTGGAATAGTAAAAATATTCACAATAAAAGTTTCTTTCGATCTTAATCTATGCCCTCTGACTAATAATAATAAAAAAATAGTTTTATAGTTAAATGTCGTTTGTCCATGTGTCTATTTTATAAGCTCTTTTTTGGTAAAAAAATATAATTTTCTTAAAAATTACGCTAATGATTTTGATCACACTTGTTTATATGTAGTTCTCTAATATACCCAAATAAAACGTGCAGATTGCGAAATCCCCTCAAAAAAAAAAAAAAAGATTTGGGAACTATCGAAACACACACACACACACACACACACACACACACACACACACACACACACACACACACATGCACACACACACACAAAATTAAACCTTGACCGTCGTGATGCTACGAGTTTCTTTTCTATTAACTCTCGAACCGTAAATGCCATTTATTTGACATTTACTACACTAAGTTGAGTTATGAGTCTTTAAAATTAACCAAAATTTCATCAAAAACTGGTGATCTGAATTTGAAAATATCTGTTAATTTTACTTTTTTTATAGCTTCTAAGTAGGTATTTAGGGTAAATAAAATAAAGTAGTGTGCAAATTTGTAAAAAAAATTGCACCATATTTACTGTTACTTTTGTACTACAGGGACTTTTTATTTTCGACGAAATCAGAGAACAAACAAAAAGTGAAACTTTTACAAAACAGTTTCAATTTAAGCTTTTTACCAAGCTTAATTTACGCTGAATTTAATACAACTTGACATAATTAAAGTAATAACACATAAAGTGGTCTGAGGCGTCTTAACCCAGTTCTCGCGGTGAACAGTTGAGGATAATTCACACCTCACTCTATTCAAGCAACAATCAAGGATGTCAAGATTACTGAAATAACACTAATAAACTACCTACTACAACATGTGACCCCAATTGTTCGAATATCTTTCACCTTGGCAGAAGTTACATTACTGTTATTAACGGGTGTAACAATTCGTTTCTCTTTTATTTATAATGAATAAAATAATGTAAAGCTGTTATAGCACAGTATAAATAGGTTAATTTAAGTATTTATCGCCAAATTACGTGTCAAGGTTAATTATAAACATTCCTTCTTGAGATAAGGTCGTACCGACTTGAAGCGTTGAAAATTGTGAACAAAATTAAAGTGAATTAGCAATTTGAAAATTGTAGTTTTTTTTAATGAATATGAAAAACAACTTTATAATTGAACGCTCAAGATTTTAAAAAACAGTAAAAATCGCTACACGCTTCAGGATCGAAAATATTGAGCTATCCGAATTTTTAGGCTCGAAAATATTGAGGTACCCGATTCCTTAGGCTCGAGAATATTGAGCAACCGGAATCCTTAAGCTCTAAATTACACTCATTTGTGTTAAACCTTTAAATTCACAATTTAAATCCAATTTGATATAAAGTTAGCTCAAATATTTATTTTCATAATATCTATGACAATTTTGTTACCAAAAAAAAGTAGTAATGAAATTTTTAAATAATCAAAACTTCTCAACATTTGCGAAAATATGATTGTATCATCGAATCAGTATTACATTGCATATATTAACATTTTCATGTTTTAAAAATAGAAATGGAAAATGTTAACCGACGCACATTTAACGCTGTTTACCAATGGTAAAATGAAAAAAGTATGAGTGAAGGCCATTGTAAAAGATGAAAAGATTTTTATGTATAATGAACGTGCCTGAATTATTATCAAATTGTGTGCTGTTTAATTTTTACATTTCGAAGTATTCATATTCGCATTGTTAGTTTTCAGTTAAGCAGCTGCGTCCCACATTTATGTCTGCTGATCTCACAAAAGTTGCGTTTAATCGTCGAACCAACTGAGCGACGCGTTGTAAAACTTTGCATTCAAATAAAATAACCCTAAAGACGTCCGGAAAATCTATAAATTATTATTTAACGTGCTCTTATTGTTCATATTTGCCCGTATTTATAATTGACATAAATATCAATTTCTAATTGTTAGGACTTTTGGATTTACGACAACAATTGATCACAGTGATTTACGGGCGTATAAAAGTTGTAGCGGCGGAAACGCCAGTAAACCGGCTCGACTGGGATTTATTTCAGCAATAAGAACCCGACCCGACTCGACATTTATAGTTCACATATTGTTGTTGCAGCTAATTTATTCATGAAATATGGCGGCGAGAAAATAAAATTTATTTAATGCACGTTTTGTTTGAAAGTGTAGAACGGATGTTTTTGTTTAGTGCTTCGGCCATTTTGTACAACAAACAAGATCCCTCTAATGACCCTTCTGACAAGTCATTTAATTTGAACATCAAACACAAAGGAGCGAAACAAACAAAACAGTGAAACATAAAACGGGTTTATAGTTGGAGATAATGTAAACTATAAAAATACACAGCCGAAAAAAGGGAGTGAAAGAGGCAATTACAAAGCCAGATTGCCGGCTTTGGTTTCATGGGTTGGAAGCGTCCCCTAATAAATTTTGGACGCTTGGTGGTCGCTCAAGATTCTTAGTTCCAATCGTAGTTACTCCCGTTGCTATACAATGACCGTTAATCCAGATCTCTCGTCCTCATTAGTCTAACTGGCATAAAGTATGGGCGTCAAGAAAACAATTTAATTAATCGGGTGACACAGTTTGTTTAGAAAAAGAAAAATCATGATTGAGAATATCACATGATATTTATTTACATTAAGATAACTGCTATTTGTTAATGATAAAGATGTTTAAATTACTTTAGTAATTTAAAATATATAAATATATAATTAATGATTTTTTTATCAAGTTAAATAAGTAAATATTTTGTTTGAAACTTGTTATAAAATTGTAAAAAAAGTAAACAATATCGTAAAAAAATAATAATCCTTAAAATTTCAATTGGTTTATAATTTTTAATCGACTACAAAATCACAAACAGAAACTTCTGGTTTACTTTCTACTGCTTGAAATTAATGCATTAAAACTGCATAACTTCTTGCTTATTATACCGTAAAGATTTATCTGCATATAATCCGGAACACTCAGAAAGTCAGTAATCACTAATCCTCTCACTTCCAGTATAAGCAGACGTTAAAAATAGGTTCTTTAGACAAATATTCCTACGAAACGGAATGAAAGCAATTGTCTTTTTATACTAATTACACTTAATAGAGTAACTACCCGAAAATGTGTAAAATATTGGTTTTAAAATTTGTAAACTACATTTTTTTCATTAAAACACGTTTTATTAGATTTCTTTAGTGATTGATGAAAGAGATATAGTTGTTCATAAAATATTTCGTAATTTTGAAGAGATACAAGTGTACAGTTCACTGCGGGATATTTAAAAAAGCAAAAACATACAGTTTACCACAATTTTATCAAAGTTTACCTCAGTTTGATCCTCAGTGCTACAAGATCTATACCAAGAAACACACAAAGGGTTAATTTGTTTCCTGACTTCGTATTGCTATGTACACTGTTTGTGTACACTGTTCCTTATTACATTTTTAATGTTTTCGTTTCATTATTATCAGAAGTCATAAATTCCTAATTTTAAGGTTTACAATGTTATAATAATAATATGTATATTTCAATGAATAAAAGTCATATAAATCAAACGGAAATGGTCATAATCTTTATGTTTTCATTTTCCTAAACTTATTCCAACGAGCGAGTACTCTACATTACTAATTGTGTAGGTAGTTGCGTATTAGGCCTAAGTTACCAGATAGTGTTGCCACTGCAGACTGAAGTCCACAGTCCAGACGAGAAAATTTTATACTTTTCCTCTAATACATTTGTGTTTTAGAACACTGGTATCAACTGGTTTGTGTGTCTCAAGTTTTTGCCGAGATAAAGATTCAAATTGATCAATGGCAGGAAGTAGGCCTAAATGCTGGGATCAAACTTCTTATTCATTAAAAGCACTTCTGTTCTTGAATTCATAATAGGTAAGAGGTGTTCTAAGCACATTCATTTTGTGCTTTGCTTTGTTTGTTTCACTTCTTTGTAACCAATGAATACAGAATCTACCTAGTCTAATTGACCCTGTAGTCACAATTTCCCAAACGAGGTCAAGCGTTAGGGTAGGATTTAGAAAGGAAAAGGAGGAAGACAGACAGACAGCGAGAGAGACAGAGAATGTCAACACCTATATATCTGTCTCTCTCTGAGCTACAAGTTCAGACGAAAAACATGCAGCGCTGCCTATCGGCGGGTGCTCCAAGTAGCGTTGTCGGCCGAATAAAATGTGCTGACTTTTTCATGCAAAAAGTGGCCTTCTTATAGATTCTGTATTCACCTGGTTGTAACTCAGTTCTCTAAGCAGTTTTCACCTTCCATATAGAACTTCAAAGTTATTCCGTTTTAGCTAAGATTTACAGCGAGGACACTGTGTTCAAGTTCAGCCATGAACCCTGCAGTTTTATTAGTTATATTTACTTGTTCTAAGGTATCATCCAAAAATACTTTGTTTTCATTTTTAACATTTTATAAAGCAAACTTAGAGCAATAACACGTCATTTTCCCACGTCTAAATGCAGGTCTGTATGCCTACAACAATAAAATGTTTCTCTTAAAAATCACTGACTTCCTCTGCCAATAGCGACCTGGTAATTCCACAGTTTGGGTAACCTTAGACTGCTCAATAAATCAGTATTCAATGACAAATTTACTCTTCTTCCAGCTCTCAGATGTAAAAGGTGTAAAATATTGGTTTTTAAAATTTATAAACTTAAATTTTTTTTCTTTCATTAAAAAACAAGTTTTATCAGACTTCCTTTAGCGGCTGATGAAAGAGATGTAGTTGTTCATAATATATTGAAGAGATACAAGTATAAAGTAATTACTTTTACCTATAGGGATAGGTCTACTTTTAATTAGTATAGAAACAACAAACAATCTGGATATTTACTATACCTAAATATATCTGTAGTTATCTTGACTATTTACGATGGGCTAATGCAGACGAATCTGTAGTTAAATTTACGTTATTCAGATAACTGTATTTGAAATCTTAACATCTGCATTTTTTTTTTTTTTTTATCTTAACGACCATACTTTATGCCAGTTAGATTACTGCGGACGAAGGGTCAGCGTTAACGGTAAGTACACAGGAATGCCAGTAACTGCGTCTCGAACCCACAGTCTTGTGATGTGCATTTATGAGATGCAGCAGACAATATCTTATTAGGTTTAATTATATTTCTAAGAAACTACCGTTCGAATATACATGAAAACAAAAAAAACAAAAAAAAACTTATATTTGTAAAAAAAAATACTTACAATATGTAAGAGAATATAGAATATGAAAACTTCTAAACTCGTAAGCTAAGATATAGAAGGTTAAGATATAGGCTAAAGAACAGTTAATAATAACCAAATAATATTTATATTTTAGCAACGTTAACAGCGTCCGCATTAGTATTCTTCGGCTGAAATAAATACAGTATAGACAAAACTCTTCCTGGTTCAGCGAATATTTTTTGTAGAGTTACGTAAACGTTGATGAACGAAACGTGCAATTGTAGGTTAGTGTAACATTTCCTTTGAAATGGAATTCAAGGTCAGACAACAATGACAATTGTTTTTCAAGGTTATCTTTACAAAATAATTCACCTTACTGGAAAAAATTTGTCCGTAAAAATAACTTTATCAAGTGAAGGTCGGTCGCTTGACAATTAATTACCCGTGAAAACTGTGATTAGCAAATCCTCGAATGTACTGTTTAAGATTCCATTCATGTTAACGATTGTACACAACGTTGTTTGTACGTCTGCTGAGTGCACACTGTCCAACACGTTTTGTTGATTTATGGAAACTGAAAATATAATTACTTTTTAGAATTTAGAATGTTTATTGAGTTGTATAAAATATGTTTTATGGTTTCAGTTCTGATTTTTAAACTGGACAGTATACTTCCTCGTTTCAGTTTTTTAAAACGCTAGCTGATACAAATAAATTATTCTTACAATTCATTAAGTTCTTCATAATGTTCGGACATGGTTAAACGGGCATTTCGTCACAGTAGGCATACGCTGACTTGTTTCACCTTTGATAGCGGCTACTCGAGTTGGGTCTGATCATTATCCAGTAGGCCTATTCTTGACGACATTTTCTTTACACATGTCGTTCGTCCATCCTTTACCAAAAGGATGGAACACGAGAGATTAAGCTCTCTGGACAATCACCCGACTGGGTAGGCTATTTCGTGTCCGGGTTTCTATGTATTGTTTAGGCTACACACAATTTTACCATAGTTCTACTCGCATTTACGTCTTGCCTCTTACACTCCTAACATTGTTATCGTATAGTTAGAATTAGGTTTTAGTAGCAAAAGATTGTGTAAATTTTGAAGGATATGTTCACAGAAAGTTAACAGTGACAGAGTTATATTCAGTTAACTTAGGGGCTAAGAGTGGCATTGTGGATGTATATAAGCCAACAGTAAAATAAATGTTATTCGTATATAGACATTCAACCTACACACACACACACACACACACACACACACACACACACACACACACACACACACACACACACACACACACACACACACACACACACACACACACACACACACACACACACACACACACACACACACACACACACACACACACACACACACACACACACACACACACACACACACACACACACACACACACACACACACACACACACACACACACACACACACACACACACACACACACACACACACACACACACACACACACACACACACACACACACACACACACACACACACACACACACACACACACACATACACACACACACACATATATATATATATATACACACACACACACACACACACACACACACACACACATATATATATATATATATATATATATATATATATATATATATATATATATATATATGTATATATTATTGTGGTGACAAATGATTTAGTATACATTATTGTGGTAGATTTCTTTATTTAGGTGCATTTAGGTGTTATGCAACGTGTTCAGACGGGAAAAAGAAACTTGCATACAAGCTGGCGGTTCTCAAACAATGGGTCGCAAAGTAATGGGAAGGGGTTGCGAGGTGTAAAGAAAATGTTATTGAGGTAAGTTTTTTAATGAAAGAAAATATATTTTAATAATGAATTATTGTTAGTTGATTGTTTTGTTGGGTAGTGTTATTAAACTTTTGTTATTAGCGTTTTGGCATATAAATATTTATTCCGATACTAGGAATACACTGCTAATATAAAGGGTTTTGGGGTTGAATAATGAGATGTTTTCCTCTCAGAGCGATATGAAGAAGTAGCTTATCCATACGATATGTTTGAATAGTTAAAAGATCATGAACAAGTTTTTTATAAAAAGTGAAGCCATTCTTCTTCCTTAGAATTGAAAGTTTCATTTTTTTAATAACAAAATGGATCTTTATAATGATTAAATTTCCTCTTTAGAAGTCTTAAAATTGACAATTTTGATAAATTCTCTGCTTTGGAAGAAATACTCAAAAAGTAGACACTGAAAAAGTACCAACAGGAGTAAAACTTGATATTCCAAATCATCTTGTGACATGAGAAGCGATTTTACGAAGTATTTTTATTAAAATCAAGTTTTCGTAGATCCTATTGAATACCTGAAACTTAGATTTTGAAAAATGTGACAGCAACGTGAATAGAAAGAAATATCTTTCAACTGATATTCCAAAAATGATATATTAAAATCCAAATTCAACAGAACTCTCGAATTGTTTACTTCTAGATTACCCTACATGAAGTGATAATGCCAAGAAAATTGTAATAACATTTGTCAAAATATAAGTGTGTAAACAGGATTTTCCTTTTTATCAACAATGAAATTAAAATATAGCTCAAAACTAAATGTGATTACAAAAAATTTGATAGTTGTTTCATCAAAGTTTAAAAACAAGTTCCCCATTTTGCTAAAACCAAATGTCTAAATTAAATAGACTTTACAAAATATAATTACAGCTATATTTATTTTAACAATATCAAAAGTTGATTTATGTTGCCTAAATTAACTAAGAAATTTTTCTTTAATACTATCTAGGTTGTTATCGTAAATATTACATCCTTTCAAAAAACACAACATATATTTTCTAGATTTTTATATGCAGTGTACAATGGCATCTTTTTCACAGCAAATTTAGAATAAAATGTTATTTTGTAATTGCTGTAAGATTATTAATTAATTCTTATCTACCAGTGTTAATCAAATGTTTTGTATTCTCATTACCATTTTTTTTATATTGAGACAATAATATATGTATAATTTTCAAATAAAATTAAAGCTTTTATTTACTTCTATGTTTTATGTTTTAACTATATTTAAATTTTACCTTGGACAAACATACATGTCACTGTAATTGCTGTAAGATTAATAATTAATTCTTATCTACCAGTGTAAATCAAATGTTTTGTATTCTCATTACCATTTTTTTAATATTGAGACATAATAATATATGTATAATTTTCAAATAAAATTAAAACTTTTATTTACTTCTATGTTTTATGTTTTAACTATATTTAAATTTTACCTTGGACAAACATACATGTCACTTTATATTTTGATATTATTGTAGGAGGGGAAGTTGGGACGGGAAGGAGGTCGCAAGGGGTTAGTAATGTGAAGACAAAAGGAGATCCCAAGCATAAAATTTGAGGACCACTGGTATAAGCAAAGTTTTAACGTTGCCGTTGGTGATCGTACTAATATATTCTTAATCTACATACTGATTGTCAATAAAGTTAATAATAATATTCCATGTTCCCTATATAATTGAATTTATTAACAATTGTATTTTTATTAGATTTATAACATTTTTTCAGGTTATGACTATATTGTTGAAATTCCTAGACCAGATTCTAAGAGGTGTCCTACTCACTGTAAGGCGCAGGTATTACCAGAGAATTTTGATAGACAGTGGAAAGAAACTTAAATTTAGAAAGAAAACAAAAAAACTTAGTTGTGTAAGTGCTTGAGTAATTTTTTTAATGAATGGTACTTTCATAAGTTCTCTCTTGAAACAAGCTGCAAACAAGCTCTCTCAGTAGGTAATTCCTGGGTAAGTTTTATCCTTGCCGATTTTAAAGGTACGAATGACAAGACAACAAAATACCTCATAGTGTTCGCCCTTGATCCTAACCAAACTACAAGAAACTATTGCATTCGATTGTTCTACCTTTATTGTCAGGATGTTCCTGAGTATAAACCACAAAGTTAATGAAGCCTTTGAAGCAACTACTTTGTTTGCAGTTCACCATATATTTCCTTCTACGTAAACTAGACGACAGTCATTTCCATAAGACGACATACTTGTGGTGCAAAGTACAGGGTCTTAAATATGCTGGTGATGTAACGTAAGAACAAATATTACCTCGATATGTTCATGTGTACAGGACTTTCAAATCAAAATATGTATTTGACGATGGTTAGAAATCCACTCACAAGCTCCCGGAAATATAAAAATGCTTTCAAAAACATCATTGGACAAGCAGTACAGCTGAAGGCAGGAAGAACCGATTCAACACTGGTAAACATAACAAGACGAATACCGACACAAATAAAAATGTTTGTTTATTACTACGTAATGTACATTGGCTTTTATAATTAAATGAACTTTCTATTTATGACCAGTTCTATTCGGAACTCATGTTATGCAACATTCTTGAAATAATTGCTCCTTGACATTTTTTTGTATCCAAATTACACAATAATTGTCAATATAAACAATAATTCTTTAAATATACAAACGCTATAGTTTATTTGTAATATAAAATTTAAAATAACAACTAAATCCATTAATGTCAAAGATATATAACTTGATTTGCAGACGTGTGAAAATGAATCAACATCGTGACCTTAACAATTCTACAACTCGCATAAAGAACTATTTAATCTCTTCTTTATTCACCGAACCGGTTCACATTCTTCACCAACTTACAATACGAATTTTAATCACAAAAAATCATAATTTTAAACGGTTTGCATTGTTAGCGTAACAAACATAGGGGATGATAAAAAACCCTTTACAATGTTAGGTAATAACCGGTTTTACAGCTCGATGGTGTTATAGATTACTATGTGTTATTGTGGCTTAAATTTATTTACTTTTGCATAGATCAGTCTCAGAAAGGGTGCTCCATACCGTAAGGCTAAGGGAGATTTATTTGCATTCAGATTAAGGTACCTAGCCCAGATAAAGTGGACGGACGAACGCCTCGTATCGATGATCGTGGTCGGCCATGCGTAACGCGACCAGGGGTCGGTAATTCCCACACAGTTGCAGCTGCAGACGTGGCTAAATTATTTACTTTTACATAATTCTGCCCTTATCCGCGGGTTTTATCGGCATCCATCAATCTGACAGATCTGGTTCTCGTTAGACCTGCATATATCAAAATAAATCAAAAGGGATAATGCATGTTCCACTTTCTACAACTGTCAATTACCCCGATAGGCCTGACAGGTGTCACACTCTGGCGGATATCTTGTCAGTCTGTCACTAACACACATCCTTCGCCAATCTTTGCCTTTCCGCCAGTTTTATTTTCGACCGTTTCTGCTTTGTAGTCGCCGTCAACGTTTTCAACTGGTTATTAGGTTTCCATTTTGGTGAGAAACATTTATTTCTTTGATTTGGTAAACATTTGTGTCTCCCTTGTGTATCTGCTTCTACTATCAAGAATGTAAGGTATACTTTTGTTTTAATTAAAATATATTTTCAGAATAAATTCTACTGATTTCAGTTTTATACTGTTTAAAATTGCACACGTTGTTTAGTAACAGGTTTTTACTTCTCAAGTACGAGTACAGTATAATAACTTGTAACACGAAACGTCTCCTTTAATAGCCTTTAAAGGAACTCAACCATACGTAGTAAAAATAATATTTGGATGTTCTGTTGTCATGCGTCAGTTGTGGTGTGGCAACCAACCATGGCCATGGCAACTATGAAGTCACAGAAAAGTGCATAAGTAATGTGTGTTTAAGGTAATGGTGCTTTTACAGTGTGTTTACGAGATAAATTTACTTTGTATACAACACAACAAATTAAACAACCTAACTACGGTACTTAGCAGATCCACGTGCGCCAACAGCGAAGATATAGTTTCGCTGAATAACTAAAATTAATAACCACAAAAAATTCGAACCCACAAAGATTGCAAAACGTGCTATTATAAAAATTCATGCCGCGGAAAGTCATATAATTACTTGTTTTACAAGATTTCACGTCAGTTTTCCTTGTGTTTATTAAGTACAATAAAGTGTTCAGTAAAATTCGCTAAAAACATAAACTAATTTTCATCAAGTCCTTTTTTTCAGTATACACTATTAACGTAAATTTAATTAATTTCTTGTAATAATTGGTACATGTTCTGGATTTGTACTTTCAACAATTTTGAACAAAATTTGATTAATCGATTTCAAAAAAATAGAATTATTTTGTGTTTTTTAAAAGAAATATTTGAAATGTGGGTGTGCTTCTTGTGTATAACTTCAATTCAATTTTGTAACCATGTATATTTGTAATAAACCTTTCTCAAAATTTATAGCCTTCAAATATTTTTTGAAACCATAATATAACTAACCCAGCTTTGCGGCTAAACTAATGTGAACACATCAACATCCTGTTACCATCGCAACCTCTAGGCCTAGCTGCGGATGTCAACAGGTGGCATGTCTTTCTCTTCTAAACTGAACATATTTGGTTACAAATGTCACAGTCGTGAAAGCTACTTCCGGAATGTCTTCAGAGGAATTTGAGTGAACCATGAAGAGCGACACCAGGTGGCGCTTATTTTTAAAGTAATAAATTAACTAAACACAACCCATCCTTTCCTGCCTACACAGCGCTGGATGAAAGACTGGTCTTTGGAACCGAGAAGTATGGCTGCTTTGTGTGTAAAGAATTGTTAAAATAGGTAGTAATTAGGCAATCAATGGAAATAAACATAACATAATTTGTAATAGTAGCCTATTATTGAAAGAACAACTGTGATGGAAAATCAGCTGTCTACATTCCTTTCACTCCCTCCGCTTCACAATATTTCCTTGTGTATTGTATGCCTTAGGCTTTTATATTTATTACAGAGTAGACTTTTAACTCTAGGCATAGGCCTATGATTAAGTCTGGTCTATGTCTCGTTTTCATCTTTTCGCTTTAATCATTATTTTTTTATTTAAGAACTTGTATTTAGTTTTAAAAGTACTCCGATTTTTTTTACATTTTAAGCAATTTCCAAGTATTAATCAACTTCAAATTATTGCTCTTTAGTTAAATTTTACTTCTAATTTGTTTACGTTTTGATTTTATGTATTGCAATTAGATTTAATTTTCTATTGAATTTTATTATTATTATGCCCGATAAGGTATTTTAATTTCTACATAATGTTAGACCCCAAAAGTCGGTATTTCTGACTTTTCGGGACTTTTATAAAAGTAATGATTTTAATAATTTTCTGGTTTTATTGTGTGTTATGTTATTTTGTTGAGAGATATTAATCGGTGAAAGACCAAATTTACTACGATAAATTACAATTTTATCCATTTATTAAAGAACTATATTCTAACTTCCATTAAAAACAAAAAAACAGCGGCAGCTTTATATCCACTGCAATAACACTCTTTACAAAAGTTACATAGCTTTTACGGAATACTAGTTATACGAGAACTGAGTTAGGTTTTAAATGTACCTTTTTTTACAAAAAAAAAGTTTAAATTTTTTTCATTATTAATAATACGCATTTAGTTAATCAATTTTGCGATGAAAATAGGTTTCCTACTTTCTCGCGGTAGTCATTTTGAGGTTATGTTTGTCACTTTTATTATTTTTTTTTTTGAACTTCCCGTTGTTTCCGCACTTTTATATTTTGGATTAATAATATTGGGCATACAGTAAAGCGTTTTGGTGCAAAAATTACCAAAATTAACAAAGTCCGGAAAACTCAGCTTTAACAAAATATCATTGTAAATTATTTATTTGTTTCTGTTTTAGAAAAGGACGGATTTATGAATTCGTCTGCAGAAATGGTTAATTTGTGCATTAAATAAAAAAACCCAACCTTACTACTGTAATTAGAATGCACAGTATATGAGCCTAAACGAACAATATGTAAGCCTAAACACAATTGGTTTTCTGGGTGCAGCCTAATGCTCTTTCCTTTCGCCAGCTTATTCAAGCAGGTATGCAGATAATTTTGTGGCGGATTAAGCCTTTTCAAAATTTGATTGGTTTTTGTCTCCGCTTACCTGTCCTGGTTCCCAAACACTAAGCGCCGTGATGTGGGAAACGTGTGTAATGAGTTCCTTGTCACGATTCCACACGTTCTGAGCCGTTGACACGTCATTCTGCGACTTCTGATCAAACGATCATTTCAAGGTTTACCTAACCTAAACGATCAATCAATGTCACTTAGACAACTAACCGCTTTTCAAAATTTTAATTGCAAATTGAAACCAACTTATAGATATATAAACCCGTAATTGTAAATTCCAATAAACCTATAAATATTTAATTATAAGATCTTGTGTTGTACTTAAGAATGTAACAATGTTGACTTCGATAACAGTAGCTAGGCTCAATATAAGACCTATAAATATATGCTAAAAACACGTACCAAATGTATTTAGCCAGTACATATTACTGTATATAACAGACATGTTCCATTTCGCGTTGTTCAATCGTGGCTTTAACTTGGCTAACGAACTTGTAAGATGAAAGCGCCAAGTAATTTACTAAGCATTAAATTTCAAAATTAGACATAACTGGTTAGCCTATCTTTTCATGTTGCCAAATATATTTCCAATAGTATAAAATATTTTGTTATAATAAATACTCATTCAGTCAGATATATGGGGGGGAGGATACCATTAATTAAAAGACTGGCATAAAGTACCCATTGATGCTGAACCTCAAAATAACCAGTAGTTAAGGGAAAGAGGTTCATAACTTTTCCGTCAATTTAACCGGTAACCTAATAAAAAAATGTTATTGGACCAATTTTATTGGAAATTGTATACTCTTTCTCCAAGAAATAGTTAAAATGATTATAGGACTACCGTTCAGTTAGTATTACACAAAACAGTCAGCAATCATACTCGTCATCGTTAAAATCAGAGACCGCCATCTTGAAACGGAAGTGAATGGGGACGAATCTTACACATACTTCTTTCGGTATTTACACAAGGTATTCACGTACCAGATTTTAAAACTAACGACCTATGAGTTTGATTAAAACTACGTACGCACTTCATAGATAAATTAGAGGATGCCATCTTGAAACGGAAGTGAATGGAAGAAAAAAATTTAATATATTGTGTGTGCTTTACACAAGGAACTTTCGTGCGAAATTTCAAAATAATCGGTCAATGCGTTTGGCCAAAACTGCGTAACAAAAAATACCCCAAAATGCCGAATGCTTGAGTTCAAACAGAAACAATGCTTCGTTCGGTCAATAACAATGATAAAAATGACAAAAACAGAACGAGGATTTTTTAAAGTGGAACTATTTTATCTATGGCCTATACACCGATTGTAGTCGATGTTATTTGCTTCTAAAAAGTGTATCCTGTTTTTTTGCGCAAAGAAGAATTGGAAAAACATTGCATTTATTACTTTGAATAAAATTGTAAATTTAGTTTATTTAGAAATAACAAGCACAATTATAATAAGTATATCAAATAAACAATCAGCTGATTTTATTATTATTATTCTTTATTTGTTTCACCCAACTTTGGGGTACACTAAATCAATCACTTCTTAATGTTCTGTGCCTTCCTCGTAGCCCAGTATTGCTTCATTCGTTGTGATCTTGCTTTTCTTTCTTCGTCAGAGATTTGGATCATTCGCTTGGATTTGACTTTGCCTTGGAACCGTTGCTTCTTGTCCTTGGTTATTATTTTGGCTGTTCTGTCCATGAGCATAGTGTCTGATCTGCAGTTCTATCATGTCTTTCTCCGTTTCTCTAAACCAAAGTGGTTTGGCTCTTCTACTGCGAAAGTAGTCAAATATTTTTTTGGTTAGTCTATTTTTGTCCATTCGGAGGATGTGCCCATAAAAATCAATTCTCCTTTTTCTTATTGTGTCTGATAGTGTTTCAGTTTTTTGCTAAAGAGTTCCATTACTGATGTGGAGTAATTGGTTGTTACGGAATTTGGGGCCTAAGATTTTTCGTAATATCTTTCTTTCTTTGATCTCCAGCCTTTTAAGTGGGCCCTGGGTTGTGAGAGATAATGTTTCAGCTGCATATAAGGCTTCTGGTTTAATTATCGTATGATAATGCCTTATCTTTGTATTCCATGAGAGGGACTTCTTGTTGTATGTGTCCTTGGTAAGTTGGATTTTATTATTATTATGGATTCTTTTCGTATTAATAATTGGGAAGCGTTAGTAAGCTCCTAGTTTAGTCGATAAGGTGGAGAGTAGGCCTACTTCACTGGAATTCGGAAATGTACGAAAGCTCGAATTTAGTTATTACCGCTGGATTGTCTCAAGTTTTAGAACGATCCCACGTCTTCATTAGTCTAACTGGCATTAAGTAAAAGACTTCTCCTCCCTCCCCGTGAATATTAATCAATCACCTGTTTCTGCGTTTTGTTTGTTGTAAGTAAAAAGCCTAATTAAGAACAGCTGATTTTTAACTATCCTGCAGGCGTTTTAACATATTTATAGACGAAAGGAATGCTTGTCTATACAGTAATTACATTATTCAAGCTTGTTTGCGTGTAATGAAATCAGTGAATACCATGAATTTGCAATAAAGGGAACCAGTGAAATTCAAATTCTAAAAATATATTAAACTGAATAGCTGGAAAGTTCGTAAATCAACTTTACACACACTAGACCTCGATGTTTTGACAACTGAAACAATGCTGACTGTAAATCAATAGCATTGTTGTATGTTGTAGCCTATTGTTGCTTTCTCTCTAATAATAGAATCGACTCTTGGAAGGGGGTTCAAAGATAATTATTTGAAAGATGAAAAGTCGTTGAAAATTTATAACTGGTCGGTTTAACTACTTACTACTAAAGGGTTAAAGAATTTTATGAACTGTTCAACAAGCCCAAGGACCAATCAGATGTTTCTTGGAATACCAACAATATTCAACACTTAAATCATTTTGACATTGTCTTGCAAAGCTGGATTTGTCAAGAATGTAGAATTAACGGAAAATTGTTTAGCCAAAGTCAATCCTCTTAAACATGAAATACATGTTGTTGTTTAAAAACTATATTAGGATACCTTAAAACAATATTGTAAGTGCAAAACATACACACAATATTTGTATACTGAACTTATTTTACTGTTTTTTTAAGTAAATAAATTTGATTTTGTGCTTCAGGTAAAGTATACGTTTCATAAAGTGTAGTACCAAGAAGTAACACGCCTATGTTTTTTTTTTTTGAATACGCATTTTATTTATTTTGTTTTTAATTAGGCAATACTGTTTATCAGATAATTTATAATGTATTTTTAGCTATAAGAATAATAAATTTATATCAGTTTATCTTATTTCCCAACCCTCTGTTAGTGTCAATTCGCCTCCCGCCCCACGGGGCTGCAAGGGACGATATTTATGCCACTGTTGATCAGGGACTGTTAGTTTTCAATTGATCCGCCGTAACTCCCTCCCAGTTATGAAACTCCTCCTCCACAAACTATGTAACTTAGCAGTTTTATCTAGCTAAAAAAAGCAATTCCATACCTTACAATTATTTTAATACCAAAATCTTAAAATTGTCAAAACATTAGTTCACAGATCTGTAAACAGTAATTATTACGAACTTATAGTTAGCATTTTTTTATGCTAACTAAATAAAAGTCAAGTGTTCGATTTTATTTTACGCTAAACAATGCATAATATTGAGAATTTTATTAAAAAAACAAAGTGTTATTTTGGTGAACACCAGTTTTAAAAACTTTTTTAAATTTGCATAGGCCTAAGTTTAAGAAAATCATTTTGGAAACTAGACAAAAATCATTGCAGCATAAACTGTAAACTTATTTGAACATAACCAACAATAGGCCTAGTTATCAAAAAAAAATCTGGTTATAAATACAAAAAGAAAACCATTTTTGTCACAAAATTAAAACTAATTAATTTCATACAAATATATAAATTGATCTTAAAATTTGAAAATTCGTTCATCACGGTAATTTGGTGGTTTAATTTATTTAAACTGTTGGCATAAAGTGTTAAAAATAAATACCATTCTTGAAATGTCATATGGCGGTGCAACTAGTAGCCAGAAGAAAACGAGGCAGCAGGCCTGGAAGATGGAGGACATTGATCGCTAAAGAAATTATTTGAACTAAGATAAAGATAGCCAAAAATGAATCCTGCCCCAGATAGAAATAAAACAAATATAAATGTCATGTAAATTTATTTCGCGCAAACATAAAAACACTTAAGTCGATAAAAACGGAGGGAAAACCGAGGTGAGGATTGATACCGTGATTTAGTGAGGCATTGATATTGGAAGCCGGGAAATGAACTGGTGGGGCTCGAGTGACAGTTGAGCCGTGAACTATTCGACCATACATTGAATCACCAGATGACATGATAAATAACAGGCTTGCACATCATTATTCTTTCAGAGACGCAATAAGGGATGTCCAACCCCTTGTCTTCCTGCTCCCCTCTTGGAAATGTCATCCAGGCAATTTCCAGCGCTCATTCATCTCCATTGGAGCGAACATTTTAATAAGCACTTTGTGGTGATTGAACGTGGTGACAAAGGCTGACTAACCGCGCTCATTTGTACTGGCACCTATTCTTCCGCTCCTTCCCTCTTGCTTCAACGTGTCCTTGTTCCTTTTTTAAGAATACAACGATGCTGTAGCATTTTGGAACTACTTCTATAACTTGGAGCAATTTTCTGTTAAAAACTGTATTAATTTCAAAATGAGAGAAAAGAATTGTATTAGTCTTAAAAAAACATAATTCAACATTAGTTCATATATCTGTGTAAATATTAAAAAAGTTATAAGCATTTTGTTTTATTTAACGTGATTGATGATAATTAATATTAACTGAACTATGCACAACGTTAGAACTTTTATAGAAACAGCACAAAATAGACCCTTTAATCTGGTACTAAACACTCCATTCTTAAATAAACGTTTCTCGTAACTAATTTCTCTTTAAAATAAATAAATAAATGTTTTTGAAAACCGTTATATAGGCCTGCTTTAACAATATTTACGCTTTAAACATAAAATAAGGCCACGTTTCTAACGTAATGTTTGAACGCTACAGTTGTTCAAGTTTCCAGTAATAATAACGCAATTAGGCTACATTCCCTGATTGAGATTAGCATTCGTTAATGTTATTCTACATGTTGTAATTAATGCGAAGGTAATTGCAATTTTTTCTTCATAAAGTAATTAGAAAGGTATGGTATTAAAGCAGAAAGAACAACTTTTACACATCCTTATTTGAAGTGTTCGTAATTTTCCTTTCATTTTTCCTTACAAAGAAAAATAATTTGAATTCCTTTGAGTAATAATAATTATTTATCCTGAATCGCTTCAGAACATAAAACGCAATGAAAAATGTGTCGTTTTCTCGTTCAGTCAGCAGAAACGGTAAGGAAATGACACTTATTCATTTATTAAAAATCCCCCTTTTTATATAATGCGTTTAATATTACGACCACAATGCAGTGTTTGCACAACCAGCCACCAGGCAGCACTGCAGAGGCAGATTGTTATCTCATCCAGGTTGTTGGCTTTATCTGATGGAGAACCGCTTGGTAATCAGAAAAAATCATAGTTTTTCCCGTTTTTGTTTTTAATATTTTAAATGTTTATATTTAATATTAACATTTTTTTGTAATTTAATTTAATCTTTTAGCCCTTAAACTTTCTTTTGTAATTTGTATTATCATACGGTATTTTATGCTGTCAAGTATACTGTTTACAAAACTGAAAAGGTCTAGATATAATCTTATTCTGTATAAAATGTTACAACTTTTGGAAAAATAGTATCCCAAGTGGAAGAATGTTAAAAGTAATATTTTTAAGCACTCGTTTCGTTTACAAATTTTAACCTTCGAAGTGAAATTTAACCTTTCAGTTGAATCATAGCCAAAATGTTGGCACATAAAACAAATGGTATATATAGCCTCACAAATTTTTTGTCTAAAGGTCGAAAATGCACTAAATACACATAAAATTTAAAAATCAAATTTTTAGTTGAAAATTGGAAACTAATGGGTTTAGGACAAATCTTTATATGACATTTTTTCTTTTATTAACCTAAGGGTCCGTTTTCCCGAAGTTTTTCAGGGTTTTCGTGAACCACCGTGGGGAGTCTCCCAAACAGACACTTCTTCTTCTATCCGGACAAATATGATCTGATCCACAGTATGCATTGCTGTAACAGCCCAGTGCTCTTTCCTACTTTAAAAACGATATTCCACCAAATATTTTCACAATTTTTCATGAACATTTCGCTCCAAACGTTCAGAGTGGGACGGAAGAACGACCTACAGGCAGCAGATTCTGTCGGATTGAAAATTTTGTTAGGAGGATGAAGACTAATGCACATTTTTACAGAGAGGAGAGAGAGAGAGAGAGAGAGAGAGTGAGTGATCCAACTACTTTTTAATTTCATTAAAAATTGATACTTCCACAATAATCTAAAGATTAATTGTATTTACAACCACCAAATTGTCTCTACAAAGCATGTATTTCTTATGGTGAAATTATTGTATTCTAAAAGTAAGTTCGTACTTAGCGAATCGACAAAGCTATTAAAATATGTTTAAAAATGAAACATTAATTGGCAATTAAGAGTCTTGCTTGTGTACTGATCAAGAATCGACTGTATAATCAATCTACGTTACTTAGACAGGAATTACAGACTAAATAAATAAGGTAAACATATGGTGCTTCCTGTATAACACCAATATTTTATGATAACATCAAAACTTTAATATGAAAGACTGTTAAAGGACCTACAAACTGCTTAATACTTTGTTTAAAATACAACCAATGATATGGAAATATTCATATGTTAATAATTAACTATAACAAAAACATTTAGGTCGATGCTTTTTTTAAAATTGTGTGTGTGTGTGTGTGTGTGTGTGTGTGTGTGTGTGTGTGTGTGTGTGTGTGTGTGTGTGTGTGTGTGTGTTAACACTTTCACGTTTGCAGTTTTAGATCCACTCGATTTAAACTTTGCTGAAAAATCGACTATGGTAATAGTTTGAACAAGTTCGTTAACGAACAGAATACAAATATTTACGTCTTGCCTTTTTTTTGTCTTAAACGCTTTTAAAAATCCTATTTCACCATTGTAATCAGCGTTGAAACCTGCATAAATTAGCTTTTTTGAATTTTCAAAATCCGTTGAAATAAATCACATTTTTTGACGGCGATCAGGGTTAATTTTTCTATTTTTTTAGTGTAAATTTAAAATTAAAAAATGCAAATAATGCGAATTTTAATTCTGATTATGAATGGCGAAGTTAGAATTTCAAAAAGGGTATGATAAAGAAAAATACTTTTGGAAATTCGTTTCTATCATGTCAGCGTGTCAGCTAAGTGCTGTCATTATTTGAAATCTTATTTCACCATAATAATTAGCATTGAATATGCATTAATTAGCATAATTAGCATTAAATATAATTAGCATTAAATAAAATTATCATTTTTAATTTTCAGTAGAATTTCAAATGTTGATATTTTAATAATACAGATTTTAACCTTGAATAGGTGATGAAACCAGATTTTCAAGAATACATAATATTAAAAAAAATACGATTCCCTTAAAATTCGGAATGGCCGCAATTTTGAATATTTTGAATGACATTTTGCTAAATAACGTCCAAGCTCTCACCAACATCTACTTTTGTTGTTTGTACTATCTATCACTTGTATCTATACTTGTTTAAACCAAATCAAAAATGTTCTAAGGCTAGTAGAGTGTACACACACACACACGCACACACACACACACACACACACACACACACACACACACACACACACACACACACACACACACACACACACACACACACACACACACACACACACACACACACACACACACACACACACACACACACACACACACACACACACACACACACACACACACACACTCACACACACACACACACACACACACACACACACACACACACACACACACACACACACACACACACACACACACACACACACACACACACACACACACACACACACACACACACACACACACACACACGGGCATACACACACGGGCATACACTAACTAAGAAACACTTTTTTGGACTCAGGAAGTGTAAAAATGTAAAGAACAATCCCAATCTTAATATAAATTTCTTTTACGATCACAAAACGTTTTAGTGAGAAAGTAGGCCTAATTGTTAAAGGACTAAACTACAGATAAAGGCCAGTTAACTCAGTGTGACAGACACACTTAAATGGATAATAAAAATACCAACATCGATTACAGACATCCATTCACGTCAAGGTAGCAAAGTGAGCATATCTCGAGCAATAAATATTGCAGTTTACATGCAGGTCAAGTTCTTAGTTGACTTTAAATTGACTTCATTATCACTTGATAGATCTCAAGCGAGACATTCTACCGATCAGATTGTAATTTGATTCTAATTGTTATTGTTACTTTGAATAATGACATCCTATAACGATTATTGTAAATACATAGGCCTGGGTTTTAACTAATTACACTCGATATCAGCCAATGGGCGTTGGCAGGCAGAGTGGGGCTTATAACTTTTGAAACAGGCGCATGTAATTTTACCAAAATGTATTATTGTTATAATACTAAATTCTTTCAAAATTATTAAAATTGTTATTTAAATCATTGTTCAGTATTTTTTTTGGGGGAAACATATTGCCAATAACAATTACGAGTAACAAGATTAGTATTAGTTAAGGTTATGTGTGATTAGATCATGTATGTTATAACTAAATCAACAACAAAAACAATTCTGTTTTGAAAATTGTTAGTTAATGATGAAATAATTATGCTATTATTACTGTTGATTGGGGTATTTGTCATCATTATTGCTATGCGCACTCAGTGTTTCTTCATAGTTTTTAGTATTTTACACAGGTCACGTTATCCAGGCTTATGTTCTAGTTGCATGTTTACGTTTTAGGATAAATACTTGAAAAAAAGAATCCATTGTCTCTAAACGTTGTCTATCTTTTGCATAGATAAATTATTGCAAATGATTTCCGAATATACAGTGATAATAACATAATCAGAACAAGCTAAATACCTTTTTAGTGTACAGTACACTGGCGTTAATTGTAATTTAAATATTTACTATTCAACTTATTTTTATACATAATTAGGCCTACAAATAAATATTTACACTTAAAATATAAAATGTCTGTTATTTAACTAAAAATAAAAGTCATGTGTTGTGTTTTCTTTTGCTTTTTTTTATTTCAAACGAAAACAAGACAAATTAACAGTTTTTAACAACCGGAAACGAATAGCCTATCAGCTGTTCAATTAAATTACGATTGATCTTTACGAATTAATATAAAACAACTGATCTTTTAATATAATTACCAAAAATTAAATTTACGATTTATTTCATGTACTTAAATCGGTCAAATTTCTTCGTAGTTTCCGCAGAGTAGTGGTTATCGCGTGTGCCTCACACGTGCGAGGTTCCCGATTCGATCCCGGGCGGAAACACAGAAATTAATAAATAATTAATTTAATATGAGACTTACGACGCGCAAAGTATACTGTTATATATCAATATAAACATGTTCCTCGCATCACGCGTCACGCAGTATCAAAGCAACCCTAAAACATGATACCTGTTAAAAAGTTGCGGTCATTGGTTTCGAAATCATTTTCCTTAATTTCATAAGCAGAAATCATTGCACTGAGCCACGAATGAACTAGAAATAAGCAGCTCACTGATAGACTTCTATTCACTTTAGAAATACCAATACGTAATGTTTATACATTACATGTATACGACAAGATAAGTGACGCTATTTACTGGACATTTTTATTATTGCGAGTTTGAATTTTTCCCTGATAAAAACGTGCCTAAACCACACAATTAAAAATGGTTTTAACTCTAACGTTTATCTAGAGATTAATGCAGATGTTAACACATCAGATTTGGTAAGTTTTAGATAAACAAGTTATGATTTTTTTGTAAATAGCCGTCATTTCTAAACGGATAAAAGGATATTACTAGTCAACGAACTTGTCCACGTTATTTCTACATTTTTTGTTGCTTGAAACAAATCGGACCACGTGTTTTAGAGGTGTTAGTTTCATGGTTCGGAGTTACTGGATTTTAAAATGTAGTTCCAAACATTCATTTTCCAATAGAAATTCGTTAAAACCATGAACTTTAGATCGCCAATTGTCAATTACATGATGTAAAGTAACATTTCGACTTCCTGTTTAAGTGTTAACAGTGTCTCTGGACAGACAAACATAAAGCTTTTGTTATACACTTGCAGTAAGGTCTTAGTAAGGAAACACGGCAGCGATGCAGATGGCGACGGGGCGGTGCTTGGCCTCTGGTTGGTATTATTCCACCGGTGTCTTCTATTTTTGCGATGTGTTGCACTTTAAAAGCGCATTGAAATCCGAGTTTATCTGCCATTGTAATGTTTCGACACGTTTTGTCCACCAAGTGCCCGCAGCCACCGTTTGAAACGTAAACACTTTAATGTGAAGACTATTGATGTGGTGTGCAATCGCCATTCTGAACACACCCGGCCTGCCAGCGTCGCGGTAATGGTGATGATACATGGTGATGTGTCTGTAAACTTGGTTGACTGAATTAATTTAGCTTGGAACGGTAAATGAAATACACGTGCCGGATAGGCTGAAAAACCGCTAGGTCAATCCTCTCTGGTCGAACTCGCTGATCTTAATTATCATACAAAAGAAATATTCAGCTTCTGTTTGTGTGTGTAAACAAAACAAAAATAAAATTTTAACTGAGATGAAATGTTGCATTCAGATTTGGTTTAAGCACTTTTGTGTAACGTTTTACCAGTAAATTACAGCCTACCAAATGCCAAGCATGGCGGCTTTCTCCGTTTATTTTTGGCAAAAATCGATTAGCAAAAATCGATTGGTATCTTAGCGACATTAAAAAACGATATAATTTTTTCTTTTAACAAAAACATTTATTAACAAACAAATATTTAGCCTATTTTATTTTTTCCAAAGGATAACCGAATTAACAGAAAAACATAATTTCTTGTTAACTATTTTAGGTTGTTATTAAAACCAAAATTTGTTTATTTTTTATTTACTGTGATAATACTATTTCGACCCACTGAATAAATTATATATCTGTATAATTTTTAATTGTCATTAAAAGACTAGTCACAAACCACTTGTGACTAAGTCATCAGAGTCCTTAATCGTGAAAGTCACTTCATCTACTTCCAGCTTGGGATTGTGAAGTAAATCACAAGTATTAAAACTTAGTAACAAAAACGTTCCTGCTTGATGTGACATAATTTTGAAAAAAGCAAAGCTTTTAATATAAATATTAATTTACCCACCTGTAGTGAGACAAAAACAGGAAACAAAACTCAAAAATGTTCAACTAAAATTCTAAAGAAAGAGCATTTTCTAAAGTGTCTAAAATGTACCGTATGTACAGTGTCCGACTTAATCACATTAGTGATTCGATGTCAGTGGACTCGGATAAACCAAAAGGAAATACAAATCATGAAACTGTATTATATCTTCTATACTACTTTATTACGTTTCGATATCTGAAGATGCAATCAGTCATAACGTGATACAATGGAATGTTATAGGGTAAAAAGTTGTGATGAAGATCTGAAAGCTATTGTGAAAGAAGTGTATCCTGTATTAATGTGCCTTAAGGGGAGCACCTGCATTAATCTCACACTTCCAGTTTTAGAGGTTATTTCACTACCAAATCCGATTTCATCACGGAAGAAATAGCTAAAAGTGGCTTAGCCATACTGGCTCATAACTAATGAATCGGTTCAAACTTACCATCTGTTGCCTTTATTTGCCGCCAAGTTACTGTTTATAAAATCATGAAATTTATGTCTCAATATCTCAGTTACCACTACCAATTTTATTAGTATGCGATTTTAATGCTCATCATATTTCATGGGGTTCCTCATCCTTCAACTCTAGAGGTCTAACTTGGATTTGTGCCTTCTACAAATTTATCAGCATCTACTGGTGGATGGACAGTTGTGGGCTTGATTTGTTATTCTGTAGTCCAGTTCTAGCACAAAGTTTGGATGGTCGGTATTACCTGATCTATATGGCAGTGATAATAACCCAATTAATTTTTATATTGTGGTCACATTCGTGATTATGCCGAGTTGAATTCTGAGAAAAACGAATTGGTACGAATTTGCAATGAGATTTGTATCACCAGATATTGGAAATAATAACTGTATAAATACGATAGTAAACAACTTTTAGAAACAAATTTTATATGTAGCAGAGGATACTATCCCTGAACTTCGCTTACCCACCATGTATATTTGTCCCTTGGTGGAAGGAAGAGTATAGGGAGGTCATACTTTACGTAGAAGAGCTCACAGAGATTCAACAGAATCCTATAATATTTTGAATATTTTGAACGGTATAAAATTTTTCAGGCTAAAACACGTAGAATTTTCAGGCACTCAATATATATATATATATATATATATATATATATATACATATTGCGACGATATCTAGGACAAAGCCTTCATCTGTTGTTTAGAAAAACCTTCATTCTGTTTTTAGTCCTACTCCGTCTACTTAATTGATGGGACTTAAACAGACCAAATGGAGTAATGATATTTCAGTATTCAGATATTATAAATCTTTTGTTGTTTTTTCATACCGCCTATAGCGGTACTTTTGTAAATACAACATAACGGCAGAAGCAATACCATGCACCATTAATTCATATGAAGATTCTACCATGAGTAGTTTCTTTACTTTGCAGGAGCTGGAATGTGCACTGTTAGATGCATAGATTCAGCTCTCGATCCTGATGACGTTATACTAAATAAGGTAAAAAAATCTCGGAATTGGTCAACAAAATTTGTTGAAAGTATGTATAATATTTTAATCTAATTTCCCTTCGAAATACTCTTCTCCTGCATGTACACACCCCTTCCACGTTCGAAACACTCCTGAAAGCCAGGTTTGGAAACTTCATTTAGCCACTTCGTCACATTTTCTATCACCTCTTGCGAATCAGCAAAACGATATCCCATGAATGTCATTTTCAGTTTGGAAACAGGTAAACATTCGGTGGTACAAAGTCAGGAGAATAAAAGGGTGTTCCAGAGTGGTAACATTGTGCTTGGCAAGGTATTGTTTCACCATCAGCGATTATTGTGAAGGAGCATTGTGATGCAACAAAACCAATCGTTCCCTGCCCATTTTTTCAGATCGTTTTCATGTAACTGCATCTCGCAGCCGTTTCAGGATCTCTTTGTACTATTTTTTGTTAACTGTTCTCGCTTTAGGAATAATTGCGTAGTGAATTAAGCCCTGGCAATAGAAAAAAGAAACACCTTCAACATCACTTCTTCCCGGCTTCTGTCCAAGAGAATTGTTTTTCTTTACTTGGAGATGTTTTCGATTTCCATTTAGTAGACTGACGTTTTGTCTGAGGGTCGTAAAAGAAGCACTATGTTTCTTACTATACAAGTTTTTATTTTTTTAAATAAAGTTTTCAGTTTTTTATATTTTTTATAGTTTTATAATATATAGTATGTATTAGTTTTTATTTATTTCCTGTTATTATTATTATTATTAATTTATATATATATATATATATATATATATATATATATATAATTTGTAAGGCCACTTTACAACCGTACAACGAATTGTGTTCATCTAGTCATGTTACTTACATATTTATTACTGTTAACCAGTTTTAGGTACATAGGCCTACATGTTTTTATTTTCTGTTAGATTTTTAAGGCTTTTTACAGCCTGACAATAAAGTGTAGCCTACATTTTGTATTTTTTTAATACATTAATCTGTTCTGCAAACTATTTTTAGGTAAGTTTTTTTATGCCGTGTATTAGGCTAATATTATTTTAGTATATTTTAGTTTTCTTATGGTAAACTCCAGACAACTGTAAAGGCTTTCGACGCGAGCTAAAAATCTAAAGCTGCATTAAGCCTTTAAATCGTTTTTAAATTTGATTTATTTGTAACCGGCATTTATGGTTTACATGATATTTAACAGTCGCAAGTCTCCTGTTTGTATAACCACTAACAGATAGGTCACAAACAAACTACAGAAACAAATATTTTCAGTCTCTTAATTCTGCCTTATCAGAACACGTTACACGACTCTATAACCAACAATATCAATTATAATATCAAGCAAAGTTACAGTAGCATACTGGTAAAATAAATCATTAATCGCCAATCACAAAATTAAATATCGCTTATCTTTTGGAACTGACAGGAAACTAAAGGAAGCGATTTGTCTTCCGGTGAAGTTTAAGATTTATGGACAGATTGACCTAAGTCACGCTCCTGTTGTTTTAACTTAACCTCTCTCCTAACCTGACTCAATCTCCCACAAAACTTTTATAAAATTAAAAACAGTAAGTGTTTTATAAATCATCTTCAAACTTGGAATACAAACCAAGTTTTATTTAAAATTTATCATTATTAGCACCATTAATAAATTTTAATATTACATCAATAAACTGTATAATTTATCTTATTATTTTGCACTTACAGTCCTTTAAATGTTTTTTTACACAAACAAGCGCATTGTTATCTTTTTGAATTGCACTACTTAAATTTTTGTCTAATTATTGGCATAGGCCTACTGAATCATCACGATACAAGTGACAACAGAGATCTAATTTTAGCAAAATCATGGGGTAAATTCAGATTTTGATTTTTGAAGCGAAGATTTTAATGTTATCTTTGTCGAGAGAAGAATGTAACGGAAATATGGAACGAACGAGCAAACAAGTTTCGTCTTTCTATCTCTGTCTCTTTTTTCTTCCTCCTTTTCGATAACAGTACATACGCATTATATGAAAACGTTTTGTTGCTTTGGTTCCGGTATTTTTCCTTAGTTGAAGAACACGTGCACATTATAACAGTTTATAATACGTTCGAAATTAATACAAACGTTTATAATAATTGTTAATAGTGCCAATTTTTAACAGCATAACCTGGAACTTATAGCTTATCAGACGTTCAATGAAATCAGCTGATCGTTAAGAATTAATATAAAACAACTGATCTTTTATTATAGCTATAGTAAATAATATCTAAGCTAGGTTCACGTATTTATTTATTTAAACAAAACAAGATATTTGTAAACATATCTTAAAACTAATTATATATTCAGCAAAGATATCATTAACATAAGCTTTGTTTCCGTCGGTAACTCCCCGAGTTCCACACGTGTACTTTTTTCATTTTATCCTAAACGAAATGAAAATTAAATATTGGAAAACTAAACATTGAATTTAAAAAAAATTATTAAGAATCAAAACGACATGACAGATAAAATCTACTGCATAAAATATGTAAAATAGCCTAAGAAGGCGGCAAGGTCATTGAAGGCCACTAAAAGGAAAAGCATATTGATTTATTGGCACTAGGAAGCCACCGCATTAATTCAATCCAACGTATTGCCTTCGTTGCCGGTCGGCAGATATTTGACCGCAGCCAATTTTAAAAATAAGCCCCCCCCCACAATTCAATCGCAATCACGTGTCTCTTGGAGGGTTCGCCGTAAATCAGCGTGAATTATACTCAACGGGCTTCGCACACTCGCGCCACATAAATTAAGCACGGCGCTGTGCGAAGATAGCAAATGGATTGCGCACTTGTACTGGCTCAACCCGGCAGAGACCTTTCAACGAAATTACCGCCCCAGTGATAAATCTAGCCCGGCCAGCATCGTTCATAACTCGGCGCTTTCTAACTGCGTTTAGTAAAATTTACTTTTAAAATGATTTACAAACACTACAACGCTGTCAGCTGCCGAGATGTATTAGCGAGGCAACATTTGCCAAGCCCGGATTGTAACATAATTTTATTTTTAACTTTTTAAATATTAAATGTAAACACACTACGGGAAATTTTATAAATGGGCTAGCCACGAAACGCAAACTTTGTCATGTAGGCCTATATTTTTAAGAAGGTGAAAATTATGTAGCACATACAATGTTGAAACAAAATTTCGTTATTGGCTACAAAAATTTGAACCAAAATAAAAACAATCAAAACGTAATTTTTACTTCCTTATAATAGACATGTTACTTTACACACAGTTATTAAGAAACTTTCCTTAAGAAACACTTTTGTCAGTAAACCTCCACTGATGACTACCGAACAGACTATCCACTAGGTCACGTGGTTATAACTAACACTTTTATGTCCTTGACCGCCTCACACCAGATCGTTGATATTTAAGTAGGCCTAACTGAACAATTCCAGGTTCATGCTGGTGTAAGCGTTCCGTGTGTATCTCAGCAAACTTTTAATTTCGTTGGCAACTGTCTCAACTTTTAAGTCATGATGTATGTTGTCATTTCTGATGTGCCATGGAGTTTTTGCAACTTTTCTACGTACTTTATTGTGATAGACCTGGATCATCCTAATGTTACTCTTTTTGGTATAGCGCCAAGCTGAATTCCATAGGTCCAGATAGACTTTTAAGATTTGCTTGCGTATGAGGAGCATTTCATTGTAATGAGAACTCCGACTACCTTCCAAGTAGCCAGTACACTTTCTTATATTTCATATTCAATTCTTCATTCTTCTTTTGCTCTCTCCAACGAAGTTTAACATCCGAAGTGCTTATCAGACACTTTCCATTGTTCCCACTCTGAATTATTTGAGTGTTCACCAACACCGGTATTGGGACCGTCCTCTTGTAAGTAAAGTTAATGTATGTTGATTTCATATCATTTAATCTAATACGCCATTTCTCGGTCCAGCTATTGATTTCATCCAAGGCTGCTCGTAGTCTTCTTGTTGACTCCTCAATGCTGTCACTCGTAACCATTATTATTATGATCAGCAAACTTCGCTATAATAGATCCTTCCTTTATTCGTAATATCACGAGTGTACGAAATATATAGAATTGGCCCCAATAGCCTACACTTCCTTGTAGCATTCTCGCAGATATTTCTTTTATCTCTGAGTCAAAACATGAAATCAACAACGAGAAAATATATGGTATAATTTCTCAAAATCGAATCTTCAAATTGTGCTCAAATTTTTAAGTCGTGTATCAGATTTTATTTAAATGAAATTTACGGTTCCAGAGTGAATTGAAAAAAAAGTTAACTACCGTCGGGTGAAAAATGATAAAAAAAAAATATATATATTTTTAAAATATATTTTCTCTGAGACCATAAATTTATTTCTCCTACTTCAAATTTGGTATAAGGATTTGTGTTACCAATTAGATGTGATACTTAGAAATTAGGAAGATTTTTGAAAAATGGTGTAACTGAGTATGAGAAAGTGGGTTATGTTTTTGCACTATTTATTTGTTAAGTTATATTCCAGTGTTGCATTTTCTAGTCCATTTGCTAGATTTTTGTAAATTTCTTCTTAAGACGATAAACGTCATCAATGAGAATACAAGGTTAGTGCTTTAAGTTTTAGCAGTATTATAGACTTAAATTACCATCCTCACAAATTAAAACATTAAATTTTCCTTTTTGTTTAACTAATTTTTTTACGTACAAAAGAAGATAATCATTAACTACAACGCCAAAAATACACAAATACAAAAAGGAATAGGATCGTTGCAAATGGGTATAGTTTTTGAAATTTAAAACTGCTTATTTAATTATACTTATATTCCGTTATATTATTTCAAGGTTATACATAATTGAAGAAATAACCAATCTGTTGAACTAAAACGTACCTTACATCATCTCCTTCACGTCCCACTTTTTAAATTCTCAATTCACATTACAAAACGCACGACCTTAAAAATGTTAGCTGTAATTTATTGTTTGTCAAAAGCCGAACGTCAGTTGTCAATAAGGCATTGTTGCTAATATATAGCTCAGGTAAGTGCGAGTTGGTTACAAAGGTGAACAAATAATGGGCCTGACCTAGCTGTCACTCACGGAACAAAGCACGGCTACCCGGGGCACGCCGCGACAATGGCCCAGTCTTGTCTATGTTTTGACTATTGTAGATTTACGACAGCATATAAACCGGTAATCCTCAGCTCTACTAACCTCCCACCTAGTGTATCATGGCGGAGTGTCTTCATCAATTTAGTTTGGAGTTGGAGTTGGAGTCAGAGGGAGTTGACCGAATGACAGAGCTCACTTGGTGGCGTCCCACCTGCCGCTCCCCTGGTAATCACTGTCATCAATTGTCTTCCTTAACAAAGCAACTCGCATTTATTGCAGGGAACGTGTGTGGCCATCTTATAGACAGATGATCCCCCAGCGAGTGGAGGTTGGGGTGATTTACGAAAACGTAAGGGTTGTTTTCTAATTCAGTATGTACATCCTTCAGAATCTTTACAGTAACAAAAAGGACCAAATCTGAATAATACATTATTGTTTTCAGAATTGTTTTTAAATAACAGAATATTATACTTTTATTATTATAATTATTATTATTATACAGAATATTATTATAATGTATTTTATATTTATATATTAAAAATAATAACATGAACATTCCGTCATTAAGTAATATTATTAAAATAGTACATAAATAAAAAAATAAGTAGCTTTGGATTGTGAATGTATAAAGTTTTCTTTTGAATCATTGATTTATAAAATGTTATAATTATTGTAAAGGTTATCAATAATTTTAATGCATGAAATACATTAAATTTAAAACTATGAATAAACTAACTAATTAGTATGTTTAATGGATCGTATTCTCTTTGAATAACTAATTATATTATTTATTTTCATACTAGAAGTATTAGTATCTAAGGATTTGTAAGTCCAATTTAAAAAATATTATTGTTTTGACAAAGTATTTTTTAAAAAAGTTTTTCATGAGCATTTTAATGTCATTTGTACATTTATAATTTTATAATGTTACAAGGGGTCGCTATGCTGTCCAACCTTTAGTACTTATTCCGACATTTTTTGTCAATATGACATTGGGCGTAATGGGATAGAATATGTCCAGCATGGATTGCTCAGAACCTAAATAGCATCTCAGCAGTATGCTGTAAACTGATGAGTTACAACAGAGGTTCCAAGTAAAGAATTGTAGGCTATATTGCTAACTAACGTATAATATATTTCATATATTATCGAAATATATACACAAAATATATTTTTTTTGTACACAAAATATATATCGCTTTTGTACACAAAATAAGGACCAGCTTTATTGGAAAAAACCTATTTTGGGTACCTACAAATTCGTATTTATTTTATTTTAAGGCTTTACGATGAAACAACCCGACTTAAATCCGATAAAAGCTCTGTAAACAAAATTCCAGGATCAGTATAAAGTGTCCCCGTGAGAGTGCAGCACAATGCAAGCAATTTATGTGTACCGAAACCGCAGACTGCTAAAAAAACATTGTTGAATGTAATATTTAAATTGTATCTGTATTCGAGACAAATAATTATTAACCGAAGCAGTCATGGAAGTAGAATTTATAAGATAATCTAGATCAGTTCTAGGATGTAAATATTATCAAATAAAAGACTCAGCTTTCAGTAAACAAAGAATACTGTAGGGGTATTGTAAAATCCGGTTTTAGTAGGTTTCATTCCTAAATATTTCAGTAAGGTACAATGTTAGAAATAAATATTAATACGACTACCAGTCATTAATGAATTCACTTGGTTATAGTTTTAAATACAAAAGTAGAACAAAGTAAGTCTTGTCGTATTAAATAACTTTAATATAATGAATTGCATTGATTTATTAACAGGTCATACAAGTGTTAAATATAACTATAACGTATACTTTAACTGAATGTCATACTGACTAGAAATAGTAGGCCTACATAGTTTTGAAACGATTTTACATAGGAATATATGTACAGTAATCTTAAAATACAAGTATTGAATTCAATATTAGTCTATTATAGTAATTAAATACCAGCCAATGGTATTATTTGAAGTGTTATAACACTGCTGTACATTATTCTATTCTTTTTCCCATGAACTGCTAAAGGCTGCACGGATCCACTAGTAACTTATTTCATTTTTACGTAAAGAATAAAATTGAGATGTTTAAACTATCACGATTTTGAAAAACTGTACTAGGAGAAGTCTTAGTAGCCTAATTACGAATTGACATGTTCTGATTAAAAATTATTGTTACTGAAAAAAAATTAAGTTTGATTATATGCCTACGTTTAGCAATGAATAAAATTTTAATGTGCTGATTTAAAAACACTTTACAATGAATTCTGTATGTAAGAAATAAACAATAATTGTCAAAATTTTCACCTCCATAGTTCTACACACACGCGCGCGCACACATATATATATATATATATATATATATATATATAATATATATATATATATATATATATATATATATATATATATATATATATATATATATATATATATAAGAATAGAATAATGTACAACAGTGTTATAACACTTCAAATAATACCATTGGCTGGTATTTAATTACTATAATATACTAATATTGAATTCAATACTTGTATTTTAAGATTACTGTACATATATTCCTATGTAAAATCGTTTCAAAACTATGTAGGCCTACTATTTCTAGTCAGTATGAAATTCAGTTAAAGTATACGTTGTAGTTATATTTAATACTTGTTCGACCTGTTAATAAAGCAATGCAATTCATTATATTAAAGTTATTTAATACGATATATATATATATATATATATATATATATATATATATATATATAGGACCTATATATTTATATTTAATGTTAAAACAGTGTACCAGGTTACATGAGTAAATACCGTTTGTTATTCCTGAGATTAATAAACATAAATTTGGTATTAAAGTGTTTCAAAACAATTAAGCACGTGCTAATAGACTAATATAAAAACAATTGACAAAGGGTGAACTTAAAATTTTGTTTTAAAATAATTTAAGACATAAAGTTGCAGTACTGAGACAAATCATCAAACAATGAACCAAACACAACTAGAACAAATGAACGGTTCCTTGGCAAGTCATAAACCATTCCAACATATAACCACATTTATCATCAGAGCTAGTGCGCTGTCACCATAGAGTTCCTCTTGTCTATTTAGCAAAGTCGACGAACAATATCCAGTGACATCTTCACAATAAGTCTTAATGAATATCACTCGGCAAGATAATCCGTCATCTATTGTAGATAAGACTCTCAGCTTGTGTGCACTGCTGAATAGTAATTTAGTTTTTCTATTTACTTACTCATTAGCCTATTTCGAAGTGAACTTGACAGAGTAGTTCTAGTTTGACAGAGATCATCTGATATTTAATTAGGCTATTTGTCATTAACTTTGAGTATTGCAGCATAAGGTAAGTATGGAATAAAGGAAATTAAAATAAAACTGGATTTACCTTAGCACGAAGAATTATAATCATTTGTTTACACAAAGCCAAGTGTAAAGCTAAAAGTGCACAACAATGGAGGTGGTAAGACGCAGTTAGGCCTACGATGTTTCATTATTATGTCGACGTTTGTAAAATTACAGTAGGTCCGAAATGCTGGCTGCCAGACAGGCGGGGGAGAAAGGGTTCTTTTCTGAAAACATAAGGTCTTCGTCTCACCAGCCACTCAACCCAACTTTGCGATTAAACCATTCAACTGATCTATGTTTTTGGTACGACCAGTAGCAAATATTTCACGCGCACAGATAACTGGCCCAACTTTATTGAGCCAAACAGTAACAGCTACTTTGGAAAAAATTACTTTATGTATAACCTAAGTACATGTGTGTGTTTACAATTGTTTTTAATGGAAGCTAACTGAGAATTTTTATTTAAAACAACAACAAAAACTAGAGCACAAACAAACGGCATTAATAACACGCTACTTTGGATTCAAGAGCTCTCAAAACGTTTAAATTAACTAAAAGTTCAGTAGCCTATATCCTTCTGCCTAACACACACAAATACGTACTCCAATCGCCAAAACAGACAACGATGACCTTTTTTCGCGCTTATTTCGGGACGACATTAACAAAATTCAATCGTAAAAAGACTAAGAAATTAGCTAGAAAAGCAGCAACTAGAATATAACTAAATGCAAAAACATGACACAAACGTTTACACATTCAATTTATTCTCAGAAACGTCCGTCAAAAAAAAAATCGCCATAATTTCTGAAGACCTCATCACTGTTTAACATAATAAGATTCCTAATTCAAATCAGTGTACCAAATTTTCAACAGAACAAATTAACTATTCCAGAATAAATAGACAAACAAAACAGACGGAGGTCAAGGTTTGTTTTTCTTTCTTTTTTCAATTTACCCTGAAACAGTAAATTTGTTTCCCTACAATGACTTCATATGTGTCCAGATAAAAATTTTATGAACTCACTTGAAAAATGAAGCTGTTTTTTTCAATACACGCAGAACCGGCTTTTTTGGCTATAGTCACCTACCATTTGTTTTTGATTACTTATGGATTACAATTTGCTTAAAACCGCTAGATTTGTATAGGCATTTTTGATAAAAAAACTTCAAAATGTCTTTTTTTTTGTAAAATTAAGATACAGTCTCGAAATGCGGGCAAACGAGATCTACATGCCTTATTTCCTCAAATTGGTCAATTAGTTTGGTCTCCAATATAAGTATACAGGAACACACGTATAGCCTACTACATACATTTAAACTAAAACCTTTTTTTTTAACTCAGGTACCTTTAAACGTGAAAATCGATTTTTTCATGACCTGTATACTTGCTTTGTATGTCGTATACGAGTTGTGTTCAGAAAGTAACGAGAATTTTAATTTTTTGAACAAAATATTTCTACATTAATGTTGTCGCCTTCAAAATAGTCCCCATTGGAGATTATGCACTTGTGCCAGCGCTTCTTCCAATCCTCCAAACACTTATCAAACTCGATCTTTGAGATAGCCTTTAGTTCTTTCAGCGATGCCCTTTTATTGTCATCTACGGCTGTAAAACGTCGGCCCTTTAAGGTTCTCTTTATTTTTGGAAATAGGAAAAAGTCACACGGAGCCGTGTCTGGCGAATATGGAGACTGGGGCAGTATTGTTACAGTACTGTTTTTGGCCAAAAATTCACGAACAAGCAATGAAGTGTGAGCAATGAAGGTGCATTACCGTAGTGCAAAAGCCATGAATTGTTTTTCCACAGATCCGGGTGTTTTTTTCGGATTGCTTTACACAAACGGCGTTGAACTTGTAGGCAGTACTCCTTATTGACCGTTTCACCTGGTGACAGGAATTCATGATGTACTATGCCATTAATATCGAAGAACACAGTGAGCATAACCTTCACGTTCGACCGCACTTGTCCAGCCTTTTTCGGTTTTGGCGAGCCAGAATGCCTCCACTGGGATGATTGGGCCTTAGTTTCGACGTCATATCCTTAAACCCATGTTTCTTCACCTGTTATAATAAGTTTCAGTAATTCTGCATCGTCGTTGACTTCATTTAGTGACTCCTGAGCAACTTCCATTCGCCGCTGTTTTTGTTCAAAATTCAACAATTTTGGAACGAATTTTGCTGCCACGCGTTTCATAGACAAAACATTGGAAACAATGTTATGACATGATCCAATCGATATGCCAACATCATCAGCGACTTCTCTAATTGTGATTCGGCGATTGTTCATAACCATTTCTTTCACTTTTTCCACGTTTTCATCGGTTGTTGATGTACTGGGGCGTCCAGGGCGTTCGTCATCTTCAACGTCTTCACAGCCTTCTTGGAAACGCTTATACCACACCACTCGTAAACTCTTGCTTTACTCATAGCAGACTCACCAAAGGCCTTTGTTAATGTTTCACACACTTTGTTACTCTTTATTCCATTTTTTATGCAAAATTTGATACAAATTCTTTGATCCATTTCTTTTAACAAACGAAAATCGCCGAGCTCATAAAAACACGTCTAACCTTAGTGGCTGTCACAGACAGTCAACAATGAAAACAGCTGAAAGTTTTATCATACTTCAAGCGCATGTATACCAACATAATAAAAAAAATGTATGACAATCGGACTCTCCAAACCCGCGAAATTTAATAATTCTCGTTACTTTCTGAACACATCTCGTATAGAAGATACTGTATAAAATAATTCCATAAACATTTCTAATGTTGTAGTCGACATCGTCGTTAAATATTTTAAAACACATTTAATGAAATGTTTAAAGACCTTCCGCGTTATAATTGGTATTATCATTAACATTTAGGCTTACTTTTAACTGAGTAATAAAATTTCATAATCGTTAAATCATATCAACTTATCTTTACCACGTCAGGATATAAGGACATTAAGGACTTCTACAGTTTGCACTAGGATTTGGATCAGTAATTTCCACACTATCACATATAGGCTATATTCACCTCTACTCTCCTGAATAAATGTAGGGTATATGACTCCTTAGATCGAGGCAAGATTTATTGATAGACGGACGTGAGGACATAGCAACGACCTTGATCATCATAGTTTTGAGAAAATTCTAAATAAATGAAATTTATGATGCAGGAGTAGGCAAAATATATAAAAAAAGCAAAAATAGTAACTAACTGCCAGGTGTTTTCAGTTCATTATTCAAACCTCTTACTTCGAATTCCGTACACTGACTTTGGTGTTTATAAAAAAACTATCTGATTTTCAGAAGTTAAACCAATTTTCTGGTTATAGGTCTATTTGTAAATAACTTCTAAAACCGGAGATATTTGGGTAATAGAGAGTTTAATCGTGTATTAAATATTTCTTCAATTTATTATTATTAAAATATAATTTATGTTCGCGTTATAACTTCATTGCTCGTAGGTTATACTCAAATGGTTATGGCAACGCCTCATTTAACAACATAAGGTAATGAAGCAAAGATTACACCTTACGGAATATCAGCAACAAAGTTAAAAAACAAGTACAGTATTTAAAAAAATAATTAAAACTTTATGTTCTCTGTGTCATTACCTTCGTTGTTCAAACCACAGTAAATTCTTCATTGAATGCAGATATAATTTAATTGAGATTTATTAAAACAATCAGCTGTTGTTTTAATGCTATTTATTCGTTGTCATAGCAACGAGTTTCCTTATTGCCGTCTAAACCCAAACACAAGAAATTAGTAAATGGTAAACTTGTAGATATAAAAAGATGTTATAAAGTAGTTTACAATTATGTAATTGATTTTTTAAAAACAGAGTTTATCAAATCCCGGAATGTAGGATCAATAATACAGTTTCACAAAATTATTGAATGGCGACATATGTTTCCTAAGAAATAGTGAAGCTGTCTTAAGGCGTCTCTAGGAGAAACATGTTACTACTAAAAGTATTTTGCGAAGCTATATTAAGTGGTCTAATTTCCTTTGATATGGCGTTTCACCAATTACCGACTGTGTGTTCAATAAATAGTTTACCAACAGGTTTTAGGAAGTTTACATTCGGTCTGTGGAACTGACAAAGCAATACAGTCATAGGCCTATACAAAACTTGGCGGCTACTTCGAAGCCCTCTTCTGGTAGTAAACATTTCAAATAAGAATTTGGCATGCTTTCATTTTTTATTAATCCCGTTTAAATTCTTGATAAAAAAAACAGTATGCCTACTGTTTTCATTTTTAACTTGATAGTTCATGTTTAAGCAATATTAAACCGCGAAAGATTAAATTTATTAAGATACTTTACGAATGTAAGCCACTTTTAACGTAACTATATTGTGACGTCATTGCTGTTTACTTTGCATGGAGCGTTTTAGATTTACTACGGCTAGATTAATACGCCGTCACCCACCGTGGTATTCTCATGCGCGTTATTACATACATTGATCTTGCGATTGATGCACACATGAATACGGTCGAGCGACAGTGACGTGAAGTTCTACACACGACCTCACGATTTGACATTTGGGAAAAAACATTTGGTGGGATATTTAGCCGGATTTCAATTTAAATATAAATACGGCAATTAAAAGCAAAAAGATCACCATTTTAAAAACAGTGTCTGCTTTATATCTGCCGCAGTAACACTCATTACAAGGTTAGTAGCTTTTACGCAATACTAGCTATCCAACAATCCAGTCGAGTTAGTAGTATTTTTTTTTGACCCTTAGTTTATATTCTTTCCATTATTAATAAGGCGCGTTATTAATTAATCCTTTTTACGATGAAAAGCACGTTAAAATTAAAATTAATCATTTTGAGGTTATGTTTGTAACTTCCATTTTCATTTTTTTTTACTTCCCGTTGTTTCCGCACTTTTATATTTTCGGTTAATAAATCATTTCCATACAAAAAATATCAAAATTGACAAAAGTGCCGAAAGTGCATTTTTACCAATATTTGTAATTGTTCTATGAAATTCGCGTCAAATATACGACCTCGAAGTATTGATTTAAAAATTAAACATTTAATATCAATATCTTATATACTTAGTCGTCATTATAAATAAAGGCTTATAGTTTAGAAATGTGCTAAGTGTACGGTAGCCAATATTTTAATATGAAAGCAGTTTCTTTTAAAATTGAGAAAGGGTTTCATATTTTTTTAATTATACATCTAATTCAATTACAGTTTTGGACAGTAAATTTGACTTTAAAACTGCAGTAACTAGATTTTTAATGTTATGATGCAAGTCCAAATACCTCTTAGTTAAATAAAAACAAGCAGATATAAACAGCACTAAAACAAACAAATTTGTTGTTTAGTCTGTATAAATATGCATTAAACCTTGACAAATATTCTTGTCAGAACATTCTTGACAGTGCTTAATTTCTTAAATTAAATAAGCCTAATAATTTACTTCATAATTTACGAGTATTTCTTTGACTGGAAAATCACGAATCGAGTTCGCGTGACGACTTCAATTTCAAATTTATAACTTTATACATTTCCAAGTGATGCGATAGCATTGTGGCCTGTTATACGGAGCAATTTGTTTCTAATTTGAAGAAATCACTCTGTCAGTTGATATCCAATGCATTATTTCACAACAATCAAACCGCTGTCTTGTGAAAAAATATTGTCTCTTTGTTAAAATGATTGCGCGCTGGCAAACAAGACTAAATGTAAATTGTCACCTGTCACTAAGTAAGAATGGAATTGATTGTAACGTGAATATACATCAGACGGGGAAGAAGTGTTGACTTGACACAACTGTCGCGAGAATTGCTATACCACACTTTCATAATTCCCACTTTAGAAGGCACGGCCGTCAACTCGTCAACTACACAATGTATTGTAGTTTACTTGCAGCTAACTTCATTGTACTTACAGAAAGAAATACATAAAGGGCAATACATTCTGGCCGGACCGTGAAAAGCTCTAACATTTGCTCCAAAGTCTATTATTTGGAATAAAGAGAATGAAATTTACATCGAAATTGACGTTCACTGGATTTCACCGTTTTGATTGGAAGCGACAGTAAATTTACGCCATATTATGGAAATTGTAATCGATTTATTTATGTAAACATAAAATGTTGAATGTTAAATGATTTGTAAAAGATGTGAGAAACGAGGACAAACTTTCACGCTTACATAAATAAAATAAATAGCCTATTCTTAAACACACAAAGTAGGTTGTTTCCACAAATATTTTGTAATCAGCCAGTATTTTAAATGTAAATATGGTAATTATTGACTTTAACAAAATAGGTACGTTTGGTTGATTCGAACTTTTTAACATTTATGGTAGAAAGTAATAATTTGTGTGAGTGAATTAGTCTGTCAGTTAGCTCGTGTTACCTAATAATTATAAGGTATTAGCGTGTAATGGTTTATGACGTAGCCTATGCCTAGTAATTATTAACGGTGTTGACTAATACTTTGTAACTAACCACTTATACAACAATTATTTTGTACAGGTTTATTTTTATGACAAAAAAATGGTTGATTTGAAAAATATTGCATTCGAATTACAAAGCATAAAAAATGTGTGTGAGTAGAGATGGGCGTGACATATTTCGCAGTTAAATTGGTCACTTTTTCTTATTATAGACCTACTGACACTCATTCTGTTTACGTTGACAATAATGCCAGGTGAATTGAAACAATAAATATTGGATTTTTTTAGGTACAAAAGTCAAAATCAAAAAATACTTCAAGTTTTAAACTTATAAATATGTAATAAACTCAACAATTTCCACACAATATTCTAGTACGCTATATTAGGTTAAGAATTTTTTAAATGAAAAAAAGAAACACTTAGGCTTTTTTAATAATTTAATTGATTAATAAATGCGTAAATAATATTTATTATAATTTAAAATTTGCAGGCTAAAACAAAAAAAATAATAAATACTTCTTTTATGAAAATTGATACTTCAGCTTTTGTAAATGACATGAAATGATGAATACGCCTTCTATTAGTGCCTAGCTTAGCCTATTTACTTTCCTCACTCGGGATTCTTATCACAAATAAGTTAATGAAAATATTATTGTAAAATGTGCACTAATAAACAGGTCATTTTATTTATACTGTATTTTGTAGGTTTACTATAAGCCCCTGTCGCTATTAGCCTATGGACAAACTGGGAAATTGAAGATATACCCCCAAGAAAAGAATATAGTGCGGTTTGTGAAATTTAAGCGGTTGTGACTTGATTGGGAGTGTATGGGAGAAGAACGAATACCAAAGAAGTTGATACTTGGCAGCAGTAAAGGAAGAAAAGAACGTGAAACGCCGAAGGAGAAATGGATGCAGGAGGTGGAGGAGGACATGAGGGTTATGTGTGTTGGAAAATGGTAAGGTGAAAGTCTAATCTAGGCAGGAATGGAGACCCACCAAGAGCTGTCGCGTCACGGAAAAGAAAGAACAATTTTTTTTAGAATTAACAGTGCCAAGAATTTTGTGTAGAATAGATTAGTTTAAATGTCAACCGTCAATTAAATGAGTACACATTTTACGGCGCTTCCATATTTAGAACGTAAACAAAAACAGGTTTTCATCCAAATTGAAAGATTCACTTTTTTGACCGCAATTTTTAAACAACGTTTGCAGTGCACAAATGTGTACAAGCAAAACCAAAAGGTTCTTGGTCAACCATTAATCGCAGTTTAACAAACGGCTCAATGTTGCAATAAACAATCTGACGCAACTGATTGTAACAAATATAAATAGCGTTTCGTAACGCCGTATCGGCCTCAAACGGTGAAAGATAACAACAATCGAATTAGCCTAACAATCGCATCTGTGACTCAGGCGGGAAAGTGACCTCTAACGTCTTGCTTCACTAATTTGCCGCTAGGGTCGTACGACATAAGATTAACATGTTTAAATAGCGTTGTCGTAAATAAGGACAAATTGATTTAATATTCCTCCCTGCGACGCCTGAGCGATGCGAACAGCTCGCAATTAAGCCGGGACGTTCCCGATATGAATTATAAATCTGGATCCTGTTTCTAAGACAGCTCGATCATTTCCTCGGCCGCGTTTAGTCAAACAAATTATCCGTCACACCGAGGTAGGGGGGGGCAGCATTTAATTTGCACTCTCCAGTCTACTCACGGTGAAATCAACATGCAAGCGACCGACTCGATTAACATAATATGACAAAGGAGGCCGACCGGACCATAAATAATTCCTACCTCTCACATTCCCGCTTTATGACCGGTTTCCTCTGCCATTAGACGTGCGCAGCGCGTTTATGACTGCTGACATTTTATGAATCATAAACAGATTCGACATCAATTTTTTTTTTATATCTACATTAAGCCAGATGAATATTTAGTCTTTCAGCTGAAATGTGACACGCTATTATTCACGTTTATATTGCCGTCACATCCCGGTTATGAATTTTAACTACACATCGGGCACGATGCATAGATTACACGGGACGGGCTCCGGTCGTGATTTACGGCGCGCAGTTGTGTTCATAAGGTATTTACAGAAGTCGTTAGACGGAACACGGTTTTAATTAATTCTACGTGATTACACATTGAATGCGAACTTAAATTAATAAATCAAATCCTCGGTAATTTATTGAAGTCAGGTGTACAGTCAGGCCATATGAAACCCTGTTTATTAGATGCTTTTGTGTGACACACATTTGTCAGTATTCATCAGCGACTGACGAAAATTTATATTTTTAATGTGTTTAAACAAGCTATAAATCAATCGTCAGGATATAATTAAAACGAATTGATGGCGAGTAATCAATTTTCACTTATTCATTAATACCGAATGGAAAATGAAATGACGGCTTGTCAAACACTGGAGCTCGGCATACCGAAAGTTAAATATCAATTGTAAGCTCATTACAACCATAAAAAATTAATAAATAGTAATGTCTCATAAATTTAAACATGTACCGTATATATTATTAAAATACAACGCCTTAAATTAACTGATATACAAAAGTATGATGCCATTAAATGCCTAATGTTCCATTAAAATAAGTACAGAATCCATTAGGCCTGTTTGTAATGTAACATTTTTCTGTTTTAGTTTCATAAAATTCGTGAACAGATAATATAAATCTTTAGTGCTTTTCACTTTTTCTGTTATTTATATCACTGATAAGCCTGCAGGCCTAACCCTTACCAGGTAAGTGCTCGCTGCTCGTGGTAAAGTGTTCAACTACAGTTTAATAGATAATAGTACTGTTTACAATTAATTTCTCAAGCGTCTTCCCGCTTGTCCTTGCAGCTTGCAGCGATCTTAGCGGTAGATAATCCAATTACTTAGACTATAGCCGCTAATATCGAGCACACGTTTTATGTGGTGGCTGTACTTCTAGTACGTTTATATTCAATTGATAACTTTTCAAGCTATCACGTTAAAGATAATAAATAAATAATAAGTAAATATGTACACAAACTTTCTAAGATTCAATTTTTCACCACAAATATCCGGTTTGTATTCTATTGATAAGAAATCTGGAAGGTAAACCTAATTTTTAGAAAATCGATAGGTTGCAACAATTGTTGACCATATGAAAAGTCATATAACTCAAGTCAATGTAAGAAACTTACTGTTTGTGAATGAAATAAATAACAATGAAAATATTAAGACCGTTGTCAGGTTGTTTTCGTTTTCGATTTACTCTCAAACCGTAAATTTCTTTTGAGTTAAACTAGAGAAAAACCCTGCCCACTTCTTGTGCCGGTCCCAAGAAGTATCTTTTTATTAAACTATTACTGTAAAAACCATTATTAAAACTTAATTATTATTTTTGTTTTGTTGAACAGCTGTTGTGAAAATTAGAATTCCTTTACCAATATTAGAAATTCATTATTTATAAATATTCTACTTTCATTCAACAAATTTTATGAAAATTATACTTTTTGTTTTTATTTGACAGCTGTTATAAGTATAGATCCATAGAACATTGTGTAACCGTCAACCTCAGGATCGGTGCAATGTCCGAACGCACAAAATGTCGGATAATAAGAGGAACCAAAAACATCTTTTTAAAAACAAACAAAAATTTAAACTTATGTCCTACTTAATTCTATGATAGATATTTTAAAATAAATACAATTTCATGAAGTGTTTTTAAAATGAAAATGTTTTAAAAATACGGCAGTCCTACAGTAATCTCTTGCAAACCGTTAACCCTGACATTAAGGACCCTTCTGAACTAGCAACTTGCTGCCACTACGACACTCTTCGACAACTTTCGAGCAACCATGGTGGGATTCCACTAACTTTAGCTGAGCAGTCGTCATTGGAACAAAAGTGCATCAGTAGTAGCAGAACAACTTTAGCCGTAAAGTTAAAAAAATAATAAAATAACATCTAAAATTAGTACTTTTTATTGCTCAGGTTAACACAGAAATTATTTTGTACATATAAGATCTTGTCGCTGGTAAAACAAAACTTTTCAATTATTCAAAGTAAAGTTCATTTGACAAGTTTTATAAACACGTTGAAAAAAGATACAAATATGAGACGCAGCATTTCAGAAAAAGAACGTCCAGCAGTTACACTAGTAGTTCAGAGAACAGATCTTGCAGTAATTTTTAATTTTCTAGTTACCGCTCCACGGCAACGCTCTGACACGCTCGTAACCTTTTCCGCCATTTTAACCGGTAACAGTAATATTTAGGAAAATGTTACCGGTCAAACCTAATTGGAGATTTTGTGCTCTTTTTCCATGAAGCGTTCAAAATTATGATAGATCTTGGCGTTCAAGCAATATTAGAGCAAACAGCCAGCCATTACATTCGTCATCGTTAAATCAGAGGCCGCCATCTTGGACAAAAGCGAATGCGAAAAACTATTACTTCGTTTATAATGAATTCTCTCAAAATTCACTTTACGACTTAAATAGTTAATATTTAAGTATATAATTTACAAGTAGTCTTGCGTCTATAATACACAGACACCTCACTGCAGTTACAACGTGTGACTGGAAATGGAGAAAACTACCTATCGGAAGGGAAATGAACCATGTACTTTTAGGTTGGCTATTGAGACTAAAATTAGGTTATTTGTTAATGTATGAATCACTAATGAAATCAGACTTATTAATTGAGTGTAAGATAAATTCAAGCCACTGCAGCAATTTATAGACTCAAAAATGGGCAAGTAGTAGAAAAAAGGAGTTCAGAGCGCTCTAATGTCTGGTTTTGGTACTACGTGCATTACACGTTTCATTCTTTCTGCATGTCAGGGCAGGTTTGGATCGAGCTACTGCAGTTGCATTTTTCCGCGCATTATTTCTAAACCATCTTTATTAACCCAACTGGTATAAAATATTCTTTACGTTTACTAATTTTTTGAAGTATTTTGAATCTGAACCATCGGAAGATTCTATGGTCATTCAGGAATCAAGAGAAAGAAAGGTAAGTCTGTTATGTATATCACACAATATTTATATTTATTCCATAAATAATACAAATTTTTTTAATAGTTTTTAAACTGCATCTATACACAGATTGCTTTCACTACCAAGAAAGGAAAATTAAAATTTAGGTCGTTCTCAAAGGTAACGGAATGTTTTCTAAAACGATAAAGATACAATTGAACGGTAACATTAAAATATTTATAAATAACTATAATATTAATCCATAACGAACTAAGGGAGATATAACAAAACTTTGGTTATGTCATATAAATAGTTTACATACATCCGGACATATTAACAAATATACATTTTAAATTTTATACATAAGTTTTTTCACAAGTCGAAAATAAAATTTATAGAAACAAGTTAGATCTATAGTACAGAGGTTTAAATGTACATTACGTCACCCGATCGTGATGGCTTTAAAGTCCTGAGTTAAATTTATACAAGTATAAGACAAGAAAATAAAATTTTAATATTATTTAACAATTTTTTGTTGTTATAAGCAGGTATAACGCTCTGTATTAAAAAGCTTTAATGAAGTAATACAACCCAACACCTAGAAGTGAGGAAAGTGTGAGTGATGTTTATCTTACTTAAAACTGATCATTGGAAATCTAGTCTATATGAAAATATACAGAACATTCTGGGAGCGAAAACACATTTTTAGAGATCTTAACTATTTTGGATTTTGGCACTTTTGTCGTAGTACATAACGTCACAAGCGCACATTAAATACTTTCACTCTCCGCGTGATCACTAGACTGCTTCTTTCCCTAAGGGTGCATACCTGACGACGCTCCTAGTCTTGGTCCGTATAAAGAGTATGGAGAGAAATAAGGAGGTAACCCGGGATGCGGATGAAGAGGAAACGCTGAAGATAAAGAAGGTGGTAACAAAGGAGGTTTACTGTAAGGATGGTACCTGGCCGTAGCTAAAGGACTAAGAGGAGGAGTGGGGTAAGTACGATGCAGTAAGGGGTGAGTGGAAGGTGGAGCCGAGAGTAACGAATCGGAAGTGTGCGTGCGTAAGTGCTGCAGAAGTTCTTCGGAATTAGAAAAGCGTTTTCCACAATACGAAGCGTCTCCCGCGATCCAGGAACAAACGTACGGCAGTTGCGATGCGGCCGCCAAAGCAGCGAGTTGAGCGTGAGCGTAAGCGGCCGCTACCGCCGAAGAATGATGGCCTGGAGTCGGTAGAAAACCCGCAGTCTTTCCTTCGCACTGAACACAACCCGCTGGGCAGGTTCCTTTCCCTCCTGGAGATCCTAGCAGGTGACTGCTTAGTTGGCATCCTGTACAGTACGGATCACGGCAGACCGGTACTAGAGTATCCGTTCCCGAGGCAGTCTTCATGCGGGCGTAGCTTAAGTACGGATTTATCCCTGACTTTAAGGGATGAGAAAATAAACTAGAAGCCATTACGTCGAGAGGCAAAGGCGGATAACCGGAGAGGAAACTAGCGGATGTCGAAGTAGGTACGGAAGAGCTGTTTTTATAAGAACCGGTGTCGGATGTTTTCGTTGGGGACGACGTTCTCGTTACCGATTCCGCTTTAGACGATGCCGGTAGTTCCTGGGAAGCGGGCGTTTTTCGATTGCTGGGCGAAGATCTCGGCGATGACGCACTCTGGTTGCTGCTACATCTTGTACCGTTGTGGGCCGCAGAGTGCGCTTTAACCGGGGTCTTCACCCTGTGAGACGACCGTTCCTCGTGCAGAGAAGGCTCCTTCACCGTCGAATCGTATGGCTTAAAACTGGACTTCACAGTGACAGGAGAACAACTGCTTACCGAAGAGGATGGGGATGACTTCTCTCTGGTTTCTGTTTTCTTGGATGACGATTTCTCCAGCGGTGCCAGTAAAGATTTTGTATTAGGAGAATCAGCGCCGATTTGACTACAAGTTTGAGCCAGCAGTGCAAGTGGACTCTTCTTGGCATCCAACTACAAACATAAGACATTAAAATTAGGTAAATATAGTACAATTTTGTTCGATTTTATAAAAAAAACAATTATTTTGTTTATAGAAAATGTTTTTTTAAAATAACAGCTTCTTAGTTGATTATCCGTTCTTCGCTCGGACCCCAAAACAACCGGGTAGATAAAAGTGTTGGCGTTAAGGCGTGCTTTGGAAAAAAATGTTGCTTTTTATAAAACATTCATGATATTTAAAAAAAGTAGCATTAAGACTTGGCAGACTTATAAATCAAACTGTGGTTTCAATGTTTTGCATCTCAAAATATCTACTTTCATTTATATATATTAATTTAAAATTTGTAGTTATAACCTTATGGTTCAAATTATTAATTCCTTTTAATTTTTTATATGTACACTGTACGCTATAAGATAAATGTAATTTATCTAACAACACTACAACAATAACACAGTTACGCCTCTAAATGTATTCCCTTAAATAATTTAATAAATTAAGTAAATTAATGCTAAGCTTTTGTTTTTTAAAACTCGTATTTTGTTTAGTGCAGTTTTTATAAAGTATTTTTAAACTATATTTAATATAAGTTATAAATTTAAAAAGCCCTGTATAATCCAACAATGAAATACGTATTACAATATCAGAAAGCCATAAAACCACGTTTCCTGTCTACATAAATGTTTCTGTTAAAGAATTGGGAAATAACGTTTGAAACAAAACAAGGGAACTAGACTGGAATGAATCACTAGGAGAACCATCGCAGACATATTGTGCTCCCATAAAAGACGAAGGCAGCAAACATGTGAAGCCTTCTGTAATAAACGTTTATACAAAGCAATTCTTCAATTTTAATGGCAATAAAGTTCATATATATCGGTAAAACATTGCTTCCTACTGTAATTCTTGGGGCAATAAAAATAAAACGAGAATTTCTCAGAAATTTATTTCCAAGTAACGAAATAATACATCCCATTTCCGACATAGCCTACTTCCTAAGTTTGTATATCTTGTATCACACGATAATACGAATCTTCGTACCTTATGTAGGCCTATACATTTGCTAGGTTTTCATTTATTGGAAATTAATGAAATATTAAATTTCTAACATTTATTAACTGCTTCAACAGTAAACGCTAGATTAACATAATGGCTAATTAAATTCTGCATTCTATTTCTAATGCAAAGATTACCTCATCTCCAACTAACTTCTCATTAACTTTTTAGAAATATTAATTTTAAAAAAATGGCCGTTTTCAAATATACGATCAACGAGTATTGTAATTTTTAGGTTATGTTGACTGTTTTCCCTATAGATATATTGTTAGTAGCCTATTTACATTATGTAATTTTTTGAGTACATAAGTTACTTTTATTTTTTTCTGAAAAGGTACCACACTTCTAGCTGTAGTGTGGAGATACTTTGAAATTAGGCTTAAAATTTTAAACAAAGCCTTCTTTACTGAATCTTGAATTTTTCATTCGATAATTAAATGAAATTAAAGCTCTATTACTTAAAGAACCCAATTACTTATGCTGATTCTTCGTCTAAAATACTACTGTATTAGCCAATAATAATTCTGCGTACTCATCAATTCACTGCAAATAATGCCTAAAATCAATTTATTGGTAATGTTATCATTGCCAATAAAATAATTTGGAAAACAATTGTTAAAATTTAAAATTAAAAAACCACATGCAATATTAACACAAAACAAATTTTAAAAATTTAGTTATAAATCAAACTTTGACGTTAATTTTGTAAAATGAAATAGTTATGTATTACTTAGCCTATAGATTAATGGAATTATTCGCCAGATAATGGGACATTAAATTAATCATCAATTAACAGTTAATGGTTGTTCTACAAACTGAAATCGATGATTTAATCAAAGGTTAAATTTGTAGGTGGATTAAATAAGTTAATGATCGTTCTAGCAAAAAAAAATTATTAGTAAAAAAGTGCAAATTCAAAATCAAAAATAATACCAATTTTGGAATTATAATAATTTTCCTAATTACTACAGTACTTGGTATTTAATATTATGAGGATTGTTTCAATACCCGTTTACATTATTAGTACACTACATAGGCTAAGTAAAATAGAAGGTAAAATTATTTCTCTTAATTTGCAATACAGTATTATACGAATCTGAATCTTATAAAACCTCTTTAATGAATTTCCATTGGGAAATGAGCTATGAAATTGATACGATTGCAAGACACAATATCATGAAATGTGTCTGATTCCGATCTTCATATCTTATTTAAAATTGACATAAAATCGGTTCGTCACCCAGCAAAATCTGTTCATTCATTTTAAAATGGTGATCATTCAACATTTTAAAATTACGTTTGCAGGTTCTTACGATTAAATTTAAATCGTTTATTAAAATTTAATTTAATTATCGCAAACTGTGTTCAAATTGTTATAAATTAGGTAATTTAAAATTTTCAAAGTTCATTCAAAATACAAAAATGAATTTTGACCCTAATTTTCTTCATAACAAACAATAAAGATAAAATATGCAGACTTTAACGAGATTTCCAAAAATAAGTAAATACAAGTTGCGAATTGTTTTAAGATATTTAATGGCAGCTATTTTGGAGTGGCCCTACGAATTTTGCTGCATAACAAACTTTTTCAATCTATTTAAAAAATTAGTTCTGTCAAATTTTAATTAAATATAGGTCAGATTAGTTGCACTTTAATGGTCTCGGATACCATTAGTGGCTGAACCTGACTGGTTTTACCATGATGCTAATAACTTATTTTACAATGATAATTTGCTAATAATAAAAACAGGATTTTCATCATATGTTGTTACAATATTAGGATACTATAACATCAACAACAATAGTGCAGAAATAAGACTGTTATAGTAATAAAGAACAACACAGTTAATAATGACAGCAAGTTTACGTTAAAATACATAATACATGACGAAGCAACGCAAACAAATGGTGTTTTTAAACATTAAATAAATGATGTCAGATTAAAGAGGAAAACCATCTTTCAAATAGCTGACTGGCTGAAAGCAACTTAGTAACGTCTCATTAACACAAGGAAAGAAGCTATCATCTCCTTGTACACAGTCGTGCCACGTGTACCTTTCTGTCTGTCGTGAGATACTCGCTTATTAACATCGTGTCGTGATATAGTTTCCTAACTGATCATACCCTATCTCACTCATCTGTTCCTGATACACAATCCCTGCAGTGTCCGAGGTTAAAATGTTACCGTCTCCCGCTCGTTTCTATTGCCTTTTTAATGGGCATTACACCTGGTTCTTCAACCATCTGAATGTTCTACACAAATGCTAAGTGTAGAAATTTACATTTACACTTTAGACGTATAAATAGCGGCGGAAATACTGTAGTATAAAATTATTCTTATTCCATTTATATTGTTTAAAAAAGGAACAATGTAGCTGTGAAATAAAAAACGAGAAGAAAAGTGCAATTTTTTATTTTCTGAAGTAATTTTTAGTTAAAAAACTATTAGAAATCGAATTTACTCAGAATTAGCTTTAATGATTTTAAACAAATTCTACTTAAACGTAGTCCAAAAGAATCTGAACAAAATATAGGCTAATGGTAACCCCATCCCTGCAAATTTCTCAACTGAAAAATCAGCCTAATTTCTCAATAGTGGTTCAACAGTTTTTGCTTAAATTTTGGTTACACGTGAAGACATACAATGTAAGGCAGTGTAGAAAATTTGAAATAAAATGTTCGGCAATAAAGAAAAACAATAAAATTTGACTTTCGTTGGGTTTGTTTTATATTTTCTACTTACTCTTGAAACGTTAACATATAAAGTTATGAATTTCAATAAATTAGCAAATATTTGAGCAAATCGATTTTGAGAAACTATTCCAATAATCCAAATTTCTATCGATAGCTTTCAAACCGAACATTCCGTGGAAATAATCGATTGTGAGAATATTTCAGTAATGTTTTTGTAAAATTTACTTATTATATTTACTTATTTATTGCTCTTGAAACAATTTCTAGAGTGATATCGATCTATTTGTTTTATTTTTTAAAAAATAAATAGCTACAATTTAATCAAAATCTTTTGGCTGTTATGTGCTTTTGAGAAAGTATATTGCTTACACTATGTTTTGTTCTAAATAAATTTTAAATATTTAGAAAAGTGAGAGATATTTTCTATATGTCCTAAAGTAGCCCATCAGGGGGTGCAGACTAGCTGCACCTATTGAGAGGATTTAGACGTCCCTCACTGTACTCGAGTCTAACACACACTTACACTAACGACTAACACTTTACACTTTAGGGAGACGATAATAGCCTCAATGTGCTTTTCGCCTTAAAATAACAAATAACATCCCACATCGAATTTTAGGCCTACATTCGAGTGACTGAAGTAACTCCAGCTGACATTTTTACGGTTGTTTATTTTCCAAAAGGCAGTCGTCTATTTAATTTGTATAATTTAATTAAATCTGCTAATTTTTCTTTAAAAACAACTCCTAATTTCCATTTTAAGTGACTGCCATTTTGTTTCAAACAGACAAAAGTAAGTTTGAAGTTAAAAGCTACTAACCACTGCACTTAACTAATATAAACTTTTCCACTGAAATCTGTTGATTAGTTTTGTAATGGATAGCGGATAAAATTTCAACGTAACAAAAAGACGCAAAGTATGACAAAAATGTGCTTGTCAGATTTCGCTGTTCCATTTAATGAAATGAACTAAACATAAAGTGTTACCCTTATAGACAACACGTTTGGATTTAAGAGCTCATCAACATTTTCCGCTTTAAAGCAATCAAAATTTTTGAGTAGCCGTCATTTTGTTTTGAATAAACATATGGCGGTGTAAGGTACCAATTTCTAATAAATATAAAGATTTCCTTTGGAATCTGTTAGTCCATGTTTCAGTGAACAGTGGACAATAGACCTTTTAACGTAATAACAAGATAGCCTAAATCAGACGTTCTTTAGCCTGCAATTTTGTTTTAAGTAGGCGTATAACACTTTGACATTGTTTTGAAAACTAGTCACAGCTACAAATAACAATGAAAAAATTTCACTGAAAAGCGTTAAACTCCGACTATCGTGAGAATCGGACAATGGTACAAAAATCCGGGGTTTTCATGTTGTAGAAAGAAGCCATTTTAAACCACTTAAAAAGATTATTTTAAAAAAGATACAATTTCATTGCACATTTACACCATAAGTGGAGACAATGCAAAATTTCAACTTCGTAGGGCCCCGTCGTGCTTCAGATACAGTAATCAGAGTGACTTTATATGTTTACAATTTTCAAGCTTAGGCCCCACACGTTGCGTTTCTTCTAATTGCACCATACCAACTGAACTATTGAAACTATTACGACCAATGGAACTTGACGAAAACTACTAAGGATACAATAAATTGCAAATAATGAAACTCTCTTATTATGTATGTACTAGAAATATGTATTCACTGAAATTTAAAAAAATACTCGCTATTTTTTAACACAGTGTTAGTTATTTTGTAGCGTATAGCCTACCTTAAAGGCTTTATTCCATACTCGTCCAAGCAAGAATTAAAAATGTTAAAATTTTAAATTATTTGAAAATGTAATTAATGTTTCTGTTTGAAAATAAAATAATATTAATTATTACTAATTAATATTACATTATTATTATTATTATTATTACTATTATTATTATTATTATTATTATTATTATTATTATTACATGGACTACACATCACACAAATCATAATTTTAGGACTTTTTTCAAATTTCTCGTTAAGTTTTAGGCTTGATGTACGAGGTCAGTAGGCCTAAAAATCACCATGTTTTCGATTTTGACGGAAATATCCTTTTTCATGTCCACTGAGCCCAACAAAAGGGTTTTGAATCTGATATAGGTCCATCTGTGTGCCTAAGCATATTGCTATACACTAAAACAAACCAATGTCGATGAAATTTTGAATAGACGTTTGGCTACTGTCAACGCCATTTTCTTATTTGATTCGGAGAATTTTGTTCAAATAGAACTACGATATAAAAACAAAAGAGAAAATCGCCCTAGGAGGCCTTGGCTAATTTATCAAAACTGGTTTTATATATTTTGCTCATTTTCGTCATTTATCAAAAGAAATCCTCGCTGGGGGGTTGCAGACTAGCTGAACCATTGAATATAGACGTACGTCCCCGTATATGTTCAATGGCTGCACCTATGGATAAGATTTAGACGTCCCTCGTGGTACCCGAGTCTAACACACACTTACACTTGCAACACTACACTTACGACATTAACAATTTACACTCACACTTACATTTAGGGAGGCGATAATTGCCTTATTGTGCTTTTCGCCTTAAAATAACAACAACAAAAAATATCAATAGAAGTTTAAGCCTGTAATATATTTTAGGCAATAGCCTGTATTTTCGTTTTTATAAATGAAAGTAATTGGAGATTTTGAAGTAAATTATAAAATACCGAAAAATTAACCAAGACTGCCTAATGTTTTTTTTAGATCTAAGGAAAATTTAATTCAAAATATTGAGAAATAGATTCAAAAAACTGAATTGTTTCTTGCATTATATGGTGTAGTACAAAACGATAAGAGCTTGAAACACACACTGAGACTCCAATGAAGCTTTCCAATTTGAGTACATGTAGGCGAGGAACGGCAACAAAGACCTAGAGGTGTAATGTCAACCAGATCTACTTGGGACGTACGTAATACCGCAGTAGCCTACCTGGTGACCAAGCTATGATGCTGAAATTTTATTTAAGATTTTTAGGCAGTACTTATACGGCCCGTGTAATTCGTGTTTTTCTAATGAAAAACAATTTTCCTAAATATGAACCGAGATTTTGTTTTTTACCGAAAATGTTATACTCCAAAAATTCTATCATAATCTTTAGAGCAGTTTCTGAAGAAAGAACATTTACAGGCTACATACGTAGAGAAATACGTGCTTATTTTGTTGCACTATACAGTAGTCTATATACTTTGACAAATCCCAAATTCCTAACTTAATCAATTAAGAAATCTTTAATAATACGAATGTAATTTAATTTAACCGGAAAGTTAATCGATATTTAGGATTGTTACACCAGCTGGTTAAACGTAAAGAATAATTAAGTATCAGCTGGCTGAACAGAAGGCCTATTCGCATTGACTTTATTATTGTCATTATATTTTTAGTTGGGTATTAATTTTGCCCTTGTCAAACGCGTTTATATAATTAAAATGAATTTTCTCAAACATGAAACCCGCCCAGATTGATTTTTTTGAGCCCGAAATTGATGTATTCAAACTTTATATTAAAATTATTAGAGCCTTTTTTGAGAAAAGACATACATCCTATATGAAAAGATTGCTGGTTTAACATTATAAGATTAAAAAAACACAATAAATAAAAGATATACTAAACATTTCATTATTCCAAAAAGTCCAGCCCTACTAATAAACTAGTTTTTGAAAATCCAATATTAGCTGAAAGTGAAGTCAACCGGAACTTAAGATTAGATAAATAAGCAACTATAGCAATATGACTAATAACAGATGAATCTATGACAAACTTGTAGCCTTTTCACGATGACTGGAGATAAAGACATAAGAGCAAGTATATTTTTTTTTAATATCTGGGCAAGTACTGAAAGCTTCAGTGTCAAAATAGTAAAATAGTAACGGCTAAATAAACTATACAGGATTAGTCAGATATAAATATTGTAAGACTTCTTGAAGGTCGAAAGATATTGACTGTAGCTTAAGTTTATAATCTGAAGAACATATTAGGCCTGGAGTACAACAAAAGAGACTGGGTTATCTGGTAAGAATGGAAAGGAAAGAGAATGAACAACAGTTTTGGAAACTCGGATGGGAAGAGAAAGAGAGGAGGGCATGAAAGCTAGAATGCTATCAGGATCTTCTGGAAATTGGTAGGAAAACAGATCTAAGGGAGCTGCATATTAATATTCTTCATGGCCTATACCGTGGAGTATCCTACGTAATTAATTAAAAAAATTATTCAAAACAACAACAACAAATAAATATTTTTACATTTTTAACATACTGTACTTGTATGTATCCGTGAGTGGACGGTGTAGGCGTAATCTAAACTTCTACAAGAAACTATCGTCACACAAACCTTGCTCCCACTCTGCATAAAGCAGTACAGGAGGCCATAATAAAACAAATCGTGGTTTTCAGATTTCAGATACCACTCTCGCTTGTAATTGGCTCATAAATTATAACAGTACGAGTTGAGTCTGACCGCATCCGGTCCGTAATAAATAATTTAACAGACTGTAAGGGTATTAAAAACAAGGACATTACCACCGTCAGATAAGGAGACGATACGTGGTCAAATTTACGACCTCGGCTACTGGTCGCTTCGTTACAAACACAGGCCACGGATTACGGATCGGGAACATAAAACAGTCAAGTCATTTGATAATATTTTTTGACTGGAAAATAAAGAGACGTGCACAAGGCCGGCGATGAATGGCCCCTAATGAACCGTCAAAACGGCCCGCTCGTAAATCTTCCGATTGCGTTCATTTGTAACCCACATTTGATGACACGCATAACCTGAGCGCTCCGCGCGACCCGTTTTACTTATCGTTTCAAAGTGTGGTACGAAAGTCGAACGTTTTTATAGGCTGAGATAAAATGTGAACATTGAAAAGGAAACATTAAGTCAGCCTTTGACGATTTATCGAGTCCATTTTAGTAAGAAAGGGCAAATCCCCTTGCCATCGTTTTAAATAATCCTGTTTAAATTTCTCGCTAATGGAGTGTCATTATTTTCGCGGCGACTGCGTTATCGTTTTAATTTACGACCCGCCGGTCTTCACTCGAACGTCCGTCATATTTCACTGGGCGGAAATGTTGGCGCATTATCAATGACGGCATCGTAAAGAAAACACACCAATTAATTGGTAGGCCGGCGAGCACAACTGTCTGTGCGATTGATAACGGCGATTTATTGTCTTCCAGATAATTCCCTACTTTTTCCATCTTTTCTTGCCTACCGAAGAGGAAAAAAGTGTCTGGCTGTTCAATAAAGATAAAATTCAACTAAACGGTCGCTAATTGCCCGCAGATAAACCCAGACAGATGTTATCGGAAGAGTTCACAAATCCGCTTGAAAAAGTTCAATTTTAAAAACCCAATCAATTTGCTCAAGCAATTCGGAACGGTCATTTTATACGGTCCCACATATAAAGCGTATTGCTTATTAACTGAATGGCTCAAGCCTCTAACGGAGCGGCGGTGCCAAGTGCAATCTCGTCTTCTGCCAAATACGTTTCGCATTGGATAACATTTTACTGTTTATTAAAACACATAACTGCAGGCGCACTGGAATAAAGACCAATATTAGCTGCATTAATAAAATCCAATGTAAATGTGCTAAAATTACATCAAACATATTTATAAATGCTATTCAACTGCTACGGTTTATTCTGCGTTGTTCATTTCAGGAGGTTACATTAAAACGACTGTATTAATCCGTTTATTGCATACAATAGGGTCAAGAATTTGTTTATAATTTGAATGTCTTTATGTTGAATCGATTCCAAATTGAGAGTTGCAGGCTTAAAATTGACCTGAAATTTGTTACAACCTATCCAGGAATAATACGTCGGAGTCTGGAATCTCCTCTCCGAGTTGGCTAAACTGATAAAAGCACGCATTTTATGTGTTTATGCTATTTGTTTGTGAGCGTATAAGTAGGCTATTTTGTGCGATTGTCAGGTTAGGTTGGCTTTCCAGTGATGTATCTAAAGCGGCCCACAGACGTTCAATATTATTGTGCAATGTGGGTTGCACAATATTTTGACGGCGGTCCCTAGACGGTCAAAATTATGGTACAATATTTTGGTTTGTGCAAAAGCTTTTACCGTATGGAGGCGATATTGAAGGTTGTCCAATATATTGCGCAATCGCGAGCACAGACGTACAACCACATTGTGCAAACAGTCACCGCCAGACTTTCATGAAAATCAACATTTTGAGTGACAGTGAATTGTTTTGCGTGATAATTGCTGTGGCCACAAGTGCGAAAAAAGAAAAAAAAGGGCTCACAGAAAAGTAGACAATGGGCCAAACAATGGTTTACTGATAGGGTATTTACTCAATGAACTGAGAGAAATTGAACCATCTTTTTACGGATGTGCGGAGAATTATTTGATGAACTCCTCGCTTTGGTTACTCCTGAAATCGGTAAAAGGAACACTATCATGCGCGTTGCAATTCCTGCAAGTCAACGGTTACGACATCTCGCACCAGGGAATAGTTTTGACCCGAAATTTTTTAAGTGCTGTTTCACCTCAGTCAATAGGTCGCATAGTTATGGAAACGTGCACTGCTCTGATCTCAAGGAATACATGATTTCGTAGTACTAGGCCGGTACAGGCGTCACAATACTTTCCTGTTTGCACAATATATTTTCAAGATTTTGAAAATCACACAATATATTGCACAACATTTCAATATCGCTCACATACGACAAACAAAAAACCAATAATATTGGGCCGCTTACTAAACCGCATCGAGTTAGTTTTGGGTTCTATACAATCTTCTTAGCCAATATTTGACATTCCATATAAATTGTGATGTCTTTTTTGTGAATCATTTTTTTTTAATTTTGTCATTTGTGTACAATCTAGAAAACAGACACATTTCCAGAGACGTATCAACTCTGTTTCCAAGTGTTGATTAACATAAAGTTTATGTTTGAAGTTAGGTACTTGAGAGAGTTGATCCACATTCTCGTAATGTCGTTTAGCTACTGCTTTCCATTTACACAAATAAGGGCAAACATCGGAATACATAATAACAGCAACCTGTGCAACATTATTTACGACGACGGATATTTATAGGGTTAATATTAATAAAAATGTACACAACAGAAATGATGGCTTTATTAACTTGAGACACGTTTAGCTATTTTACGGGAGCAGATCGAAGGTCTCAGGACCAATGAATGTTTACGCCAAAAGGGAAAACGGTATTCCAAAAGTCACTTTTATTCATGTCCTTAAAGTTACCTACTGATATGAAGGTAATTGACACATAATTACATATAATATTAATCGTGGTAAAGTTATGACTATTTCAAAAAAAAGTGGAAGTTACTAAAGATAACAACATGAAAGAAGTGATATTTCCTAATCGTAACTTAACTTCATAAGTATTAATATTTTCTTAATGTAAAATTTCTGTATTCTTCTGTTTTTTAAGTTATTTTTTTCAGCCTGACCATCATAACTGCGAAAGACTGTAAGAATAATTGCTAATCAGATGTAAATTGTATAAATGTATTTCATAATAGGTAAATAAATTATTATTATTATGTTCGTGTGGGGACTCTTTATCGGCCTTCGTAAACATATGTTACTGCTCACTCAGGTCAGTTTAGATAGAAAAGTCTGTAGAAATATAGAAATAGACCCAACAACCGTGTCAGTTAGGTTCTGGAGTCTCTTTTTAAAAAAATAAATAAAGGTTTTTTTAATGCATCATCGCGTTAGGCCTAACAACCATGTTAGTTAACTTATGGAGTAATCTTTAAAAAAAAATATAAAGATTTTTCAAACATCACCATGTTAGGCTTAACAACCGTGTCAGTTAAGTTTGGAGTACTCTTTAAAAAAAATAAAGGTTTTTTTCACACATCGCCATGATAGGCCCAACAACCATGTCAGTTAGGATATGTAGTATTCTTTAAAAAATATTAAAGTTTTTTTATGCACCATCGTGTCAGTTAGGATATGTAGCCTAGTATTCTTTAAAAAAAAATATAGGTTTTTTCACGCATCACCGTGTTAGGCCTAACAACCGTGTCAGTTAGGATATGCAGTATTCTTTTAAAAAAAAATATAGAAGGTTTTTTCACACATCATCGTGATAGGCCCAACAACCGTGTCAGGATATGTAGTATTCAGGTCTTTTCACGCATCACTGTGTTAGGCCTAACAACCGTGTCAGTTTGGTTATGCAGTATTCTTTTAAAAAATGGGTTTCTTATCACCCAAAACCCGTGTTAGACGTATTTTTATTGTTTTACCGATCTACAATACGTTACCGATTTTCGCCGGAGCAATTTTGAGGTTATGTTGGCAATTTTTATTTTCGATTTTTATCGTACTTCTGTAGTTTCATATTTTGGATTCTTGCTTTTGGGCATATAATAAAGCATTTTAGTAACAAAAATATCGAAAAATCCAGGATATGCTACACTGCATATTTGCCATTTTTTCATATAATGTAATTACATAAATATATATTCTACCTTACAATTGGCACTCTGCATAGGGATTTTTTTACATTTAATATTGAAAATTCAACACAAAGTAACGAATTAAAGTCAATTTTGAAAAAAAATTTGACTAAAATAATTGTAAATGTTACATTAAAAGCAATAATTTTGCAATAAATAAAACACAGATTAAGATTCTTTAAATGGGATTGAATCTATGTCTATCTCATATGCCTAAATCTCATGTCCAGTAAACAGTAATTAAACCTAACTACAGTTAACACATGTCACAAAACTAAATACTAATAATTATTTTGGGCTGGGTAAGTAGTATAATGACGTTTTTTAAAACGGGAATAGGCCTATGTTTATCTCAGATACTTAAACCATATTCGTACCAAATTTCATCTCAATTGGTCCAGTGGTTAAAGCGTGATTGAATAACAAACAAACAAACACACAAACTTTCAGAAATATAATATGAATAAGATTTCAATTTTTCGCCGCCTTTACTTGTTAAATCAGTTATTTCACCAATCACTATAATGTGTTTTCTTTATTACATTTCCTAATGTATTTTGTTTCTTTACACTATTGGCTGATTCTGTTCTAACTATGAGATCCTAATTAACATTTCATAATGGCGGACATAATAGACTCTAATAAAAGTGTAGAGGCGGAGAATAAAAGAAATGCTAAAAATAGTAATTTTCGCTAACGTGATTATCTCACGACCTAATGACTACATTATCATCAAGTCTACACTGTATATATAAATCGGACACAAGTTGTATTTAAATCTTAATTATATAAGATTAATGAAGTACTACTTAACTTTTAAAAAATCAGTTAAAAGCGGAAGGTCTGGCTAATAACTAGGTCTACACACCTAAAGATGATTTGAAGTGACAACTTTGCAAATCCCGAAAAATTAAAATATTAATTTTAGTAACTGTTACAAGTACTCACAGCTCTTTACGGCGCCCTTTTATGGAAAAGAAGTTTTGTATTAAATTTTCAAGGACGATTAAAAGTGAATGTATCTTTCACGAAGAAATCTTTTATTCATAAGTACAAATTCAAGCTAGTTTTTTCCAATTTGAAAAAAAAACCTTTTTTCCGGCGAAAAACTCTGGTCTCCCTTCAAATCGTATAAATCAATCCCTGAAAAAAAAACTGGTTACACCATCACCAAGGATACTTTTAAAGCTTGGTGCTAAGCACGATGTGCTCATTCATCGGCTGTGTATTTCATTTCAAAACTTCTTATTGTAATTCTAATCTTTGTATAACATTGTATTATTTAACCTAAAGGTTTACGTATGACATTTAAAATGTTTAATATTTTGTTATTGCTGAATTTAAAACGTTAAAACCGTTTTACGTCATAAACAGGGCTGTGTTTGTTATGAAAATTTGAGTCATGTTGTTTCTATTTGGCCTTTAATTAGTAAAAGAACTGTTAGAATATTCAAATCTTTCTGGATTAAACGATGGGCTAATTTCGTCCATTATCTTTAAATAATACATTGTAGTAGTTCTAGTAGAACTTAAAAATTACATTATTATAATTCTTAACTGTCCCAATATGAACAGTATTTATTAAATTGTAGTTTAAACACTGTCATTGTTTATTTGATGTCAAACGCCAACAATGTGTTGAAACAACAAACATTACCGGTGACTTACAATTACGTCGTTAGGTAAAGTGTGTCTTCCGGTTACAATTACGCAAGGATTGTTGTGACATGATATAGGCCTACAAATGCAATAAGGAAAAAAGAAAATCAAGTTGACATAAAATTACAAATAAATATGAAACTAGTAAAATTACTTGATGTACATTGCAGTATCTACGAGAGATGCAAAACCGAAGTATCGTAGTAGGCCTAATTTATGTTTGGTATCCTTCTAAAGATGATAGCTGCAGTTGCCAAAGTAATGTCAGAGTCAGTAATTCGGCTAGTTTGGTAATAACTTTCATTTTATAACCAATTAGTTTTAATACTGTGGCAGATGAATTCTTGATTAAGTACCTTATGAAAGGTAGAGTGTATCCAACCAAATCAAAATTAATCTGTGTATAATGTTTCAAATAAACACCTATTTGCTACTTGTGTACCGCTGTAAGATAATTATTTCTGATTTAATACAACCGAAGAGTAGATTCCAACGACTAAGATATTCGCATAATTATTTGTTATTACATAAATTCTGCAAAAAGGTCACACAAACAACCTCACATTCGATTATTTTTGAATCGAAGCTTCCAGAAAATCGTGATAAATTCTCAAAATTCTATCTATTAGATTTTGTCCGCATTTTGGTCGGTGCAGTTTGACCAAGAAATTTACGGTTTCAATAATAACCAAGTAATAGATTTAAAGGAAACCTATTTTATTAGTACTATACTTTCCATAAATTTAAATAACGGAATATAGACAAAAAATTATAACAACAATATTAAAAAAAAGTAAAACAGAAATTTTATTACAAAATTGTGACGAAAATAGTCTTAGATAAATACGCATCAGTGTTTTTAAGTGACAATGATCAGCTGAACACTGCCTTCGAAATGTTAAATTTCAGCTCGCATAAATTTCCATGGCTGGTTTTATCCATGAAACATGCCCGTATATTTTATTAATAGTATTAGTGCAGTAGTAAATAGGCTATTGCTTAATATAAAAAAAGACCTATATGATAAAAAAATTGCATACATTACCGTCTATATATATTGACATATCACGAACAACATAACCTTGTTATACAATTTAGGCCGTTTAGTTCTAAGACAGCTGCTCTAACAAGTGAACAGCTGATTACACGCAGTACTGCAGTAACTTAGGCGACAAAATGTCAGCTGACAGTCAGCTGTCATATGTCATGGTAATTACAGTTGACCTTCGAGTAGCACTGCCTACTACTGGCTAAGCTAAGCCTATTTGTTTACTTAAGTACGTTCTAATTAACCAGATAGAGGCAACTTAGTTTCTGTTTAACTTCTAAGCTATAAATTATATAGATATTTTGTTAGACGTTAATTACAGACCAAGCTATAGGCCTATCAATGTGGGCATGTGGGTAGTCGTTAGTTGAAACCAAGTAAAAAATATCAGTAAAATGTATTTACAAACTAAACATCACTATTTATTCCTTATAATTAAGAAAACGCTTGTCATATTTATTTGTAGAGCAGAAATTCCAGTACACAAAGTTTCTTAATTATTAATTAAGAATTTAAAATACTTTATTAACAAGTACCTATACGACACTTAAAAAGTGTTAAAATTAGATTCTAAATATTGAGTAAAATGTATATCATGCATAAATGATTCAAAAAGCTTATTTTAGAAATACCATAGATTAGTGAATTCCTTAGAAGGTAGGGTATTACAAAAATGTTCGCAATTTATTTACGACTTCTTTAATGTACCACATTTATAAGGCAGTGTTTCTATAAACGATCCGAACACTCAATAATTTAAAAGACAGTAAAAAAAATACACGAGTTTGAACAGATATAAAAATAAATTATTTTTTGAAATACTGATTTTTATGAAAAATTCAAAACTTAATATCACACAACATTGCGCCTAAACACGATTTAATAAAAAACGAAACAATATTGAGGTTAGTTTTTTTTTATGAACGCATCCAGTAAGACCACACGGTTCCACTAGTTGTTAGGTAAAGGCAATTGTTAGATATCTAAGTAACAACCGTTAATAATATGATGTGGTTTCAATATGTTATTAAACAATTTATTTGTGTTTTATAAAAACGCGTCGACCGTTGATAAGATAAAATAGTTACTGACAAGTTAACTAAGGGAGACAGTCAAGCGCTCACATAGCTCAAGTTAAGGCACAGTTAAGTGGAGAGCCAAAGAGGGAAGACACGGTCAGGCGCTCACATGGCTTCAAGTTAAAAGGGGAGGTACATTTAAGTGGAGAGACTAGGAGACACAGTCAGGCGTTCACATAGCTTCAAGTTAAGGCACAGTTAAGTGGAGAGCCAAAGAGGGAAGACACGGTCAGGCGTTCACATGGCTTCAAGTTAAAAGGAGAGGCACATTTAAATGGGGAGTCTAGGAGACAGTCAAGCGTTCACATAGCTTCAAGTTAAAAGGAGAAGTATATTTAAGTGGGGAGCCTAAGAGACACAGTCAAACGCTCCCATAGCTTCAAACTGAAAGCGGACGATAAAAGGGGAAGCACATTTAAGTAGGGAGCCTAGGAGATACAGTTAGGCGTTCACATAGCTTCAAGTTAAGGCACAGTTAAGTGGAGAGCCTAAGAAGGGAGATTCGGTCAGGCGCTCACATGGTTTCAAGTTAAAAGGGAGACAGTAAAGTGGGGAGCCTAGGACACAAGGTCAGGCGCTCACATGGCTTCAAGTTAAGCGGGGGAAGCACAGTTAAGTGAGGTGTCTAAGAGACACAGTCAGGCGCTCACATGACTTCAAGTTAAGGTACAGTTAAGTGGAGAGCCTAAGAGGGGAGACATGGTCAGGCGCTCACATGGCTTCAAGTTAAAAGGGGAGACACAGTAAAGTGGGGAGCCTACGAGACACAGTCAGGCGTTCACATGGCTTCAAGTTAAGGCACAGTTAAGTGGAGAGCCTAAGAGGGGAGACAAGGTCAGGCGCTCACATGGCTTCAAGTTAAGGTACAGTTAAGTGGAGAGCCTAAGAGGGGAGACATGGTCAGGCGCTCACATGGCTTCAAGTTAAGGCACAGTTAAGTGGAGAGCCTAAGAGGGGAGACATGGTCAGGCGCTCATATGGCTTCAAGTTAAGGTACAGTTAAGTGGAGAGCCTAAGAGGGGAGACATGGTCAGGCGCTCACATGGCTTCAAGTTAAGGTACAGTTAAGTGGAGAGCCTAAGAGGGGAGACATGGTCAGGCGCTCACATGGCTTCAAGTTAAGGTACAGTTAAGTGGAGAGCCTAAGAGGGGAGACATGGTCAGGCGCTCACATGGCTTCAAGTTAAGGTACAGTTAAGTGGAGAGAGCCTAAGAGGGGAGACATGGTCAGGCGCTCACATGGCTTCAAGTTAAGGTACAGTTAAGTGGAGAGCCTAAGAGGGGAGACATGGTCAGGCGCTCACATGGCTTCAAGTTAAGGTACAGTTAAGTGGAGAGCCTAAGAGGGGAGACATGGTCAGGCGCTCACATGGCTTCAAGTTAAGGTACAGTTAAGCGGAGAGCCTAAGAGGGGAGACATGGTCAGGCGCTCACATGGCTTCAAGTTAAGGCACAGTTAAGTGGAGAGCCTAAGAGGGGAGACTTGGTCAGGCGCTCACATGGCTTCAAGTTAAGGTACAGTTAAGTGGAGAGCCTAAGAGGGGAGACATGGTCAGGCGCTCACATGGCTTCAAGTAAAAGGGAGACACAGTTAAGTGGGGAGCCTAAGAGACACAGCAGGCGCTAAAATGACTTCATAAGGGTTTTAACCCTTGCGATTTGATTTTAATTCGAGATTCTAAAAGTTTAGTGATCAGAAATAAATCACACCACAAAGTAAGTTTACTCGCGCTAAAAAAAAGCGAGAAAGGTCTGTTAAACATTCCTTTATGTTAGGCTACACAAATGCTAAAAAAAATGTTGATAATAGTTCCCCTAGGTCAGTTTTTACATCTTTGTTTTATAAGCTTATCTCATCAAACATATTGTGAACTACTACTACGTTACAGAAGGTTAAATTTATACTTGTATTTTTACCCAATAATAATAACAATAATAACGCTTACATAAGAAGGCGTTGTAATAGGCCTAACTTACTGTGAAATGCCGCATCAAAAACTCTTGCATACATACACGGGATGTAGGCCCTACTTTGGCTTTTAAAATTCAGACCCATCACACGCAGCACTAATGTAGCCAGTAAGTAAATAATTGTGATCATATAGTAATTCAAAATTTATGAAAATATCCCTTCCTGGGATACTCAAAATGCGTTTTTTAAAGAAAATGTCAATATTTAAAATACACTCGGATCTGTTTTTGGAGTAAAACCATTATCGATTTCAACAAAAATTGTATTAAACGTCTCTTTTGGATCCATATAGGCTTACAGGCTACATGTGACGTGACTAATCGTTTTTGAAAATTAATTACATTATTTGTGTTTTTTTCTATAAAATCGTTTTTACAATTTCGTTTAGCTCTTCCTATTTACAATGTACGCTAATGTAGCGCAAAGAATTATTAAAAACATGGCGATTAAATTGTTGATGGAAAAGATTTTACAAAGCGAAGTGTTGCCTGGCCATGCAAGGAACAAGGAACTATATTTTGTAAACATCCACAGCACCTTAGGGTATAAGTAACCTAAAATGTAACGCAGGCAATTACCAAAAACATCTCGTTCCAATTTTACTGAAGTACCCTAAAAGGTAGCGCAAACAATTATCAAAAACATTGCGTTCAAATTGTTTACTGTGAAGGACAGTAGGCCTGCCCTGAAATGTAGCGCAAAAAGTTTTAAAGACATCGCGTTGAAAGTTTTGACGGTGAAGAATTTTACAAAAGAAGGTCTACCCTAAAATGTAGCACAAATAATTACCAAAAACATAGCATTGAAATGTTTTAAGGTGAAAAATTTTACAAAAGTTCCTTAAGCTGTAGCGCTAACAATCATAAAAAATATCGCGTTTAAATTTTTTACGGTGTGGGATTTTACAAAAGTACCCTGAAATGTAGCGAAAACAATTACCAAAAACATCGCGTTGAAATATTTGATGGTGAAGGATTTTACAAAGGCCTGCCCTAAAACGCAGCGCAAACATTAATTAAAAAACAACGCGCTGGGATTTTTGAAGAAGGATTTTATAGAAGTAGGCCTACCCTAAAAAGTGGTGCAAACAATTGTTAGACATCGTGTTGAAATTTTTGACGGTGAAATTTTAGAAAAGTAGCCTAAAATGTAGCGCCAACAACTATCAAAAACATCGCATTGAAATATTTGACAATGAAGGATTTTACAGGAGTTCGGTTTTCAACTTTGATGAATTGTTTTCGCTGAAAAAATCGTTCATCATTGAAATACTGATTGTACTGACCCTGTCCCTCCTCCATTAGGTCTATATCGATGATTACGGATATGTAGGCCTACTGACAAATGTCAGCATAAACAAAATGGCGGCGACAGAGAGCAAGGGAACACATGCTCCCCCTTAAATTGAATACTAAATAGGCCCTACAACACAAATTTGTCATATTTATATGTAATTAATAGACAAACTTCTAACGTGTTTTAGGTATGTTTGGTAACGTTTTTTAAAATAATTATTTTTGGAATGATTAGAGTCTGTAATTTAAAATTTTAATTTATTGTAGTTATATGAAAACACGAACAGACTAATTAATGCACTAACAAAAAATATTTTAGCATATAGATTAACGTATAAAAATTAACTGGTTTTACAAGTTTATAAAGCCAGCATCCAGTTATGATCCTAACTCTGCAATTATAACAGTAACAGCAGGTAGGCTAAAGATTTGTTAGGTTAGGCTGTTGGCGCCCTAAAAAAACGCAAATAGTAATCAAAACTAAAGGCGTTATTGAAACAACCTCAAATGAGTCTGTTGTTTGGTATTTACTAGAAAGTCTTTTACATTACTCATAAGAAATAATTTATTAGTAATTAAAATTAATAACTTCAATAGGCTAATAGCTTTTATACTTAGATGTCAGGCCTACAAATCTTATTATTTACTTAATTTTTAAACAGCCTAATTAAAGGCAGCGTCAATATTACTGTAATTATAATTTTAACATCTAGGCCTACAAATTAATTTTATAATTTATTAGAGTTTGTAATCCTGATAATTAAAATTCCTATTGTATTGTGACATTTTATTTTTAACGGCTGACTGTTTCTTCTTTAAATTCGATAAAATAAAATCATACTCTTTACAAATGTGTTTCATTTGTGTACAGGTCTACACTATTTTCTGTAGTTGTCATTTTTCATTATGACAATTATTATGTGTCAGACATTGGGACACACAGATCGATAGCCTATGTGAAAAGTCTGTCTTAAAACAAAATCTAACACACTACTAGACGGACGATTTATTTTTTAACTAAACATTTACCATAATAATTGTTAAAATAATATAATTAATGATAACTGATTGATTTAAATAATTGTAAGATTTAAATCAATATAGGCCTAAACTAACCTAAAATTAATAGTAATAAAAAATATGATGGCTAATTACAATAATAAAATATATAATTAAAATTCTAAATCATTGACTGTTTAAATGATTAAGTAGATTGATTTAAAATTCGATATGATCACGTGAGAAGCAGCGTCTAGCAGAATTCTAATCTATAGCCTAAGTAGGCTATTCATTAATATATCCTAGTCAACATAAATTCACTGGTTAGATAAATATCAGCGGACTAGAGGACTCCAGGGAAGGATCAGGTGGGCGTGCAACCTTTCCCAATTAGTCAGAACATTATTTACTAGCCTATCCCATTCTGTCCGTCCTTCGCCGCCACCTTGTGCCTTCTCCTTTTACTGCCACTGATAAACTTTACAGCAAATATTTTATAAACCATTCGATTTGGCTGAATATAATTTATCTACTTCAATTTGCATATATACACAATCAACAGTCGTTTGTTATTTAAATTTTATTGTGAAGTTGTTTCTACTATAAATTTTGTCAGGTTACCACTCATGAAAATGTCAAGCCTATGTCTATTATTATTGTACCTATTAGGCTATATTTTTCATTTATTTATTTTTCGTGATATTAAACTTCAGACTACAATATTTCATTTTCGTCTGTCGGTAATTAATTTTCCTCTAGCGTTTAAACAGTCAGACAAAGAATTATAAATCTGTACTGTTTTCTTAAGTGTTCGAAGCAAACACTATAGGCTTAAGCTATAGTGATTTGAATTTTTTTTAAATGTCAGTATAACCAAATTTTTCGTGTTTGGTATTAGATTAATGGGGCTAATTACGGATATTTAAGGTAGCCCAACAGAAAGTGTGCGAGAAGGTTGACAAATTACGAGGATCTAATTTGATCCTCGTTCTGCGTGATCAAAAATTCTGAAATTTAATAGTCGATTATGTTTAATACTAAATTTGAAAATTCTTCTAACTTATAGGCCCTAAGCCTATAAAGTTTTCAATATTCAAAAGGTAACGTAAATATATAAAAGAAAATAATAAATAAAATGCTTGATTTTTTCGTGGTGTATTAAAAAAGGCATTTTTTAACTACATACAAGTTTTTTTTTGAAATGTTAACCGTTGAAAATAATTATCATGTTCCACTCTAAGTAGGCCTACGCAAGCCGTCAATGCACGATAAACCACGCTAATTCAAACATCGCTGTAATTAAGTTTCTATTAATGTACATCTAATGTGTTTCTGCACATTATTAATATTACTATTAATATTATAATCGATATCGTCTTCAATGGTAAAGTAAAGTAAACAAAGTTATTTTCAACAATAAGTCCGTGTTTATGTTATAGGCCTGTTATAGGTTAATTTAACAAGATTATGTACAATTAATTACGGTAGATGTTATTGTTTTATTATAGGACCTAATAGCCTAAAACATTTTTATTTTGAAAATAACCTTGGTAGGCCTAGCCATAAAACGGAAAAAATATAAATTGAAAATATTGGAATATTCCACTACGATTTATAACAGAAATCAGAGTGTTTGATAATGGTTATATCAGATGTTATTTTTTGGAATAAGGTTATGTGTAGTCTACACTATTTTAATAAAACAAGTAGGGGTCCTAGTCGTATTCTGAATATTTGTTCCTTTTTTTATATAAAGAAGCTTTTTAAACGTTGGATAGTATTTTTTAATAAATGTCCATAACCTATTTTATTAAATCTTCACAATAATTTAAATGTTACGTATTATTACTTTGGTTACTATTTTTTTAAATTATCTCGCTTTGGCTTAAAAGTTATCCTACAAAGCGTAAAACAATCATATCTGATATTATTTTCTTAAATTCTCAATGAAAAAAATACAGAATATAATAATTACCGTTGTAGGCAGTGGAGACAAATAGTCAGGCCTGAGGTACTGACTGCCACTATTAGAAGTAAGCATTGTGTAGTCCATTCACTTAAAATCACACACTATAACAAAAATGAAACACAATATTGTAGGACAGAATATGCGTCACTGATCACTAGCAAACAAAAATAAAATATCAAATCACAAAGCAACATCCAAAACTGAAGTAAAAATATCCTCGTGTAATCACGTTGTATTCCATAACGAGACGAGTACAACAAAACTTGTTACTTCTAAGGTGGCACGACACCAACTGAACTGTCAGTACAGCTCGTTCGTCGAATTAGTTGCTACCGCGACCACTAGAATGCGCATGTTGGTGAAAGTCTGAGACTGCGTGTCACTGGCAAAAGGTCAACAAAGAAACCGATAAACATGAGGTACTGTAATTTATCGCAACACTTTATCATGCTGATGAAAGATACTTTTTATTTTGTTGAATGGTTTGCTAATTATTTCAAGTATATTTGATTGTGTATCAATTGACATGTCAAGATAGTAAGGACGTATAGACAAACAGAAACCTTAGCAAAACACTTGCCTTGGGATATTGTTGATACGATAAATTTTGTTTTAGCGTGATTCACTTTGACAGTATGCGTGAAATTTTATCATTAAGAGGGATTCGTAACTTTATAAAATTACGTTCAAAGGCGTACAGTTTTAATACTTTTTTAATATTGCATTACTTTTTAAAATAAAAAAAAAAAATAATTTGAGCATGTTAAAGAAATAAATTAACTTTTGATAAACCTTGAACGAAAAAAAAAACAACTAAAATGCCGGTTATACATTTTTGTATTCTATTTATTTTTAAAATAACGATGTTCCGAGGCTACATAACAAAAACTTCCGGGAAAATAATAATCAAATCAAACAAGAAATTATTTGTTTTTTTTACATTTATATAGGTCCCTAATGGCTGAAACTTTTCATATTTTACTCTATAAAACTTAAGAAAAGCACCTAACATTTTAAATTTGTTTAAATATAAACTTATATTTTCATAAAAAAAAAGTAATTTATCACTTAGGCCTACTTTTTATAATATCTTCACGGAGGATATAATAGTCTACTTGAAAAAGAGGTATGTGAGTACTTGAAAGTTTATTTTAGTGCTTACATTTTTAAATCCAGTAGTAAATTCATAGGCCCCCCATCTAAATGCAAACATCTTACTCACCATAAATCTTCTTAAACTTATATTATAAATAATAGTAACTGCATTCAGTGTAGTTACTTTTCAAGTTAAAATCTAACATTAATGAATTTGTACAGGACTCCCTAAGGAGATAAAGTGTGCTATTTGTGATAATTAAGTACGAAATCACTAATTAGTTTGAATTATATTTACTACTGAAGATAAAAATAACTTGCAAGTGAACCTACAGGAATATTAAAAATTTAATGTAAAAATAAAATAACTTACAAAATAAAAAAGAAATCCTTTGATTCACTCCCAGAGATATCGTTAAAAAAACTGATCAGAAGTAGTTTAGGCATGAAGCCCTACAAAGATCCCAAGGAAAACATCGATAAAGTTATAGCGGTACAGAAGAGAAAAATATCCTAAAGTTAACTACACTGTTCTGAGTTACACCGTATAAAAGAACGGTAGGCTATAGCAATAAAGATTAAAACATAGGCCTAAAGTATTAAATATTAAGTATAATTCAAAATTTATAAATGCACTCATAGACTAAAAACTCATAAATATTTCCACAATTAAAATTTAATAAAGTTGCTTGGTTGAAAAACTACAACGTACTTAGGCGTACAAGTTATAATTTACAAAAGATAAACAGTCGAATAAATTTAACGCCAAATAAATTCAAACCACATTTAAATAAATACTGATATATTCTTTAAATTATGTGTTATATAATTCTGTCTAAAGTTCTCAACGTCATAAATATTATTTGTTAATGTTTTATTTTATGACACTATTTAATGGAGAGATAGGCTTTACATCATTCAAGTATGCGTGATGTAACAACCAAAATCAAATTTAATTCCGCTAATCAAACGTTTGGAATTTTTACAGTTGGGACTATTAAGATATTACTGGTTTAAATTACAACTATTCCAATATGTAAACGATTCCAAGCCAAGATAATTTGTTACACAACTTCGGGGCACATAAAGACTGTCTGAACGGAATGAAATTGCAGCCGATAGGCCTATTGGTGATCAACAGAAGACATCGATGGGTCAATTATAGAGTGGGTAAAACAATGTGGTCAACTGATTTTGTAAACACACACACAGACACAGACACAGACACACACACACACACACACACACACACACACACACACACACACACACACACACACACACACACACACACACACACACACACACACACACACACACACACACACACACACACACACACACACACACACACACACACACACACACACACACATTGGGATTGAACGGGATTTAACCTATTTCCAATTTGCAAGTACTGTTTTTGCTTCTTTCTGTCGGTCTGTCGCCTGTATCGGTTGTGTAACTCTGGAACCATTAAAAAGGCAAACTTTATTTTTGTAGTTTAGTCCCAGTAATGTTGGGTCCGAGAATAATCCTAAGAAAAAATATAGCGGTTACAAAAAATACGATTTTAAAATTTGACGAAATATGTTATGTCGCACTTTACTGTGACGAAATGGACTGAACATAATTTGGCAGCAAAAGTCAAAGAAATTTTATACATTATATGTTCCCCTTTCTAATTTAGGAAGCCGCCTCGGTGGCCTAGTCGATAGCGTACTAGGCTTTCACCCCGAGGACCCGGGTTCGATTCCCGGCCAGGGCTTGGCATTTTCATACACTATAAATCATCCATCGTCTGCATTAGCCCAAATGTACACAATAGTCGGACGTTAAACACAAAAAAAAATTCTAACTTGAATAACTTATAACTAAAATTTATTACCGTCGAATAAGCATATTATGCCCTTAATGATGTCAGCCCTAAGCGAAATTATTTCAGCACGGAAATTTGTAGGTCTTAGTTCGTAAGCCAAAAAATGACATTTAGAATAGGCCTATTAAATATAAATTTGATGATAATTGGATTATTAGATTAGATTAGATTAGCCTATATACTAAAGGAAGGGATTATAAAACCCCAGGCACTGCTATCGACTGACCTATTGTGCAATTAAAACTCTTTAGGCCTACTAGTTCAGCAGATTGGTGTCCTTAGTAAGTTCCAACAATCCAGTGACTAGCTCATCCTGCTGGAGGTCCTTAACGTTCTGGATCCTCCTGCTGGCAAGAGCCTCGCAATCATAAATTATGTGTTCTGCAGTTCCTCCTGTTTACTGCATAACCTACACACTTTTTCTCCGTGGTACGTTTTATCCTGTTCGTACGTACCTCGGACCACAGTGCCCAGTAATGAGCTTTTGATTATCTTAAGTCGTGTTCTGCCCAAGTCGTTGCCGCCCCTCTAAGTCCTCCATCAGACACTTGCTATGAGAATGTCCGTCAAAGTTGCCTGGTGTTGCTTAGAACATTATTACTATGGCTAAGATGATTATTTTGTTTTCGTTTTATCGAGATATTGACAAATTTCATAGAAGACGTTAATTTCTTTTAACACACACACACACACACACACACACACACACACACACACACACACTTCAAAAAAAGAAAACATTTTTTCAGAGGTCCTGAAAAACTGTAGATAATCCATTATAATTTTAAAATCGTTTTTTTTCATACACAGTCATTTATAGGCCTACTTTACTAGACTAGACTGCGTGTGTATCGCGAAGTGGTCATAAGAATACACAGTACACACAAACCATTCGACACATCACAAATTCAATTAAATAAAAATGACAAGACAAAACACTTTTCTAAAAATAAAAGGTAGAGAACGGAGCCCACTTAGAACAACGTTGGTGGTAAGAGATCACAGTAGGTTATCTCGAAAGAATGACCCTGACCATAGGCACATGACACTCACAGATCTATAGTTTGCCCAAAATACAATGCACTTACAGTTTAGGTGATGCCATTAGGCCGACCTCGTGGAAAATACCTGGCAATATATTGTTTTCTCGGGAGACAATGGAACAATGTGGGCTTATGCACAAGATAATCCTTTGACGGAAGTAAATCAAGCGAGAAGCTTTTGAACTTAATTATCGTGACAGGTGATTAGGCCGAAACAGTATTTGTATGGTTGAGGTAGCCTATACAGAGTGTCACAAAATACCCTTGTCAAATAATTTTCAATTTCCATTCATTTAACACCTATACGCAGTTTTGTCTTGACAAAAATCGTTATAACTTTGGAAAAAGATAAAAATAAAGTGCATATTTGATATACAAGTAGCCTACGCCTACACAAAAAACTAGGTTTTTTTCTATAACTTTCATAATGGAGACAGATTAAAATTATTAAAGTGTATTAATTCGAAAAAATATTATTGAATTAAAAAATACAATAAACGAAAAGTAGGCCTATTCCTTTTTAAAGATAAAGAAAATTGTATTGTTCTTTTTAATGTAGATAAAGAATGATTCAGTTATAGACAAACTGAGAACATAAATTTTAGATAAATTTTCTAAATCTACGTTACAACACCAGAACTATAGGTTATATTAAACTCGAAATTATCCTACGTGTAACAGTAGAAATAAAAATATACGTGATGAAAGTGAATTTCTGAAAACAACAAATCACATCACATAAAAATAATGTTGTTATCGTAAACGGTTTTGAAAACTGATATTTCGCCATCGAAATCAACGCCCGCTAAAATCTGCATAAATGATGATGTAAAATTTTCAAACTAGGACTACATCGAAACTAATTACATTAAACCAGGCAGACGTCAGGTTAGATGACGTACTTTCAAAGAAATTAGAAAATTTCAGTTATGTAAATTTTACTGCTGATTAAGATAATGAAATTTTACAAAATACAAATTTACAACTGTTAGACTGATACGGATTTTTTTGACGGTTTTAAAAATTTGTTTTCTCTTTTGTTCCAATTAGCGACAATAAAAATGACAAAAAATTGTCAAAATAAAATCTATTATATACAAAAAGTTCTCAATTGTATAAAAAAATGTGCACTGTAATGCAACAATAATTTACTTTTCGTCTTAAAAACACTAAGATGTCACAAATACACTAGTTGAAAATCTGGAAAATTTCAACACTGTGTCACAGTATTACTATGTTATTGCATTTATTAGTTTGTCTTACCAAGTCATCCTATTTATATGTCTACTATTTACAATGTTATAACATTGAAAAGTGACAATTTTGAAATAAAAGAATCTAAGAAACTGTGTAAAAATATCATAAATTGCTAAGTTATTTATGCAGAAACAAACACAAGCTTTGAACAACGGAGCAAAAACTAACAGCTGACTTTCACAGGTCAGCTAACATGTGTAGGCCTGTTTTTACACTAAACATAGATGAAATTGTGGTAGACAAAGATAACACAATCCTGAGTAATTCTACATAATATACATGCAGTTTGGACAGAAATTATCGACTCTATAATAATTCATTTTAGTGAACCTTGTTTTAATTGTATCGCGACTAGCAGAGGACACGTAAATGGTCGCGATCACGCTTGGAGAATTTTAAAAATTCTTTACAGAAAATAATTTTATTACTAATATTATCTTTATTTTATTTCAATATTATTATTTCTATTGTGATAAGTTTTTCTTCAATTTGATCAGATAAAAACATTTCACAACATAGCTACAACAACGTAATACTTGACTGTATTAAACTTTTGCCTTTTTTAAGTGTGAGAAAGTTCTTTGGAACTTTTTTGTTTGCTTTAAAGTTAAAATATAGCTTCCGTCTAGTTTTATTGCTTAATTATTCTCCGCCATAAGACAATAGTAATAACATGTTATTGTTTAGAGGCATGCTATCCGGAAGCCCTCCGTCTTCGCTTTAGGAGACGGAAGGCATATTAAGGACGGCAGGAAACGTTTTGTAGTGAAAATGGACGACTTAGACAAGCAAATAAAACAAAATGTAATAAAAAAACAAAGTGAAGGCGAGAAGGGAAGCAGCGAGCTTGAATTTCTTTTGTCTCTGTAGCGCGGACGTATTTATGTTTTACTCTAGTAAGAATAATGGGCCCCTTTCGGGGTTTTCCGGAGAAGAAGCGCTGAGTTATGGGCCCAGCGGTGCAAGTTTTGTCGCACCGCGCAGAATGCACTTACTTGGCGATGTTACTGTAAACTTTTCCTCTTTGATAACAACGAAAACAAAAATATTTCTACAAAATATAACGCATCACCTTCCTCGTGCTTTTGTTTTAAAACGACTCCGCCCCGTTTCCTTTTCGCATTATCACCCGTTATTTATATTCTAAAACATTTCAGTTCCCTCGGCGAGGACGTAAAATATGACATAAGTGAAATTTATGGCGGCACACTTGTAGACTGTGTACTGCGTGTGACAGCATGGTGAACCCTATGAGAGACAGGCAATTATCTAAGGAAGGGTTCGTGTAATGGAAAAATTACATTTTGTTTATCTTGTACGGTGATTGTTCTTTGTCGAGTGACATTCGCAGGTGCTGTGTTTTCTGGTAAAGTCGGGTATTAATCAAACCATGGCTTCAGGCGGTACTGTAACCGAACTGCAAACTTATTCATTCTTGCATGAAACAAAAATTATTTCTTAATGTACCAACCACCGACTTCAGAAAGAAATACAACTAGAGTATTTAAAGTTAATATTCCTTTAGCCTAGATGCCTAGATATGAATCCCCAGAAAACATCCTTCTTTAACTTTTGATTCAGTTTTTGACTTGAATATGTAACACTTCTCGTAGAAAATAATCTATCGGAAAAAATATTTAAGAAACGTGTTAGTTTGTAAATATCTGGGGAGTAGACCTACATCTTAATTTATATATGTGTTGTTTTCAAATCGTTTTTGTTCTAGAAAAGCCCAAATTCGAGAAAAATTCATTTTCGTCGAAATTGGTAGTGAAATATTGGTAGTCAATCTATGTAAGTCTTAAAAATGGATTTGGAAAAGCTAAATTATATTACTTCATAATGAGTGATTGGAAATTCGAAATTTTAAATAGATATTTTCCTCTGTCTTGCTATAATTTAAAACGATATCGCTAAAGAATTCAGTAACACTAACACTTCTGAAAACATTCCGAGATCCAGACGTGACGCGAGGTCATTAATTAAGTCGGCACGATAACGTCGTAAGAAGAGTTTTAAGGAATGAAAGTTGGACCTTGTAAAGGACATCATGGTAAAGTAATTGGCCCTTCTAGGGAAAATTATAGCTGTTACAAACACTTTTTTTCAAAATAAGGAGAAAAACAAGGATTAAAAAAATTATTATATCCAAAAGATGCCTAGGTATGACCTAATACCTCAGGAGACATTTACGGTTACGAATTTCAATAAGAGTTTTTTTTTTTAATTTAAAGCTGTAAAATACCAGTTAAAGAGCGACATAAATGTGACAATGTTAATGCACCTTTCCTACTTTGTATAGGCCTAATAAGTAAAAAAAGTATTGAAAAATCTCGTGAAAATTAAATACTATAAAACTGTGTAACCGTTTTATAAAGTCCAAAGGTTTTTATTGTTAAAACAGGAAATAATAAAACTTTATTTTATGACAAAAATGTTAGTAATAATAGTTTCCTTTTCTGTGCTGTTCACACCATTTTAACCTCAACAGAAATAATTATTTGTAACAATTAAACACACAATGCTGTTGCTAAGACTACAACAGCTGGCAGAAATACACGTCACGTTTATATTGTTCTTGTTTAATGATTTAGAAAAAGGAGCGTTTATGAGAAGAAAGAGACCCTATGTTGAAAAGGTTGCTACAAGAAGGAATACTATAAAAAGCGGTTTCCAGTTTGAATACCAACAATTAGAATTTAACTAAAAGCAATCGACTTGTCATTAAAAAACATTTTGAATCAGTCTGTATTAAAAAGTTTCAGCATGTCCTTGGTGTATTTAATACAACAAGAAATGTAGAAAATAAACAACGGAGTATGGAATTAAATTAGAGAATAGATTTTTATCAGATTTTGGTTCAATATGAAGACTTAAAACTCAAGTCCGTTTAACAAAATTGAAGTAATTGAAGTTTATGATTCGAAAATAGGATCTGAATAAAATATACTCGGACGCGATAATGTTACTTTTTAAAATTATAAATGCACTATACTTTTCTTTTTCTTTAAATTTGACAAATTTATTTTAGTTATACATTTTCATATGGATTCGAAATTTGGGCAAAATTTGATTGTCGTGAGATCCCGCATTGGATTTTGATTACAGTGATAATGGGCTGTCTGTATAATGAAGTACTATATTTGAGCATAGTTTTATCAACTTAGATAATAACAAAATTAAATGTTATTTTTTTAGGAGTTTTTAAAAATAAAAATGGCTTTTAGATATTTATAAAATTTTGAATGTTTTATCAAAAGGTGAATTAAAGTTATACGCTAAGTCCTAGCGATGTGCACAAAACCTAAACATTGACATCGATACTTTCAAATCGATTTCCCACGATCACTACAAAAGGATCACTTCTTACGTGTGAAAATAAAATAAAACGTAGGCTTCCATCATCAATTAAATAAAACTGTATTACCATCATCAGTTAATTAACAATTTAAAAAATATTTAGCCTATCTTCTCATTGCAGATTAAAGATAAATCACTGAAATAGATACAACGTTGACATCTGGTTGCAACACAGTTACAACTTGGTTTTATTACGCCTATCTGTGTAATGTTCAATTACGTGTAATCTAAATAATGCAAAACTGTTTCGGTTCGGTTTTATATTGTGCAATATGTCTTTTGTTTTCATAAACAATGATTATTTTGCTTTTATCAGATTGAAACTTTTAAATCAAACAGTAGTAAATAAAAATCGCTAATCTGCTCCTATTGACGTCATCTAACGAGCCTCGTTCCATTATTTATTACAATTTGTTTATTTAATTAATCTAATCAAACGCCACTGAGATAATTTAAATAAAATAATAACCGAGATTGGTTATTCAACCTAACGAGTTGTTAAATTTAAACAGCGTTTACTGTAATTGAAATTCGGTAACATGAACGATAACAATGCACTATAAAAGAATTAAAGAACTCCAGGGGGAAGTGTTAAACTTTATTGTACATAATGCAACAAAAATCGGTGATAAGTTATAGGCTAGCTGCAGATATTTTCAGATAGAATCTTATAAAAAAAATCGTTTAATCTTATTTTGCTTATGTATTATAAAGATACATATCTGAAATAAGTGACTAAACTGGAAAAAAATTGTTGCTACGAAAATATGAAATGAACCCTACAGCGGTCAGGGCTTTCTCCTCTACAGTTACTTTCTTTTACTTTAAACTTTAAGTAACGAATCTTCATAACAAATATTTAAAAATTCCTTATTTTTAAGAAATCATATATTATTAGTTGAATTTATTTTATTTGTTTAGTTTTTTATTAATAACACCTGATTTTGGCGTAAGTAGCAAACCACATATTTATTGATGTAACTAAAGATTATATTTTATCAAAGTTTCATTAAAATTGCTAAAGCAGTTTTGAGTCATTTTTATGTTCTCAAGAGAAACTTGAAAACAAAGTGTTCTGTATCAGTGTTCTGTATAAAACACCATGTTTTTCCTGAATTGTGCTTTGCCTAAGATGCTTACTGCCCTTCCAAGTTCTCCTTGAGGAACCTTTCTTAAAAGGAGTTTACAATTTGAGTACCCTCCATGGTTGTCCAACCTTTCCTGATAGTCCTTATTTATGAACCCCTTGGTAACAGACCTGGTGAGACACACAGAAATACCTACTGCCTAATCAAATTCAATAAACTCAAATTAAGATCCCAGTTCAACTAATTTGTCCACCTCCTTATTGTCCTCAACCACTTCTTGTGCCCCGGAACCCAGCGAAGATTAATTTGGTTTTCCAAGCACAGAGCGTTGAAGTTCTCCCGACACTCCCAGAACAGTTTAAACTAAATTGTGGAACCCGCAAGTGTTTCAATCACTGCTTAACTATCGGTATAAACATGAATTCTAGCCTTCCACAAATTCCTCTCTCAAATTCTTCCAAAACAAAGTCACTGATGGCTGTTAAAACTGCCTGAAATTCCGTGGCATATTGTCCCAGGGTAAAGACACTCTTCACACCGGCTCTCAGTGCCCTTCTTTGTTTCTGAGCCATCTGTATAACATACAAATTCTCCCAAACAAAGTCACTGATGGCTGTTATAACTGCCTGAAATTCCGTGGCATATTGTCCCAGGGTAAAGACACTCTTCACACCGGCTCTCAGTGCCCTTCTTTGTTTCTGAGCCATCTGTATAACACACAAATTCTCCCAAACAAAGTCACTGATGGCTGTTAAAACTGCCTGAAATTCCGTGGCATATTGTCCCAGGGTAAAGACACTCTTCACACCGGCTCTCAGTGCCCTTCTTTTTTCTGAGCCATCTGTATAACACACAAATTCTCCCAAACAAAGTCACTGATGGCTGTTAAAACTGCCTGAAATTCCGTGGCATATTGTCCCAGGGTAAAGACACTCTTCACACCGGCTCTCAGTGCCCTTCTTTTTTTCTGAGCCATCTGTATAACACACAAATTCTCCCAAATAAAGTCACTGATGGCTGTTAAAACTGCCTGAAATTCCGTGGCATATTGTCCCAGGGTAAAGACACTCTTCACACCGGCTCTCAGTACCCTTCTTTGTTTCTGAGCCATCTGTATAACACACAAATTCTCCAACGTTTGCCATCACATGGTCGTTCTCCCCAAATGTCACCTTGACATTAAAGCGTCTAGATATCAAGTGTTGTTTAACAATCCGATCAGTCCCTATCATGAGAATCGGTCCTCTGACCTATTTCTGTGATTCTTGCTTGTCCTAAAGTTGAGGTTAACCAGACTTCACTTCTCTGTAGTTTATATGCTGTTCTTTGTCCCTCCTCCATGACATAAGCTATAAATTAATGGATGGAAGTGAAAGAACAATCTCCATAACCGTCGTTGATGGAGACCTCCATACATGGCCAAAGTTTAGCCAGCGTTCCTTGGCCCCCCTGTTCTGCCTTAGTCTACCACAGAACAGCACCGTAGCACACCATGGATCTTGTGATCCCCGTGTAGATTACTTCATCATACCTGGTGTCAGTTCCCATGTCTTTCCAACCATCCTCCTCACTGCCTTCAATGACTTGGTTTTTCCCGTGATGCCCCAAGTTGTGCATTCTAGGTTAGTCTGGTGTCCAACACCAAGCCTAGATATTTTACCTCTTTCGCCGTATCGATACAGATCCTTTTTACAGGATCAATCCGTTTCCACCCTGCACCGTGTGGAGGCGCTTGAGTCTCCACACGTTGTCCATCACAGCCATCCTCTGAAGGAGTGAGTCTCAGTGTACAGACTCTTCACAAAGCGTGTGTAAAATGTTATTTTTACGGTTGTAATACGAGGGCGTTGTAGATACGGTCGAATCTAAATTCCAAGGGCGGTTGTGGATATTTAGGGTTTTTGCTCAACAATCTGACGTATTTTGCCGAAAAAAAATACTATATTCTACCAGTAACAATAACTTCCTTTTTAATAACAAATGTGTCTGCCAAACATTCGAACCTACTGTAGTTTATACTGAAACAAAATTTATACTATATTCTACCAATAACAAGAACTTGGTTTTTAATAACAAAAGTTTCGCTGTCAAACATTCGAACTTAGACCTACTGTAGTTTATATTAAAACAAAATTTGTAAGTAAATTTTCAAATTAATGAACTTTCTGACGAATACCGAAGGCAAGGACGAAGCCAGTGTAGTAACATAAATATCATTTATTTCAGCGTCACTTCAAAAAAATAATAATAATAACCATCTGTCTCGCTGACGTGACAGAAACAAATTTTAAAAAAGTGTTAAAATTTAATAACACAACATCAAAGAACATTTTGAATAGTAAATAAATAGCTCAGATACAAGTTTGTTTTTCATAAAAATCAATCTGTTTCAAAATAAATGTTATACATTTTCATCAAGTTTGAAATCTACCTAAATATCACTTTAAATTTCATTAACAACCCCTGACCAACTTCTGGTTCGTTTTTGAATTTTAATTTTAATTTTAAAATTGAAAGTTTAAAATAATTTTTGCAACGTGATAAGCCCGCATATCTATACTAAATTTTACCGACATTTTAAAAACCATTTTTTAGACGTCAAAATTTATTCTCCTTTCATGCTCCAAGTTCCAACAGAAACTTCCACACACACACACACGCGCGCACACACACACGACGTTTTCTTTTATTAATAGATACTAAAATAAATTCTTCTCCTCCTCCTCCTCCTCATCCTACTCCTAATCTCCCTCCTTCTTCTCCTCTTTTTTCTTCTCCTTCTTCTCCTTCTTCTTCTCCTTCTTCTTCTTCTCCCTCTTCTTCTTCTCCCTCTTCTTCTCCCTCTTCTTCTCCCCCTTCTTCGTCTTCATCTTATCCTTCTTCTTCTCCTTTTTCTTCTCCTTCTTCTTCTTATCCTTCTTCTTATTCTTCTCCCTCTCCCTCTCCCTCTTCTTCCTCTTCTTCTTCTCCCTCTTCTTCTTCTTCTACTTCTTCTTCTCCCTCTTCTTCTTCTTCTCCTTCTTCTTCACCCTCTTCTTCTTCTTCTTCTTCTCCTCCTCCTCCTCCTTCTTCTTCTCCTTCTTCTTCTCCCTCTTCTTCTTCTCCCTCTTCTTCTTCTTCTTCTTTTTCTCCTTCATCTTCTCCCTCCTCTTCTTCTTCTGCTTCTTCTTCTTCTCCTCCTTCTTCTTTTCCTTCTTTTTCTCCCTCTTCTTCTTCTTCTGCTTCTTCTTCTTCTTCTCCTTCTTCTTCTCCTTCTTTTTCTCCCTCTTCTTCTTCTTCTCCTTCTTCTTCTCCTTCTTTTTCTCCCTCTTCTTCTTCTTCTTCTTCTTCTTCTTCTTCTTCTTCTTCTTCTTCTTCTTCCTCTTCTTCAAATACTTTTACATTAATTTTACCTTAAACTGCGTACCGTACAATCAAGTTGTGTTCACAAACATCCAGACAAAACGCTAAATGTACTGTCGCTGTTGGTAATAAATACATTTTGTATTTTTTTCCAAAAGATAAAACTCCGATTCCTTGTTTTTCTTTAAAGAAAACTAGAGACTTATATTATTTCGTGTGCTGCCATTTACTAAACGGGTTCGGAGCGCCGAGGAATGCCGTCTTACGCAGACTACAATGATAACTGTCTTAATTATTGCTCAGGAATCCGAAGAGGTTTCTCAAATTAAAGTTGTCGGACTTGTTGCCTCTGTGAGCAAGTTTGTCTAAACACGTTTTGCTGAATACAAAGAAGATTGCGAAACCGCTGAGAAATGTTAGTACGCACGCTGTCGCTATAGTTACTATTATAACAACTTTATTATTAATAATTAATTATGTTAACTATTAAAGGTTTGAAAAAACACCTTCCAAAGAAAATTTATTGCTACGGTTAGGCCTATAAAATGTTTTTAAAATTCATTATTTAATTAGCAACTCTCGAAGCTGTAAGTTTGAACTGTAATAAATAGTTATAGCTGGCAGTAGAAATGGGTGTAACAGTTCACTTAAACGAACTAGTTCATATATAATTAAACGAACAAAGTAGTTAAGTTTTTTTAACCTTTTTATTGGCTGGAATATTTAATATTACAGCCTACAATATGCCTAATGTAGGCATACAAGTTTACAATTATTAAATGTAAACTTTAATAATTACAAGTTGAATTATTAAATGTAAACTTTAATATTAAACTACAATATTAAGTAGAAGAGACCGAAATATTGACTCAAAGTGATCCCATGTGGCCTAAAAATAAATAAAAAACTAGAATTTACAAACAATGACTCAAAAAAGTCAGTAATAAGTCTTCGGCGGCGGCAAAAATGTTATTGATGTAGGCCATTAAATTTGTTCGCGAACTATTGTAGAGTTCAATTAGTGAATGAAATGTTAAAAGTGTTATCCTTTCCGTCTTACACTTGCTAATACATGCAGGTTTTCAACGCTGATGGCGATGGTAAAATCAGATTTTTTTGGTTCCAAACTGGGTCTCATTGTAATGGCCGCTCCGATGTAAATGCGTTAATATAGACAAAACACGTTAGTCAAGTTAAATTTCACAACTCTATATAATACACAGTGACAACATACTATATGGCCAATAGAACATTCTATGCCATTAATTTCACGTTATAAATGAGCCTTGTCGTGCATTGTGTCGGCCGGCCATGTTTATTATGCAATAGCTAGTGTATTATAAATACTGTAATTTACCCTAGGCCATACTTCATTATACTGCGTGCCATTCAGTCACTTTAATAGGGAATAGCCTGAAACATACTCACTGAATAATAAACAATAAAGAATATTAACAACGAGCGAGATATAGCCCAAGACGGAAAGATTTAATAACAGAAAACACGTTTGAATATAGAGTTAGCACATCTAGTTACGGACTGACAGTCAGCGCTTTGTCGGCGGACTTGTTTGGTCCGCTGCGTGACTTGGAGCGTTCACGAGCTCCCATCTTGTTGCAACTAGGATGGAGTCGATACATTAGTTTAAATTAAACGAGCGAAAAATATAAGTTTCCATAAACACATCACACGAGACGGGCGCCGTAATGATAGCTTTCCGATTAGTGTCGGATAATTGAGTTGTTTCTTCGATGGAAAGTTTTCAGTTTTAGAAGACGGGAAAGATAATGTTAAAGATAGACTTGCTGACATTTATAATAGGCCTTTAATTATCGTGAAATGTTAGATAGACAAGGCCAATTAAACTTCTGTACGTCGTTACAAACGGTGTAACAAATCAAGTAGACTTGCCAGTTTCGGAAATAACTACTCGTACAGTAAAGGTTTTACAACTTGTAAACATTCAACAATCGAGGTAAATAACTAAAAGTGAAAGTAGTTTATCATTAGCTCACTAAGGTGAAATTGTTGTTCCCATAAAACGGACATAAAATCTTTCATGTAGTTGATAACAGAATAATATGAGCTAGATGAGGGGAAGAGTAATTCTTCCTCAACTGAAGAACTAACGGCAGACTCATAGATTCATGTATAAATCCTCATTCATTCAACACTAGGTTAAACTATGTCTTCAAAATGATCATTAAATCAACTTTCTGCTAATAATGTTCAGGTTTGTATAAAATGCGAAATATATTATTTCATATAATATATCAACGTCTAGATACTTAAGCTTATTGCTGGTATTAACGTCACTAATATTTACTTCTTTTTGAGCAATGATCTCAACTTACTGTAGATATAGGTCGTTCGTGAACGAACGGGTCAAAATAAACTAATCTTTTAACTGAACTACTACTAGTTTGTTTTGAAATATGTAGATCTGTCAATCAGCACTCCTAATGGCTTTTCATGAAACTATATTCATCAACTGCAACAATATGCAGAATAAGCAAAAGCAACCATCACCGTGATTTATCCAAGTAAAAGATCACGGCATACATGCTGATGTGCCGGTGTGTTAATTCGGCATACATGGAGCCGAATTCATTTCATTCACTAGTTCAACTCTAAATTGTTCGCGAACTAATGTCTCAGTTTATTCTACTAGTGTTTAGTTCGAGCAGTAGTTCATTTCATTCACTAGTTCAACTCTGCAATAGTTCGCGAACGAATGTCTCAGTTTATTTTACTAGTGTTCAGTTCGATCAGTAGTTCATTTCATTCACTAGTTCAACTCTACAATAGTTCGCGAACGAATGTCTCAGTTTATTCTACTAGTGTTCAGTTCGAGCAGTTGTTCATTTCATTCACTAGTTCAACTCTACAATAGTTCGCGAACGAATGTCTCAGTTTATTCTACTAGTGTTCAGTTCGAGCAGTTGTTCATTTCATTCACTAGTTCAACTCTACAATAGTTCGCGAACGAATGTCTCAGTTTATTCTACTAGTGTTCAGTTCGAGCAGTAGTTCATTTCATTCACTAGTTCAACTCTACAATAGTTCGCGAACGAATGTCTCAGTTTATTCTACTAGTGTTCAGTTCGAGCAGTTGTTCATTTCATTCACTAGTTCAACTCTACAATAGTTCGCGAACGAATGTCTCAGTTTATTCTACTAGTGTTCAGTTCGAGCAGTTGTTCATTTCATTCACTAGTTCAACTCTACAATAGTTCGCGAACGAATGTCTCAGTTTATTCTACTAGTGTTCAGTTCGAGCAGTAGTTCATTTCATTCACTAGTTCAACTCTACAATAGTTCGCGAACGAATGTCTCAGTTTATTCTACTAGTGTTCAGTTCGAGCAGTTGTTCATTTCATTCACTAGTTCAACTCTACAATAGTTCGCGAACGAATGTCTCAGTTTATTCTACTAATGTTCAGTTCGAGCAGTTGTTCATTTCATTTACTAGTTCAACTCTACAATAGTTCGCGAACGAATGTCTCAGTTTATTCTACTAGTGTTCAGTTCGTTCAGTAGTTCATTTCATTCACTAGTTCAACTCTACAATAGTTCGCGAACAAATTGAAATGACCTACATCAATAATATTTTTTTCCGCCACCGGAGACTTATTACTGACTTTTTTGAGTAATTGTTTGTAAATTGTAGTTTAATTTTAAGTTTAAATTTAATAATTAAGCCTACTTAATTATTAAGTAGGCATATTATAGGCTGTAATATTAAATATTCCAGTCAATAAAAAATTTAACTAGTTCGTTCATTAAAGTAGATTTTAAACTAATTTATTTAAGTGAACGAACTAGATATGATTAGTTCGTTTAAGCAAACTGTTCCGCCCATTTCTAACTTACTATAACTAATCGGTCTTTTTGGATGGAGTACCTGCCGAGTTCCAGGCGCTAGACTGGAGTTGAAACTTGATTTTGACGTCCAGAATTGTGATCGTTGGTCACTGAAGTCCGTCCGTCTTCAATTTTTCTACGGATTTCTAAACTGTTTTACATTTCATATAACTCTCTTCATCGTGTTTAGTTATATGAGTGTAAATTTTAACCAATTCATAGTGGTCATTGTAAGCTATTTCGCAAACTGGACATTGTAAAATGAGATTTTGACTTACAAGAAAAAGATTTTTTTTAAGAAACTCTTCAACATTTATCATAGTGTTAACAAATAATAACCCTTTTACTAAACGTCTTGCATCCACAGGTTTATGCCTTAGATTATTGACTGAATTTAAAAACCAACTTAAAAGAATCATTTGTTTTATTTCTAACTTAAATAGTTTACATTGAAGACGTTTGTAAATTTATACATAATAATTGTAATGTAGGAAAGCATTGGACTTAAAACTGAATTAGGTTCAAGACAAAAATATTTTAAAAAAATTGATGACAGGCATTTAAGTAGGCTATAGATTATACTCAACTCCTTAACGACAATCAATCTAGCAAAAGAAATTATTATACAGATTAGAAAGTAAACAATAAATTTAAAATTAAATTAAAAACTTTGTTACTTTTGAATAAAACCCATGTTTCACTCAGTTTTAAAATATATATATATATATATATATATATATATATATATATATATATATATATATATAATTAATATTTTTTTAATTTTGTATGTATGTTATTTTAATAAGGGATTCTAGTTTGTTGTTTTATGTTTTGGTTTCTTACCGAATATTATTTTGTTTTTTGAGCACTCAAGTTTAGTGCCCAGTGATAGTTATGCAAATAATATTTAATCTTTAGTCCGATGTTAGTCTTTCGTCAATTCAACTTGTTTTTACGTTAGACTTTTTTCAAATCATTATTTCGTTGTTGTATTATATTTGCATCAAAGGTTTTGAAGTTCATAATATTTACTTTTTATGCATGTAAGTATGAATTAGAGTTTTATTTTTTAATGTATAAATTTAGTCTTTAATTACTGTTTACAAGTTTTTGAAGGCTTCTTAATTTTGACCAGTTAGGCTATTTTTTCTAACGATTACCATATTTTCTATATCCTTCGGAGATAATTGCATATTTTCATTATTAAGAGTGTCAGAATATTTCACGTACTAGGCCTGCCTAATTAAACTTTCTGCAAAACAAAAAGTGATGTAAATTTCACAGTTATTTTTAAAGCGCTGAAGCTTCATTAGCGAGAGCCTACACGTCGCGTCTTTTGTCAGGTAATCAGTCTTCATTTCCATCAAATGGGCTAATCACTCCCATCATTCAAGCAACGTAAATATTACAACAGCTGATAACACAAGAGTAGATTGAAAACTTCAATCACAACGCTTTCATTCTTTGTCGAGGCAAACGAAGATGAAGCTGCTGCGATCAATTATGATTATCTGTGGCTGTTACTCACAGATTTAAACTTGTCTGTTAGTTGCCGTGAACTTTGCCGTTGAGCTTTTGTAATACATAAGTTCGCAATGCAATATTGGCAGCAACTTGTGAAATAACGGTTTCTGATGCTATATTTATTTATTATTTATTTACTTTTACACGAAGTGCGCAGTAAAAACATTACTGTACGTAGCCTAAAGTCACAATATTAACAAAATGGCTTGGTTATGCAATCAACGGCCTATAAATAATTTATCTTCACTAAAATATGCGATTTTTATTTTTATTTGCTTCATGGTTATGTTATATTTAATGATATTGTTTTCCATTAGTACATAACCTGTAACATTTCAGATCTTTGTATCTTTGATTGTGAACTACGACAAACAAAACTGCAGCAGGAACTCGTATTATACAGACCTCTTATTAAGTTTAACTAATCGTCCATAATATATAAGCCCTACTTTATATATTACAATTTAAAACAAAACACAGTTTTTTTGAAAAAAAGGCACTGTTAGAACTGAATTTCTTTTTTCGTAAATATATTTTTACCCGTTTCGAATTCAAATGAATTTATTTTGCACAATTTAATTCATAATCAATACTTTTAATTTAAAAAATAAATTTCTATTAATGTTATGAATAAACTATTTGAAAAGCTACTATAGGTATCATTAAACTTTAAAAAGATGTTTTTAATTAAAAATTGTGACTAAAGCATTCGATTTTACACATTGTGTAACACATATCAAATGTATTTTAAATAATTTTTGTTGGATCCCGTCTTCAGAATTTACTGTAACTTACAAGAGGCCCTATTTTATCAAATTATTAACGTTTATGATAATGGTATCTACTCAACATGCAGTCATTAGTAACATATGAAACTTACTAAAAAATCTAGTAATAAATAACAGTTAAATATAGTATTTTATTGAAAAAAAATTAAAGTATTTATTATGAAAAGTTATATTTCTGATGATTGTATATGTTGTAAAACATAGAATACATCATGTTAAACATACGGTGCCTAGAAAAAATTGTTTTTCTTACAATCTGTAGAGAAGTTATAAAAAAACACGCTCTCTCTCTCTCACACACACACACACACACACACACACACACACACACACACACACACACACACACACACACACACACACACACACACACACACACACACACACACACACACACACACACACACACACACACACACACACACACACACACACACACACACACACACTTGCAGTGAAGATGAATCGATCATCTCATCGGTCTATTAGGGGCGACACAACAATGGAACATCTATAAGGCCGTCATACACAAACACAGATAAATCGTCGAGTAGATTAGTTACACAACCATCTTTCTTTTGCTTCGGCGTAGTGCCTATAAGCTACTTTGTAACTGCTTTAAAATATTTCTTGTACAATATAACCAAGGCTACGTGTGCGGGCCCGCCCATTATCAACGGGAACACTTTAAATTAATTATCAGCATAGTTACTTTGTCTACTTCCGGACAGTTTCGCCTAATAGTACAGGACCACATTAATTCAGACCTCGTACATTACAACACTCGGTAATTTAGTGGAGACAAACGGAAATGTTGATAAGGTCGTCATGTAGGCTACAGCGGAGGGGAAGGAAACAAGGGTGCGGGGGAGGAGCAGACACTGATTAATGAGAGGACAGGGTTAATTGAATTGGTCTAACACAACGGCCCAAGGCCGAATACAATTAACTGCCATTTTGTCTTCATCTTCGACTTGCCCATCAGAACCAAAACAAATTCTGAGCCTAATTAAACTGTCTGTTGATTTAAATATAGACTACTATGCCTATTAAGTACATTTATACCTATACATTTGAAATCAGGTTTTGTTGTTTGAAACTAATTAATTGTCGTATGAATAGAGCAAAATAGTTTTTAAGTTTATATTGTTAAAAGTATTTCATTGGACATACGTAATTATTTGCACAAATCGTTGCTACATAATATATAAAATAAAGAATATCATTCAATTATTTCTAAACAAACAATATTATATAAACGTTGTTTATTACACGTCACATCGAATGAGATCTCGTTCAAAAAATTCTATTAAAACTATAATGAGTTACGGAGAAAATACAAATATAGGTCTACATTTGTCCTCGTTGTTTACAAATTTCGGAATATCTCGAGAAGTATTAAGCACCGTCGTGACGTACGAAAGCTTACTGTTCCCACATTGACTTTTGCTCGCATTCAAAAAATTATAAAAGCTACACAGTTTTATAAAAGAACCTACCTTGAAAGACATGCAAATTGTCTTCCACAGTATCAATTGTTGTGTCTATGCTACAGCTGATTTCTAACATACGTTTAGTTGAGTTACTGATCATATATTAGGATGACAACTAAGAAAACAAAATAATGAAGAAGTACACGTGTGGAACTCTGGGAGCTACCGACAGAAGCGAAACGTTTGTTGATATCTTTGCTGAATATATAATTAGTTTGGAGATATCTTGTTTTGTTTAGGCTTAAGTACATAAGAACGTGAGCTTAGATATTGTTTACTGTAGTTATAGTAAAAGATCAGTTGTTTTATTCGTAACGATCAGCTGATTTTGTTGAACAGCTGATAGGCTGTAATACGTTTCAGTTATGTTGTTAAAAATAGCAATATTAACAACAATTATTATAATTGTTTATATTAATTTCAAGTAATGTAATATAAACGGTTACAACGACCACGTGTTCTTCAAATACGGAAAAATACCGAAACCAAAGCTAGACAACGTTTTCATATAGTGTAATACGCATGTATAATATTATCGAAAAAGAGGAAGACAAAGAAGTCAAAAATAATGGAAAATTATCAGACAAATCTTCCATTATATAAACAATATAAATAATAATATACTTGAAATATTTTTATCCTGAATACTATGTGATAATAATTATTTATAAATATATTAGATTATCATAATGATTTCAAAATGTTGGTAAAATTGGTCAATGTTTTCTTTACAATATTAATAAATTTATTGCTTTTTGAAATATATTTCGATATATGATCCCAACAGTAAGTACAGTAAATTAAAGACAAGAGACAGGGGACAGAGGGTAACCTTAATGGATTATAATTTAATAATCGATAATTATAAGCACATGTTTAAATATATAACTAATTAAAACATTCTAATTAATTAGAAAGATTTTTCCTATGAAATACGTAAACGTAGTATGTTATTATAATAAACATAAGTAATTTTGATTTTAAATATTATATATATATATGTTATATATATGTAATATTATACATAATGTATGTAGTTTTTACGGCCAATAAATAGTAGGCCACGGAATAACAAATAAATTTTGTTAAACATTTGGAGTTCTTAAAAAGTAACAACCACCAAATTGAGTAAAGACTTTACACGCTAAAAACAAAATTACAAATAGCAAAAATATTTATTTTATTTAAACTAAGTTTATTATTATTTTAAAAAAACATAAGTGATATTATAACTAAAGACAATCCACTGCATTCTGCAGATAATACACTAAAACGAAAATAATAAAATAAAACATGTTTGGTGATATAATTAGTTCCCTTATTATTGTACATCTATGTACTAACATTTCCCTCCTAACCAACAACGACATGTCATAAATGCCAAATCAATTTCGTGATAAAGAGTGAATGTTTTTTAATAGTTTTAAATAATTTTAGTTGTTTTTGCAAAGCTTGCAAATTTTGTGAAAGTAACATTTTATCACAACAGCCTACAATTATGTTCTGTTACAGTTTATTTCATTAAATCGGCACATCAATACAGATCGCAATATTTAAAAAACAATGACAATTTAAGTTGGTTTATGTCAAAAACTATTAGGTTATGTAATTTATTTAATTTCACTGTGACAAGTTGACGTTATAAATCATTAATGGAACCGTAAGTTTTACGGAAAAAATAATTATTTCATTAAAAACAGTGCCATAAATACATCGGTTGGCGTATTTTGAAAGACTATACAACTACAGACATGTTTGGTTAATGCTGTATTTACTCTTGTTTAGTGGCGAACTTGTTTAATGCTAATACAGCTAACAGAGAAAACAAAGTTTTAAAGTTTAAAATTATTAAAAGAAAATTGTTAATAAACATTTGTTTTTTATAGTCTATTACTACGTTTTCAAAAATATATTTGAGGTATTAAAAATACTAGCCTATTACTGTTTTTTTTTCAAATGACATTACTTGTAAACATTATTTTTAACCGTTTGTTTTTCATATTTCTGTCGCACTTGAAGTGTTACCGAAACACAGGCGCGAAACATAAATCTCCTTTTATCTACACACACACTTAAAAGAGGACCAATAATCAAGTTACTTTAGCTAGATAGAAACAGCTGGCATAAGAAAACATAAATCCAGTAAGCATGTAGCCCAACACTCGCAGCTGTTATAGCCTAGCTGGATTTAATTCCCCGCAGAAGGTGAAGGCTTACAGGCATAACTCGGGCTTAGCTAACAGCAAACTGGCTTTAATATGGCGGCCGCGGGATTACGTGTCGAGTTATGCTTCTGTTACTCGCGTCCTTATCAACGGCAACGTTCCATGTTAACTACTGGCAATTAACCCACAGAAAACTGCTTCCTTATGAGAATCTCTATTCAAATAAACACCGCTTCCCCTTTATGTTAACTGTTATGATACTTCTATATTTACCCTAGGTAATAAAAGTTCCCGTATAACCGCAGTAACTTAATTAAATTGTAATCTTTGAACGAATGTTCGATACGATGTTATCACTTGTTTTATACGAGCCATCTTGTACTAAAAAATGTTTATATTTCTTAGCTTCAAAGGAGCATTATTGCTTTAATTTTTTTTTTTTTTTAGCCTATTATAACAACGATTTGCGTTTACAAACATTTCTATTGCACTCAAACATGTGTGTGTGTGTGTGTGTGTGTGTGTGTGTGTGTGTGTGTGTGTGTGTGTGTGTGTGTGTGTGTGTGTGTGTGTGTGTGTGTGTGTGTTTGTTTGTTTGTTTGTTTTAGCACGCTCAAGTTCGTTATTTTGGTCCGATTTGACTTAATCTTGGCAAACAAAATCGATTATGATAATAGCTTGAATTAATACATTAAACTGCAACATTTTTAAAAAAATTATTTTAAGGCGAAAAGCACATTGAGGCTATTATCGCCTCCCTAAATGTAAGGGTGAGTGTAAAGTGTTAAATTCGTAAGTGTAGTATTGTAAGTGTAAGTGTGTGTTAGACTCGGGTACCGTGAGGGACGTCTAAATCCTCTCAATAGGTGCAGCTAGTCTGCACCCCCCCTGCGGGGTGCAACATTCGCGTATTTCAAAATCGCTGCTTATTTGAAATCTTTAGAAATTCATCACTTGTTTGTCTTGATTGTTTTTGAAAATCCGATTTCACCGTCGTGATCAGCATTAAAAACAGCATAAATTAACATTTTAAATTTCCAAAATCCGTTGAAATTAAGATATTTTTACGGTTGTTCAATTTTAGTGTTTTTAACTTAATTTTAAATTTAAAAATGCTAATATATGTAGTTTTTAATGCTGATTATGATGGTGAAATCAAAATTTCAAATATGTAAGATAAAGAAAATTCTTTTGAAAATTAGTTTCTATCATGTCAGCGAGACATCTGCGTGACATTATTAAGTGCCAAAGAAAAGTCCAAGAAAATTATGAAGCATAAAATTAGTTTCAGAGAAAATATTTAAAAGAAATGTGTTATTTCATTATGTGCTGCGGGCTACTGGCAATACTTCTGAGAGTCTACCGACTTCTAATAAACCTTACTCTGACACATTCTTTCCTCCTGCGCAGTTGATGTAAAAGCAATGTTGGACGATCGTTGATTCTTTCTTTCAGGAATCATCACCACCACCACCACCATCATCATCATCAGCAGCAGCAGCAGCATCATCAGGGCCTACAGAGTTGCACAACTAACAATCAGTTTATTTATAACATAGGCTACATATACAGAGAAAATAATGGAGTGTCTGGTTAGGTCTCTCTGCAAGATCAAGTAGGCTTATGCAGCTTGAGTTCTAAAAATCCAACGTTGTTGAGCAGCCGGGATGCTTTTAGGGGCTTAGAGCAGATCGCTTCATTTCTTCAGTTGTGAAGATAAGTAACTCACGATGGAGATCATTATTCCTGGCGTACCAAAGGGCACCCGTTACAATTCTTAAGACTGTTATTCTTTTTTAAAATTCTCTACCACATTTACCAATAAATAAGTAAACTCATGCAAACGTTTTTGTAGAACAAAATGTTTATTCGTAGCCAATTTAATCTATTTATTTGAGTTGTTTTGCTTATTCCTAAATGTAGCAGGGGATTTTCAAAAGTTCATATAGTGTCATTTTAGTGCTCTTTGTACATTCAAGTTGACCCTCCAGTTTTAGTCGATTTTAGGTTAACCAAACCGGTAGCCTATTTTAGGTTAGGCTATAACGACTAAAATATTTTGACTAATTTCTGAAAGGATTTCAAGTATTTTTAGCATATTATGTGATAAATATTGCGCAAACTTTATGCAAATCGTGTTTAATTTATTAAAATTTAACGATATTAATAAAAATAAATTAAACGCATTATAAGGTAGAAGAGTGTTTAATACGTTGCGGAGCGTACAGCAACCTCTTTGCCGTTTGCCGCATCCCCCGCTGCTTGCCTTATTGTTCCAATATTTTACACATTTACCGCGGGGGGAACCACAATGGAGGGTGTTAATTAGAGGCCGATGATGTGGCGACATTGCTTTGTTCTCGCAACAATGGAGGGCTCCTCTTTGTCGCCGCCACTGCCAGCCGACGGACAAATTGTTACTTTCATACTCGTTATCTTCTTTCAAACTGCCTCATTTTCAACCAATATTACAAGTCTTTAATTAAGCGATAATGAAGTTCTTTCAGTGACTGTCGTGGATCTGGCTTTACACTTCCACAATATCTTCTACCTGTTCTTCCACAACAGGCTTGTGAATACCCCGCAGACTATTGCTGCGGACCTATTGAGAGGATTTAGACGTCCCTCGCGGTACCCGAGTCTAATACACACTTATTACAACATTACACTTACGACTTTAACACATTACACTCACACTTACATTTAGGGAGGCGATAATAGCCTCAATGTGCTTCTCGCCTTAAAAAAAAGGCTTGTGAATAGGGCCTGTATAGTCTACCTCTATTGTGTATCTTACATTTGAGCTAAATTTAATCAAGCATATAGAACCTTTATATAAAACTACGGTACTTAAATTTCAAGAGTCTTTCAAAGGCTACACTTACATTGATAGTTATCAAATAGCATAAATGAAAAACAGTTATTTTTACTTAGGCTTCCTATATTCGAAAAACGCCTTCCAATTTTTTTGCTTATTTTTTATTTTAAAAATGACATTGTAACGTAATCATAATCTTTAAACTCCAATAGCGGACAGGTTAGGATTTTAATTAATTACTTACATTACACGAATAATTTTCATGTTCAATGAATAGAAGGATCTACCGTAAACAATGTACCTGTCTGCATATACATTGGACTGAAATAAAGCTTTTTCAGACGCCTTAGTTTATTTATTGAATTTCAAAACGTTTCTGCACTTCCACTGAAAGCTCCATATTAATATTTTGGTCATCGCAAGTCTTTTCCTGTTGGTAGGCCTAAACCTATGCTACGTGTACAGATAAAGTGAAATAACAACCTTTGACACTTCTGGTTTTAAAGTATTTCCTCGAAATACGTTTTCAGGCACCGTTATGAAAATAGACTTGTTTTGACAAGCAGATAGCAACTGACAGAAACGAAAGAAGGGAAAAGAGACATAAAGAGAGAGAGAGAGAGAGAGAGAGAGAGAGAGAGAGAGAGCTTTGAAGTGGTTTTGGGTGTGACGAGCATCTTCTTTTCTCGACCACACGCTTTGACTAATCAGTCATAGTTAACTAGTGTCACAAAGTATCGTTATAAAATTTTAATGACATTAGTAATTAAAATTTTAAGTGATGTGTCCTTGAAGAAGATAAAAAAGTATACAAATAAATCAAATAAATTAATCATGTTTAGATGGGATTAGCTGAAAATTATAGTGAGATGCTGTAAAATAACTAAATGAATTTTAACTACAAGGCTTGCTGAAAATATGTAAAAATTCTTACATGTCAATAATGTTATCCTAAGATGATCTATAAAGAAAGGCTTCAAAACTGAAAGCTGATCAGAACAAAAATTGAAGATTGGAAAATTGGACCGCCTTATCGTTGACTTGCAATGCTCTCGGAACGTCAGAGAGTTGGACGTTTGTAAGATTTTTGATAATCAGAATGAATTGAAATATACCACCCTAAATTTATCTTACAATCCTCGTCACATCGATTTGTAACCAAATGGAGTTTGTATTGTACAATTGTAAGCATGTTTTAAATGAATTCCCGGATTCCTTCAGTCGGAATAATAACATATGTTTAAACAGTAACATGTGTTTTGACACATTATTAATTTAATTTGAGGTCATTGCCTCACTTGATTGTTTCACATAGAAGTGAACAATCACTTCTATATCTTCTACTACAAGTTTCTTCTATATCTTCTACTTATATCTTCTACTACAAGTTTCTCATGACTATATATCCGCAAATTCGGCTTGCATATCCGCAAGTCTGTAAATTTATGACTTTAGTAAGTACTAAACATCGATTAGCTGTAATTGTTGTATGTAGGACGTAATAATACACAGAAATTGAAACATAAAAAAGCATAGTTCATTATAATTATTATTTATATGGTCTAAATTATTTCAATTTTTTTTAAATAGCAAAATATTTTTAACTTAAGTTAAAGTTATAATTAGTGAATTTTCATCTAAAATGAGCTATAATGGAGTGTCAGTCATAGAAGATAATATCGAAAAAATATGTCAATATCCTCAATAAATATCATTATTTCTTCCTAAACTGACTAGTAATCTTTCTTTCTTGTTTATTGTTCCTGCTGACAATGAAGAAGATTTTGTATGTTTTATTCAGGTAATTGATCCAGTCAAACATATTTCAATTTTTGAATTTAAAATTTGTATTCCACAGGCTATAAATTTGATGTCATTCATTTTTTGTCTGACAATACTTTGTATTGGCTTTGTTACGAACAGTTTTAACATAGCCATTTATTTTCTCTCTATTATTTAACAAACGTCACTATCTTTTACGTTTTTCAACAACATAGGTAATGTCTATAATTTCATTAGTAAAATTGGTTATCTTTTTAGATTAGTTTTTTCATTGCAAAGCCTTTTATATCTTTACTTTTGCATCTGGGAACATACAATAATCACAATAACAATTTTATTAGAATACTCAACAAGATAATATCACTCTTTATATAATCCACACCTAAAATAATATTCTATCAACGATTTACTATCTAAAATACATTAGTATTTACATAGATAAATATTATGAAAAAACTTTGAACAGAAAATTAGTTTAACTGATGGTTTAGTTATTTAAATTGTGTACAAAAAGTTAAAAAAAGAAAGCAATAATAGGCCTACAAAATTTCATTTAATAAATTCATTAAATTTCTACTTTTTGTTAAACAGCCTATTCCACCAATGTAATGCTTAACTGCATCAGAACGATATTAAAAGCAAATTAGTCTGGTCTGATTGACTGATGTTTGCCAAGTGGTTCCAGCAGGAACATGATGCAGCGGGTCGTAGTTCCTGTGCTTTGTCAGGGATGCGCTTGTTACATGTCACTACAGACAAGGGTTATTTATTTGACAGCCCTCCTCAACATCCCCTACTATTAACACCTCACCGACAAAGGCGGAGACCCGACGGAAGTAAGCATTTCATTGATTAAAATGGCTTTCAAGTCGTCGATCAACAAAAACTGCTCAAGCTGTCTCGTGTTCCAGTTACTTTTGATCTAATCGCCCGAATCAAAGGGTTCCGCGTATTGTTGACACCAAATCTGACTCTGTAGACTAATCGATGTGGCATCGCAAGTATAAACTGAAACATCCTGTACATTACACTGGGCAGTCTTTGTGCCACTACAATAGTCAACGTATTAGTTTCTTAACTTTGGAAAATATGTATTCTATTACGTATTAATTCAGGTAGGCCTGTTTAAATACATAATTCTTTCGTTCAAAACTGTAAATAGGCTAAAGGCTACACATTGTGTTTTTGTCTTTCAAAAAAATCAAATAAACTTTACCTTTACGGTCAATTCCAGGCTACATCTTTTTACTCCATAAAGAAGCCTACAACAATATTTTTCACATAAAAAAATACCACACAAAAATCTTTAAAAAAAGGTTTAATATAATCTTATTTTTTCTAAATCTAAAAATTTTAGATATCAAAATTAAATATTTTAAAACAAATTTACAAAATGAGTGTAGAATTAATTCTGTTACAGCCTATAATATAAGATGACTTTATTTTTTAATAATATCTTATAATATTTACAGCCAAGAGAGTTTTGTGTAGGCCTATTTATAGACCAATCTTGTGTTACATTCCTTGTTGACGAAAAACATTTTCGCTGATTTTTCATCAGGGTAAGGCCATGGCTTAACACGAAAACGTACTAACATCTAGAACACGTTTTGCGTGGCCGTTAAACATTTTACCTAATGGATTTTGTAACATAATCAGGCAAATCTGCACTTCCGGGTGATTTGTCAATTTTCGTATTTTCTTCGCCAGAACGCTTTACTACATGCCCTTAGTAATAATAGAAAATATAAAATTTCGGAAATTAAGGGAAGTTTGAAAAAATTGAAGATTACGGTTACCCGTATAACCTCAAAATCGCTAATGTGCAAAAGTAGTAACGTGTTCTTGATTGCGGAAACGATTAATATAATAAGTGTAATTAATAATGAAAAGAACATAAACTATAAAAAATAACTAACTCGATTAGGTTATGTATTGCTAACTCGACTCGGTTGTTGGGTATATAACTGAATCGACTAGGTTGTTTGATATATAACCAGTATTCCGTAAAAGCTACTACTGCGGCGGATATAAGGCAGTCGCTACTTTGTAAAAATGGCGAATTTTTTGCTTATAATTGTCACATTTGTATGAATTAAAAACAGTACCACATGAACAAGAAAGAAATAATTTGCGCATGAACACTATTGAGTGACAAGGAGCAATGACGTCACACTTGGCGTAGTACGTCTAGCATGCTCCATGCAAACAGCAGTGACGTCATAATAATATTCCGTTAAAAATTGCATAAAACCGTACCTTATCGTGAGAAATGTAATCTTCCGCGGGTGAATACAGTTTAATACAATAATAAAGTCCGTAATAAACAAACTGTTAAACCCATATCTTTAGTAATTCACCCGAAAGTGCAGAAATATCCATTCACGCTTCCAATTTTTGGTCGATTTGATTCAACCTTCGCATAAAACTTGATTTTCGTATTAGCTCAAACAAATGCTTTCATGAACAAAATCTCTTCATATGTGTAATAATAGCACACATTCAGAATTCTTAACAATCAAAACTTTTTTAATATTAATCCAAAAAAATAAATTATCGTAATCGAAGTTAAAAATCTGGTAAAATAATTTTAAAATTTCCAAATATACAATTGAAAATGTGAAATAAGTTTGACACCAACCAGGTTTCAATTTAATATTGATAATTAAATTTTAAAATTTTATTATTGCAACATAGCCACCGGACCACATATTTAAGTAAATAGGATTATGGCCTATTCTTCCTATTTTAATCGTGTAATTGTATTCAGTGTTTGTGATGTATGTTTTTAATGTTTTGTTTGATTTTGTGACGACCTTGACAAAGGGATTTAACATTTTATATCACGGCCTGAAGATGGAACAATAGAGTTTCGAAACCGCGGTAGCCTCTACGAGGTGAGTAGATAGACCACTGACGGGAAGAATAGGTCATAATCCTAATTACTTAAAATTTCAATTGCTAATTTATGGAGATTTTAATATTTATTTCGAGGATAAAACCAGATTAAATGATTTTAACAAAAAAATATGTTTACAAAAATTAAATGCACGTCATTTTGAAATTGTTGAACATTTCCAAAAATGTTTAGTTTGTGTGCAAATTTTGTTTACGTATATCGAAATGATTGTTTAGTGCTTACAAGATGTTATCTAACGTTGAGAGTTATTGTAAATTTCCTTCCATTTTTGGGCTGCAACTATTTTGAGCGGCAAATTTTAATAATTGCAGCACGCAGCTGTCTCGCTAACGTGACAAAGCGAATATCCAAAACTATATTTCTTTATTCTATCCTTTCTGAAATTCTGATTTCATCATCATAATCAGAATCAAACTTTCAAATTAACCTTAGTTGAAAATAAGAAAATAAACTTTGACCGCCGTTAAACACATTCTAAATTTCAAGGGATTTTGAAAATTCAAAATAATACTTTATTACAGTTTATAACACTGATTACGATGGTCAAATTTTATTTTCAAAAACACTTAATACAACGCAGTTACGATTTTTTCAAAATTTGAAATGACCGCCATTTTGAAACTATTGAACGAATTTTATTGGTTAAAGAATTCGTCCAATCTATTGCCATATTGATTTTTGTGCTAAGTTTAAATCAAATGGGCCAAGTTGAACAAAAATTGCGAACGAAAGTATCTTAACACATATAGGCCTATAGGGGCCTCCTCAAAAAGTGAACTAGAGGTCAGGATTAGTGCTCCTGGGTCTGGGTCTTACAATGATGGCCGCTCCGATTTTTCCAATGGACATTCGTTAATAAATAAACTATTAGATCTGTAAGTAACATAGGCTGTGAACGTTTTTCAAGTAATAATTTATTTCTAAAAATTAAAATTATTTATAATGTTAGACAATACGTTTATTAAAGAAATGTTTCATGATTTATCGCCCAACCTCGGTACGTTAACAGCTATTATAATGGAACTTCGCAATGATGATGGTCTTACGTGAATACGAGATTAACGTTGCTTTAATACGAAATTAATGGTGTTTTTATATTCAAGTTGTAGCAAAATCGCCATTAAACCGTAAAAATTATACATCATAACCATTTAAAGAAATTGTTAGTGGCACAGCTTAAGTATCAAATAATGATCAAGATAATGAGGAAAGCACTTTAGGCGCCATTTTTAAATGGTGATATATGTTTAGGTTAGGCTACACGGCGTAACATATAATTAAAAGCACTTAAAACTAATCACAAAATCAGTTGAGACGTTTAATTGATCACTTTTACCTAAATATTTTCTTTAAAGTGTGAAACATTAAAAACCAGTTTTTTACATTCTTGAATTTTTTTACGGGTTTTAATAAAATCTGTATACCTAATTATGTTGTTATAAATCTTTGAAAGCAAAACACTTTTTTATATTAATTGATTAAACACTGATACAATTAATTTGTCTATACCTGTTAATACCTGTTTAATTTGTCTGATACCTTTTAATTTGTCTATTTGCTTTCTGAGTTAATGAGCATTAAAAAATGCACACTTTACAATTTGAAAAGTACAACTAAACAAGGAAAAGCAATAACATTCAGTCTGTTAGTAAAACATTTTTTATATAGACCTATATAATATGTACGTGCATTTTTCCCTATAGGCCTACATTGTGAACTACTTCTAAAATTGTAATATTAAGACAGTGATCGATTCTCATTTCATGATTCCGCTCCAACAGCTCATTTTCAAATGGAAATGTCTTTAAAAAGAATCTAAACGTTGTACTTGAGTTGATTCATACTTGCGTTATGAGAGTTTAATTATAGCCTACTACATAAAATGACAAAAATTTGAGATCAATCTATAGAACCGGTTATTTTTGTTTGTACTCATAATTGTACTCATATAGTATCTTTTGGACTTCAACGCTTTAATTGAACATTATAAAATCAAACGAGGTGACAGCAACTCAGTCTACCGTTAAAAACCAGAGTTAATAATTTACGAGTGAAATGTAAAAGATTGTAAATACAAATTTGACATGTTCCAGAAAAAGAAGAGACAAAGAGAGAATGATGTCAAAGTTTCACAGTAGTCAACAAACATTTAACAACAGTATAAACACTCCACTCTTGTATTGCAAGAGCTATTTGTCTTTCACCCTTCTGAACATATGAAGTGCGTTATTTGTTTAGGTTAGACTTTGAGTTGATAATGGAAGCACGGCGGTGTCGGAGTAGGGGGAACTGCACCCATATTGGCAGTTGAAGTGTATTGGACGACTACCGCTCGAGTTTATGATGGTCCTGTCATTAAATGCACTGTGCCTAAAAGAAAGTGGTAAACATAGTGTTTGTTAAGGGTCCGGTCAAAAGCGCCGCCCCCAAGGGTGGTCCGTTGTTGGCGCCAAAGACTCGAGGTAACTGCTTAGTTAAGCTGCCAAGATGGTCTGTAATTTGGGAGAGTAGTAGATGACTAGTCATCCTGTAATTGCAGGCTGTCGCCTTAGATAATGTTTCTTACGGCAGTCTCATTATGTCTGCTACTTTTCAACATGGAGGATATTAATTCAGAGGCGCTTTGCGTTCACAGCTCTATAGACAAAGTTGACTGTACGTTCAAAAATATTTCTTCTGTTTTAACTTTAATCATTTAGCTTTTTCACAGCAGGGTTGTTTAAGCAAAATTTAAAACAAATGTTCGACCAGCTGAATATACTTGTATTGCCACGATGTTTTATTTTCTGTTGTTGTTTTTTTAAATCAGTGATTTCCAAACTTTAAAAAAAAATAAGAAAATAAGTATAAACCCATCTTGAGATACTAATGGATATTTTCCTTCTAAGATTTATTTCTGTATGAACCGAAACAAATTTCATTTTTGTCTCTCCGTCTGTTTACGTGCGCGAGTGAGCTCGTGTGCGTGTGTGTTTCTGCTGTCTGTAAATTGTTGGGAACGATCCTATTTCAGTAAAATTTTGCATTTAGGTGTAATTTGTCCATATATTTTGAGACCATTGACTTCAACGATTTGATCAAATCGTGCTTAATAACTAAACAAGCTGCCTCGGTGGCCTAGTTGATAGCGTACTGGGCTTTCAAACCGAGGACCCGGGTTCGATTCCCGGCCAGGGCTTGGCATTTTCATTCGCTATAAATCATCCCATCGTCTGCATTAGCCCAAGTGTGCACAATAGTCGGATAATAAAAAAATACTATTTGTGCACAATAGTACAAAAAAAAAAAAAAAAATAAACAAAATTTATTGGTGTCAAACTCCGGTTTGTAAGCATCAACAGACGCCGTAAAACCAATCAAATTTTGCAAAATTTATTAATTAGATTTTGCTCAAATTTTAGTCAAATAGCCTGTAAAGATTCAAACTTAAATCAATGCATCAAATTTTAAATAGAATAACTTGTCGGTTACAGACTAACGAATAAATTTAAAATATCGAATGGCCATCGGTCAGTATTTTTTTACGAACTTCTCTTGTAACGTTTTTTTTAATTAGTTTAATTCACTTTAGGTAGTATAAATCTTTATATTTTTGAACCAAGTATGATTGTCCAATTTTGAGAAATTAGGTTCAAAAGTTTCGGAACTGGGAAAACAATTGAATGAAAGGAAATTTATGTAATGTTTATACACAATTATTTTTTAACAAACTAATAAATTCTTATAAATGATGCCCCTCACCTAGATTAACCTTGCATGATAGATTGCAATCGATTTTTTTTCTACTTTCAAGCCAAACCGTTCACCTCATTTACTTGTGCAAATTTGATTGTTGATTGGTAAACATAAAAATAAGTTTTTATAAACAAGTAAACACAATCCAATTAAATATTAAAATAAAATATTTGTATTGCTTTGTAGCTTTAACGAGTGAAAATAACCAATATTAGTTAAGATTTTAATGCAAACAACAAACAATTTCTATATTTTTGAATATCGTTTCGTTTCAAACCGATTTTGGTTCGAAGCCCTGGTATCTTATAGACTACTTTTGATTATTAAAGTGCTAAAAAAAAGTACTAAATCAGATATCACATTTTACGAAGTAGTAAATCAGATTATACTTAAGCATTATCGGTTACTGTCTCTAGGTGTTTAGTTCACTTTAGTAAAATTGTAAACCACTTGGTTTAAACAAAGAGCCGTAACTAAAAAAAAAAATTGTAACTGACACCGACTGAAACTGATACAACGGTTCAGTACTTTGCTGCTTACTAATTTTGGCCGAAAGGAATCCCAAATTCGCTTTTGAAGCGGGTGCCAGAGCCGGGCTCAGCTCGCCGAGTGATAATGGACAACTGGACTTCATTAAGACATAACCTGATGTGATTATCTGCCGCGCGCTAAGCTGGATCTGACGTTCTGCCAAAACTGTCGGCAAAGTTTGACCTTTCTAAAGGACCTTAAAGGATCTCTTGCCCTTTCGAGTAATAAATCTTGACTAATTGCCGAGGCCAGGCTCACTGAACTGTGATTTACGACTTCTTATCAAAGACAAGTCAGTCTTTGTCCGTCTTCAGCTTGACCTCAGCTGTTTAATGCGCAGTTTTGTTTCATCTTATCATTGACAAGTAGTACATTATAATCAATCATTGGTTCACTGGTGATATTTTAAATAACGATCTATTTTCTATCGTTAACAGACTCGGCCAACAATCTTCAGCTCATTAGTGAATTAATATCTCGATATATCACGCGAATTAGTAATCATTATTACAAGATAACATATTAAATGTTATTGGCGGAAATCCATATTTTGAAATATACAGAGTAGTTATCGTGGTAAGAACCCAGACTCGGACATTAAAATGGTCACCGGTCTTGTCATCTACGATACGTTTTGAATATGTTTTACGTATGTAAACTCTATCGTCCCCTTTGGTTCAAACTTGGCACAAGAGTTGATTTCATTAATAGTTGAGGTAACTTATTACCCAGCAAAGTCCGTGTATTTGTTTCAAAATGGCAGCAATTCGAAAATATTTTTAAAAAATCGTCATAACCTGTTTATTCTACGCGATTTTTCAAAATACGTTTGTTAATTCAGTGTTAGAATCTGAAAATTTAGCAATGTTTTGAAATTCCAGTGAAAATACCCAATAAAACTCGAAGGCGATCAGTTTTTGCTTTTTAAATTAAATCCGAAAATTTATAATGCAAATTTGTATGGCCTACAGGTTTTAAAGCCAATTACAGTGTAAAATCAAATTTCGTAAAAAAGTGTAAAATGATTTTTGTTAAAGATTTGCCTTGAAAATATGCAGCAAGGTTAATTTTTGGTATTGACATATTGTTTTGCAAATTTGCGCCAGGTAATAGATTAATCAATACAGTGGTTTAATTGGCAACTACAAAAAATCCGAGTATAACTGTAATAGCAATTGTAGTTGCACAAAATGCATAAGTGACCTGTTATATAAACGCTGTATTGATTAACCTATTTTTCGTAGCTCTAAAATATTGATTTTCAGCTTCTTTTCCTTACGTTAAGTTTACCATTATGTTTGTTAATGAGACTGATCCTAAAGCGGATAGTGGTACAATATAACTAGTTTTGTATTATTGAAAAATAATTTGATCTACATAGTTTAGATTACCTGGATGCAAACAAGCAATATTCATAAATCACCGAGAGTGATTTTCACTAAACGAGCAAACAATAATTAATATTGTAACCGTAGCATCCTATACTGAATTAAGTTTTATATTGCACGATAGAATCAAGCAAGACATTTACGGCAGCCCTCGGCAATAATTTCAAAGTATAAAATTTCATAGCAGTCATAATAAATAATACGAAAGGTGAGGTGAAATATTGACGTTAAAAGAACGACTTGATAAGATGATGTTTAGCCTACCTAGATTGCTCTCCGGTCGGTGATTCCGATGCCTTCATCGCACTTGAAGTTGTTATTCCCTACGGCTCCCTCAGGAATCGTTAGATGAAAAGCCGCAACGAGATATAGTGAGCAATGAAAAAGATAACAGTGTATCGATAGCTGAAAGAAAAGAGTCTTTATTGTTGAATGTCGAAGCAGGTGTTATCATACCATGTCAAATAGCTCGCTGATAAGTCTTATATTGCAAATTATATTTTCATTGCACCTATAAAAAGAACATTGTCACAACTCGAATAGGATAAATATAAACGATAATAACAATAAGGAGAACGACGGATAATAGTGGAAGACGCCTTGCACGATGCAGACATAAAACACTGAATATTTGTTTCGCTTTAGTGTACTACTTGGCCTATTTAGTAAAATTTATAACAGATAATTTTTTACTGAACATTTTTATTAGGCCTACATAAATAAGACTGTAATTGAGAAAATAGCTTGTTTTTATTCGTGGGTAAACTATATGCAAGGGTTTTTTTATATACTACTTTTAATAGGCTGTACATGGTAAATTTTATTTTCTAAGTTTAAAAAGTATCATAAGTCTACATAAAAAATAATATGATCTATAAAAATATGCATAAAAATCATGATAAACGAAATAACGATATTTTATGATCATGGCGGCCATCTTATAATAGACTATTTACATTCTTTTTTAAACTTCTAAAGATCTTCTGTTAAATGACTATTGAGTAATAAAAATTTAATACTACTCTCATAATTTGTAAATAAAGTGTGTTTATAAGTAGTAAAGGTTTTTGTTTTTACAAACAAAATAGCATGATTACTAACAAACAAATGTTGTACAAATATTCCACGATATTTGTTTGGTACAATTTATATTATTGTAAACGGATTCAATGGAATTTTGTTTTCGTTCAGTCGAAACGTATAAGCCGTTTTATCACTAAAAATTGCTTTTCAAAAACTATTAAAAAAACAAAAATATTGGTTATCAATCTTGATTTTGCTATATCCTGCTAGCCGTAAGAATAAAACCGATTTACCAAATTTTCAAATAAATGAATTTATTGTAAGAGATTTGGCATACAAAATAAATTTTAATTTTAAAAAATACGCTTTAATATATTAAATTTATAATTACTGCCTCAGTAGTATAATTAGTACCTCAGTAGTATAATTAGTACCTCAGTAATATAATTAGTACCTCAGTAATATATTTTAAAAGTTAGGATTGGCGAACTTTGAAGGTCAAAGTTTTATCACGATGATCGCACAAATATCTCATTGTCCACTGGAAATTGGTACGTCTTGTTTATGCCCTGTTTAAATGCTTGAAAGTCTTGGAAGTTTTAAAACACAAGAGAACCAAAGACCAATGATAAATAGACGCCACTTTAACAATATTTCATTTCTAGTTACAGGGCTGACGTTATTGGAGGAAACAATACAGCGCTCATTAATTGGAAGCTCCAACACAAGGAGGACCTAAGTAATTTTTTTTCAATTTTGAGTTAAACGCCGTCTACAGACATAAAATTTGTATACTTTTTCATGCTGCTGTTTGATTCACTATGAAAAATGTCTATTTCATAAAAAATATGCCACTGTGATCATTACCGATACAATATATATCTAAGTCCACATATAATATAATAAATTATTAAGTACAGGATTTTATACATTAAATATTACTTAGTCAAATACCGTTCAGAGATGGTGCTGTTTTAAACAATAGTTTATAGTTAAGTTTCTCTCAGAGGCTCACACATTGTGACCACGGATTTGGTAATCCCGAGGTGTCCCGAAGGTTACTACTTGGACCGAACTTTTATTCATCCATCTGCCCTTAGGTTACTCCCTTCATTTCAAGACTGTAGACCTAAGTCTGCATGGCTAATGGAGGATCTCAAGTTTCAATATTGTCTTACCTATTCATGCTGGGATATGGTTGAGTGAACATTTTATTTACTAAACTACCAGTGGGTTTCTTATGACTGAAAACAAACCTTCAATGCCCAGAAAACACTTGGGAACGGGAAAAAGTGGACCTACAGAGTTCAAATAACACGGAGGGGCGGAAACTGGAGATACATCTAACCCCCATAGATTACACAAACAGGGAAGCTAGTTTAACCTACTCAACTGGCAACCGAAAAAATGAGACCCCCATCTTTAGTTTAGCTTGGCCTATCTCAAATCAGAGAGACGTTTGCAGATATACAAATGTCTATCGGGAACACAAAAGTTCAAACTGAGAAGAGAGAAAGCAAAGGAGCTTCTAATTAAGCCTAGAAACAGAAGACCTTATAGAGCTCAAACTCTGGGTTTGAGAAACAACACTTACTGAGTGGCGATGAAAAAACTAACGGGAAGCAAACTTCAAGCTTGAAGAACTGGGATGGCAGCCAGGAACATTACGATCTTGTGAGACAACTCAGAATACATAAGATGACAGCACAGGGGGATGCAGGGGATTACAGAGCACTGTGATCTGATGAATGTACCACGGAGGAATCGTGTGTAAGTAACGTAAGCAGGAAGAGAAAACTGCTGGCCAGATAATTTTCGATTAATTGTGCGGCTCTTGACTGCAAAAGGTTGTTTGGCTTCCAAAACCTTGATTACTTCAGTAAAATGAGCTAGCCAATAAATGGATCAATAAACTACTGAATGCACCAATCTACTGAATCCAATAGTCATAGTTGCACAAACGTTCTTTGATCGAGGTGACAGGAACCACCACTTGAAACCCCATAACCTCAAAAACTATATATTTTAAAACAATATACTGTATATGGAAATTTATTTGAATTTAATGCATGTTGCAGTTTTTCTTCTGATATTGGTTTCAGTTATGTAAAACCTATTTTTAGAAATAAAATATTATTAGAGGTTTTATGTATTCTAGAATGCTCCAATGAATAAAGAGCACAAATTTTATTAAGTTGCAAAATAACTAAATATTTATTACTTAAATAATAATTATTTGATTCATTAGTTAAAAAAATGAAACGTTATTTTAAGATTAATTTCAGTAGCCTAATAACCTTTAGGTTAATTAAAGGATTTACTATTTACATTTTTCTTGGTCTGCTCTGTTATTAACCAGTTTACTGTGACACTTTGACATAATCATTAATTAAAATATATATAAAATTAACGTCTAGGCCTATTATGTAAACTGAATGATTAGGCCGAAAACAAGATATCTAATTTAAGTCATTGGGTATTGGGTAAACTTTGTTTTACTGTAGGGCTATATCATGTTCGTATATTACTGTACTGAAGCCAACAAGGGAATTATGCTCCAGTAGTTTATTGTAGAATTATTTGTTGTCTGATAATAAGATAGTTGATTACGTGAACACGTTACACACCGTAGATTAACAATATGAAGAAAATTATTCATTAAATAACATTTTAGTAGGCATTTAGGTGATAAAAGTAATTTTGGAATTTTTACAAAAAATACCATTAGCGTTTTATAACCAGACAGTATTCTACCAAGGAATAGAATGATGAAATAAAAGATTTTTATGATAGAATAGTAGTGTTTGAAAGCGTTCCTTCCATAATTATACTATATAATACTCATATATAAAACAAAGTTAAACTTTTATTTATTATATGAAAATTCTATGGGTATTAACTAAAAAACTACATTTTATTTCGTTTTATAAAGATAGTATTGTTCCAATGAAAGACGTTGCTAGTCTAATTATTTGACCCGGCGCTTCCCGATTTCGGACCGGCGTTGAGCTCAGCGGAGCGGACTAGGCATTGAAAACCTAACCTAGTAAGTGTGGCCACTGAAAGCATAACCGGAGCTAAGCGGTGTCGCTGGACTCCGCTCCACGTAACTTCGACTCTGTCTAGGTAGGTTTTGAAGCTGACTCCGCTTTCCCCCACCACACTGACCACGCCTCCAAACTTATTTCTCGTTACCTATGTTACTGTTGCCTAGGATACGGTTTTTAAACATATTAGTTCCTATAATCCGTTATAGTAGAACTAAATACTATTAAAAGATATAAACCCGTTCTTTAAATTGACGCAACTCCGCTTTCGAAATATTTTTGCAAACTTACCCCTAAATACCCTTTCAGGGAGACTTAGGCATTAAAACGGGTCAATAATTTCTGAAATCTTAGAGTAACACAAAAACTGTTTTATGTCACAGCACTGATGTACTTTACACATTTTTAAACTAGCAATTTACCCTGGACAAATTAATATTTTTTGTAATTTACATCAGATGAAATTACTGTTATTGTTAAATTAAAAATAACAGTTATTAAAATTAATTAAACAATTGAATGATAAATATTTGAACAAATAACAATACAAATTATCATAACAGTTTTTACGAGATTATTGTAAACTTACTGATTATGCATTTTTTTTTTTTTTTATAAAAGTCTCTGCCTAGATGATACGTCGGTATGGTTTGTATTGTTTGAACTGTTATGCAATATCAAATGAACATTTTGGAGGCATATTTATTGATAGCCTAAATTGCAAAGATGGTAATGAACATTTGCATTTTTGTCAAAAAACGTTCTTTTTAATTCCTTAGTAAAAACGAAACAAAAACAACAGCGACAAAAATATATTCTAGCTATCAACTTTTACTGTATTGTAGTGGCATTGAATTTGACAGTATGTTTGATCAGTTGGAACACATCTGTAATAACAGTAACGTATATTATTTCCAGAGTTATTATTAACTATCTATTTTGTCATCCAGAGATACACTTATTTAATTCTCAACTTACTACAAAATAGGCAATATTTTTGACACGTGTGCAGTAATTAAAAACACTCAGGCATATTGGTGACGCGATAATGTAATGTTCAGACAGTTTAGGATTTGTTCAACTCCAGCTGCGAGTCTTAACGGTAATGTTTAGGACATAACAGTCAAACAATCGCAACACCTAACTGCTTAGCTGACGAGCTGGAAGTAAATTTCCGACAATGATTTGTTTATCATACACTATTTTGAAAATATAATTTCACCATAACCAATATTTGAATCTTCATTAATTAACATTTCAAATTTAAAAATACATTTAAAACATACTAAATGCTATAATATGTGTGTTTAACGATTTACTGAAATCATTTTTTTTGCCAAAATTGAATCAAATAAGACCTAAATTTTAAAGGTTAGAGTGTTAACATTATCCTGGGTGTTACGTCATTTCTACATTATGTATTTGTAATTTCCAACATTTTTTGTTTTGTGCAATGTTAATATTTTTAGAATTTAAATCGCTCTTTAATCCTACTCAACGATTACGTTTTTCGTGTTCAAGTATTTCACTGCTCGTACATTTTTAGATAGAATTTAATAATTACTAATATTGAGATCTTAGAATTAAAAATAGCATTTAAGTATTACGGCACTCAGGCATAATAATGGTATTTGTGTGGTATAAAGATAGATATAAAGATCTTGTGTTTATCAAGTGCAATTTTCTTTTAAATGTAACGACTAAATGCAATTGAACTTAAATTTTTGTAAAAAAATACATATTCACTTATTAACAATTGATTGGTGCACGAATCAAAAGTTAACTACTGATATATTGTACAGCGTACTACTTATTTACAAAGTATACTTGTGACTTGTGCATAAATTCTGTTTGGAGTTCGTCACAGAATAAGTTTGTCATCGTTAATAAAAGAATATAAATAAAATAACTAAATACGTAAACTACATTTTCAGAAACGAGAGCATTTATAAGACTTTATATGTCAATATTAACAATAGGTGAGTGTGATAACAAAACAAAAATATTAGTGGTAACTAATTTATATATTACAGCCCGGATACTGGGCTGAGTTGAGACAAAAACCGCCTATTGTAAACACAAGGAATGATATTTTCAGCACTGATTTACACACACAATTTTACAACCCGGATACTGGGCTGACGTACAAATGCATGATACTGTACCTGTTAGTTGAGACAACCATCGCCTATTGTAAACACAAGTCATGATGTTTTGAACACTGTCGTACACACACACGCGCGCGCGCGAACACACACAATACTACAGCCCGGATACTGGGCTGACATAGAAGTTCATGGCTGCGCCTGATGTTTGGGACAAATATCGTCTAACACAAGCAATAATGGTTTGAACACTGGTACACAAACGCACCCGCGCGCGCTGCGACACACACACACACACACACAATATTACTATTACAGCCCGGAACTGGGCTGACATAAAAGTTCATGGTACTGCGCCTGATGTTTGGGACAAATATCGCCTATTGTAAACACAAGCAATAATGGTTTGAACACTGGTACACACAAAATTTCAAGGTACGGAAATGACAAATCACTGGTAAGTGGGAAATAGACCTTTAGTAATAAAGTGGTCAATACATCAGTCTGTAGTTTATTTACTGGGTTCCGTTTTGTGTTCAACTGCCGATCTTACTTTATTATCGTGGAAGGCAATTATCCAGAGTTATGTTAAAGCCTTCGCAACACTTGACACAAGAACAAGCTGCTTCCAGACAGGACATTATTTACTCGTCGAGTCGAAGAAGGAATACAGTACTGTATTCACTTATTTGCATTCACTCTATTTGCACCGGCGTCTAGCAATAAAGTAATAGACGTGATGAAAAGCGGTGAAGTTTAGAGTGAAGATTAATTGTAATAATTATTGTGTCATCCGCTGACGTGGGGGCCATATAAATAATGTTACGGCGGGGTTTCATTTGAATTTTAAATGGCGATATTTCAGGTCGGGCAGCGTCAGTGGCTCGGAACCGGCAAAGGCATGATGGACGTCGCTTTCAAATTGAGTCTCGGCAAATGTCAGGCCGTTAAATTAGGCGTTAGCATCGACTGGCTGTCGCCTCGGGAACCATAATTTTGTTTTATTACGGATCACAAAGGGTAATTTGTAGACAAGTAATTCATAGAATTAATATTTATTAAATTATAGCCAATCAACTTCTTCTCTTCTGCTCTGCTCTTTCTATTCAAATAACGAATTAAATTTTGAAAAATTAATTTTGACTGCTCTCTGATTATCTAAGCTATCAATAACATTATAGCCGCAAATTACAATCCTCTGTTATTTCATGAGCCAGACATCTTTATAATCCGAACACACTATAGGCTTAGTTTTGTTGAGATATTCCATATTTTGTAGTAGTAAATCGATAAATTTTCAATAAGCGTGTTCTAGTTACATCTTTCACCAGTTGTTTGAGTTGGCTAGGCTTAGGTTTTCAATAAGCGTATTCTAGTTACATCTTTCACCAGTCCTTTGAGTTGGCTAGGCTTAGGTTTTCTATAAACGTATTCTAGTTACATCTTTCACCAGTTCTTTGAGTTGGCTAGGCTTAGGTTTTCTATAAACGTATTATAGTTACATCTTTCACCAGTTCTTTGAGTTGGCTAGGCTTAGGTTTTCTATAAACGTATTCTAGTTACATCTTTCACCAGTTGTTTGAGTTGGCTAGGCTTAGGTTTTCTATAAACGTATTCTAGTTACATCTTTCACCAGTTCTTTGAGTTGGCTAGGCTTAGGTTTTCTATAAACGTATTCTAGTTACATCTTTCACCAGTTCTTTGAGTTGGCTAGGCTTAGGTTTTCTATAAACGTATTCTAGTTACATCTTTCACCAGTTCTTTGAGTTGGCTAGGCTTAGGTTTTCTATAAACGTATTCTAGTTACATCTTTCACCAGTTCTTTGAGTTGGCTAGGCTTAGGTTTTCAATAAACGTATTCTAGTTACATCTTTCATCAGTTCTTTGAGTTGGCTAGGCTTACGTTTTTTATAAGTGTATTCTAGTTACATCTTTCACCAGTTCTTTGAGTTGGCTAGGCTTACGTTTTTTATAAGTGTATTCTAGTTACATCTTTCATCAGTTCTTTGAGTTGGCTAGGATTACGTTTTTTATAAGAGTATTCTAGTTACATCTTTCACCAGTTCTTTGAGTTGGCTAGGCTTAGGCTTTCAATAAGCGTATTCTAGTTACATCTTTCACCAGTTCTTTGAGTTGGCTAGGCTTAGGTTTTCTATAAACGTATTCTAGTTACATCTTTCACCAGTTCTTTGAGTTGGCTAGGCTTAGGTTTTCTATAAACGTATTCTAGTTACATCTTTCACCAGTTCTTTGAGTTGGCTAGGCTTAGGTTTTCTATAAACGTATTCTAGTTACATCTTTCACCAGTTCTTTGAGTTGGCTAGGCTTAGGTTTTCTATAAACGTATTCTAGTTACATCTTTCACCAGTTCTTTGAGTTGGCTAGGCTTAGGTTTTCTATAAACGTATTCTAGTTACATCTTTCACCAGTTCTTTGAGTTGGCTAGGCTTAGGTTTTCTATAAACGTATTCTAGTTACATCTTTCACCAGTTCTTTGAGTTGGCTAGGCTTAGGTTTTCTATAAACGTATTCTAGTTACATCTTTCACCAGTTGTTTGAGTTGGCTAGGCTTAGGTTTTCAATAAACGTATTCTAGTTACATCTTTCATCAGTTCTTTGAGTTGGCTAGGCTTACGTTTTTTATAAGTGTATTCTAGTTACATCTTTCACCAGTTCTTTGAGTTGGCTAGGATTACGTTTTTTATAAGTGTATTCTAGTTACATCTTTCACCAGTTCTTTGAGTAGGCTAGGCTTACGTTTTTTATAAGTGTATTCTAGTTACATCTTTCATCAGTTCTTTGAGTTGGCTAGGCTTACGTTTTTTATAAGTGTATTCTAGTTACATCTTTCACCAGTTCTTTGAGTTGGCTAGGCTTAGGTTTTCTATAAACGTATTCTAGTTACATCTTTCACCAGTTCTTTGAGTTGGCTAGGCTTAGGTTTTCTATAAACGTATTCTAGTTACATCTTTCACCAGTTGTTTGAGTTGGCTAGGCTTAGGTTTTCAATAAACGTATTCTAGTTACATCTTTCATCAGTTCTTTGAGTTGGCTAGGCTTACGTTTTTTATAAGTGTATTCTAGTTACATCTTTCACCAGTTCTTTGAGTTGGCTAGGATTACGTTTTTTATAAGTGTATTCTAGTTACATCTTTCACCAGTTCTTTGAGTTGGCTAGGCTTAGGTTTTCAATAAGCGTATTCTAGTTACATCTTTCACCAGTTCTTTGAGTTGGCTAGGCTTAGGTTTTCTATAAACGTATTCTAGTTACATCTTTCACCAGTTCTTTGAGTTGGCTAGGCTTAGGTTTTCTATAAACGTATTCTAGTTACATCTTTCACCAGTTGTTTGAGTTGGCTAGGCTTAGGTTTTCTATAAACGTATTCTAGTTACATCTTTCACCAGTTCTTTGAGTTGGCTAGGCTTAGGTTTTCTATAAACGTATTCTAGTTACATCTTTCACCAGTTCTTTGAGTTGGCTAGGCTTAGGTTTTCTATAAACGTATTCTAGTTACATCTTTCACCAGTTCTTTGAGTTGGCTAGGCTTAGGTTTTCTATAAACGTATTCTAGTTACATCTTTCACCAGTTGTTTTAGTTGGCTAGGCTTAGGTTTTCAATAAACGTATTCTAGTTACATCTTTCATCAGTTCTTTGAGTTGGCTAGGCTTACGTTTTTTATAAGTGTATTCTAGTTACATCTTTCACCAGTTCTTTGAGTTGGCTAGGCTTACGTTTTTTATAAGTGTATTCTAGTTACATCTTTCATCAGTTCTTTGAGTTGGCTAGGCTTACGTTTTTTATAAGTGTATTCTAGTTACATCTTTCATCAGTTCTTTGAGTTGGCTAGGCTTAGGTTTTCTATAAACGTATTCTGGTTACATCTTTCACCAGTTGTTTGAGTTGGCTAGGCTTAGGTTTTCTATAAACGTATTCTAGTTACATCTTTCATCAGTTCTTTGAGTTGGCTAGGCTTACGTTTTTTATAAGTGTATTCTAGTTACATCTTTCACCAGTTCTTTGAGTTGGCTAGGCTTACGTTTTTTATAAGTGTATTCTAGTTACATATTTCATCAGTTCTTTGAGTTGGCTAGGCTTAGGTTTTCTATAAACGTATTCTGGTTACATCTTTCACCAGTTGTTTGAGTTGGCTAGGCTTAGGTTTTCTATAAACGTATTCTAGTTACATCTTTCATCAGTTCTTTGAGTTGGCTAGGCTTACGTTTTTTATAAGTGTATTCTAGTTACATCTTTCACCAGTTCTTTGAGTTGGCTAGGCTTACGTTTTTTATAAGTGTATTCTAGTTACATCTTTCATCAGTTCTTTGAGTTGGCTAGGCTTACGTTTTTTATAAGTGTATTCTAGTTACATCTTTCACCAGTTCTTTGAGTAGGCTAGGCTTACGTTTTTTATAAGTGTATTCTAGTTACATCTTTCATCAGTTCTTTGAGTTGGCTAGGCTTAGGTTTTCTATAAACGTACGTCTTTTACCAGAATAATTTTTACTTTCGCGCACGTTTTGTCTATCCTCTTGTTTTCTTTCATAATAAATGTTCTCAAAATAATTCTTTACGTTTTATTCTTTTCCACACTTTCTAGGGGGTTTAAATCAATGGTATTTTTTTCAGTGGCACCATAATTTTCTAAGTTGTGTTCGTCCTATCCATTTCTTGCTAACTTTACGTACGTATAGAAAGCTGACGTTCGTGTTTCCACATGTTCTCATTTGTAATGCCACCTGCTATCATATTCTTTTCCAAAATACCTCTCAAATTGCTGTTCAGAAATATCTGCAAAACTCTTTCATCCAGTGCAATCAACTTTGTTTATTGGACCTCGTCGTACAGGGTAGCTGCACGAAAGCTACGAATGCTTCTATTCTTATACAATTTTTTAAGTCAATATATTTGACCGAATTCTGTAACGACTTCCTTAAATACGCATTCACAAGTTTCCAACCCACTGGATAACTTCACCCTTGAGTCGTGATTTCGCTCATGCGTATGCTCTCATATCTTCTTTATTTTAATTCTGAGGCTAGATCGTGACTTGCAATTTTATCTACAAGTGTAAGTTTTACTGTAAGTCGCTAAATCACTGTCAAATCTTCAGTACGCTGGATCATCGCTGAAGAAGGTTGAGTTACTCAGCTTTAATGGAAACAAGGTCTTCTTATACTATCATTTCTGCAGTTGGATATATATTACTTGAGATAAAGTTAGTTTTTAGAAAATAAAACTTTCGTTAAAAGTAATAATTAATTTATTACTGAAAGGTATTTTTAATATGTAGGCTACTATTATATGTACACTATAAGGTATAGTTGATGAAAACTTACGACGTGAGAAATAAATTTATAGCCTGTTATGAACATTAACGAATAAACGAAACACTCTAGCCTTCATTTAAATGAAACACTCTATATTTGATTCCGGCATATAATAACTTGATCGGTATTAAGTGACATAATAGCGTCTAAACAGTAAGTTTATATTCTCGGTCGGCTACCGTTGTAGGTAGGCTAACCTCTGTCCTAGCTCGGACAGCGGGACAGCTGTTAAGTTGGACGGTTGATTAATAACACAGCTATCTACGGCTTAACATAACTCAAGCGAACACAATCACCGACTGTATGCAGTTGTCTATTATATTATGAAAGCTGTCAAAGTGGAGAAAAATTTATTGACCATAACATAATCGTTGTTTCATGCTTTGGTGGTTAACGATATAGTAGATGCATTCAGTAGGATAAGTTTAATTTATTCTAATAGATGTTGCGGGGTACGGAACATTGAAAAACCGGTAGCCATATTTCATGCAGCCCATAATGAGAAGGGAGAAATGTCGCCCGGTGATTTGTGATTATGTCGGATTGTATTGTGCATTATGCGCACTGAAAGGAAAACGTTCATCTGTTGGTCACGTATAACAACATATTTATCGATATTTCTGATAAGGGTGGAATGATTCGATTGTGTCGCTAAGTGTTCTGCCCCCTACACCCTGATATATCTTGTGTCCTGAATTCACGGTCAATTATAATGTGACGTGTGCATTACCAATTGTCTTTAACTAAATAAATAAAGGCCTATCGGTGTTTCTTTAACAGGCTTAATACACTATATATATTTTTGTAGCGCGTAATCTAACTTTAAGGCAAGTATCTGCTAAACAAATGTCCGAAAACATTTTGTTATCCCTTTGTCAGCAATTTGGGCGTTTTTTTAAAAACAACTTTAGAAAAATGTTAATAAAAATGTATTAAAAGACAGATGATATTAAGAAAACAATACATTTTATGAAAAATATTCATTTCATAAGCTATTATATTTTTTGTAGAAATATTATTAGCCTTCCAAAAGCCTCAAAACTAATAAGGGTACAATTGTAATGAATCTGATTCAGCTGGTAATTGCCTACTTACTTGATTCTCCACATGACCTGTTCGGATCCAAACCAAAAACTCCAAAATTGAAGGGATTTAATCCTTTAAAAGGCCTAAATTTAAAAAAATATATAGTTCAAATAACTTTTCTTTTTTTGTTATTTTAAGGCGAAAAGTACATTGAGGCTATTATCGCCTCTCTAAATGTAAGTGTGAGTGTAAAGTGTTAAAGTCGTAAGTGCTGTGTTGTAAGTGTAAATGTGTGTTAGACTCGGGTACCACGAGGGACGTCTAAATCCTCTCAATAGCTAGTCTGCACCCCCTGCGGGGAGTTCAAATAACATATTCGGATTTAGTATGTAATGTATATATAATAAACTTATAGACTATACACTAAACATATACACGAAACTTCCTATTCAGATTCAAGTTGGAAAAGCCAAAATGTACCAGTTTTTGCCTCTTAATGCTCAAAAGCCCTTACTACGTCTTTAGTTTTATTCGGATTTGGCACACAATTCAACTTAAATTTGAAATCCACTCGAAATAACAGGTTACTTAATTCCCTTTGAAAAATGTCACCCCCCCCCATAATGTTTCCCTAGCTCCAGTAATTTTAGCGCAAAAATGTGAAAAACGATAGGGTTCTATTCCAAACAGTTTTGGTTTAGTGTTACACGTTTTAAGTCAATCGGTTGATCCTTTCTCCCGTTAACGTGCTTACAAATTTCATGTGACTTAAACAGACTGACAAAATTTTGAAAGTTGTTGGGAAATAGGTCCTGAGCAAAAAATTTACATTTGAAGCATCTTAGAGTTTTGACTAGTAGAAACAATTAGAATACCACACCAGTAGAATACCACAACAATATAGAATACTCTTCTTTTACCTACGTTTATCACAGCTGAAAGTTTTATTTTGTCCTGTTTAAATAAAAAACATTAGTAGTCCAGAGTTCAGTAGACCTGACTGTTATTTTTAATTAATTGTCTGGCATCGCTTCACGACAGCTCTCTGATGCGTTTGTGTATCGCTCGACCAATTTAATTGGTAACCGTAATATTTAGGGAAAATGTTACTGGACCAGTCTCTTTGGAAATTCTATGCTCTTTCTGCCTGAATAGGTCAAAATGTTAATACGTAAGTCTTGCTGTTCTGGCGGTATAACAGGAAATAATCTGCAGCTATAATCATAAATCATCGTTAAATCAGAGGCCGCCATCTTGAAGCTGAAGTGAATGGGAAAAAATCTTACACATTCTTTGTTCGGGCTTTATACAAGGTACCTTCTTACCAAATTTCAAAACAATCGGTCGGTGCGTTTAGCCAAAACTGCGTAACAAACACAAACTAAATGACGAACGTTCGGGTTGAAACAGAGACCTCGATTCACTCCATTAATTAAGATAAAACTCTGTTCATTATGAGATATTTACATGATTTATCTACTGCTTTCATCAGAAAAAAATAACAATTGACTAGTATTATTCGTAATGACAACAATGTTTTTACAGCAAACAGGTGGGGAAAGAAAGGAGAGGGTAACTCAAGGTGGGAAAGCAGGTGTAGGTATTTTGTAACTAATAGTAAAATTTTAAAATTAGCCTTTTAAAACAAATTACAGTCGATACGAAAGGTTATTACATTAATTAAATAATTTGATTACAAAACTTAGTGTAAAATTTCATTATAGATGTTATGGACTTTGTTAACTCTTTACAACACTTCTGTTCACAAGTTCCATGAAAGTAAAATTATTCCTAATATTTGTAACAACTTTATATAATGACATGTAAAAATATTTTTGTGTAACTTTTGCAAAAATAATTCTTCGAGTCGTCAATTTTCAGTCCACTACATTTCATAAAAAAACGATTTCAACAAAAATGCAGAGCCTTTGATAAAATTTTGTATAAACAATTATTATATGATTATTATTATTATTATTATTATTATTATTTCAGCTAGTTATAAGTATAAAACATCGGTTTTTTACCTTAACGTTTTTTCGAGGTATTTTAAATGAAAATAATATCATTTTAAGTGCTAATTATTTTATAAGCTATCACGTTACCTGTACAGACTAAATCATTTATGCTGAAATGTTTACGAACAATTACAAAAATATTTGAATTGTAAATAAAATAAATTGAGAAAGAAACCTTATTTATATCTTTCATATAAATCGTGATATGTCATGACGCTGACCTCCAGTTGAATTGTTTTTATAATTTCACTAATTTTTTTTTAAATTGAAAAACATTTCGTTTTAAATTCAAATCACTATAACTGTATGGCATTGGTTTAATTATGCTTGCTTCTACTGCACGGCTGTTATTAGTTCAACATTAACACAAGAAGTGTAGCTGGAACACCGGTGTGAATGTCTTCATAAGTTTATATCCAATTATCTTGTAATCTGTAGAGTCAGTTTGTAAATTATGAAAGCCAACAAATCATTTCAACGCCTTCAGCTTCAATTTAGTGTTTTTAATAAAGTGAAGGAGCCGAGCGGAGCAGGAGAGGTGGCCAAGATGGCTGCTACGTGGAGAACAAGGTCGGGAGGGAGAGGGGACGTACGTACAATAAAAAACAATTTATTGTTTTCCAATGTTTATGACAACTGTTTCCATGTCATAACTATAGTGGGGAACGTTTCCCCGTGGTTTTATTATCATTTTAATTTATCTCGCAGTTTATCAAGTTGTCTAAGGAGATTAGGCGAGCGACCCTCAGCGGGAGGGGCCTCATAAATTAAGTATATATAGCATCAACATCTCGCAGCTTTTTATGCGTGTTTTGATGAATGGGGCCAACAATAATACGAGCGTTTCTGATATAACACGACCCGACAGCTGTTTTTCCTTTTCGAACCCACTGTAAATACCAACCACCCCTGTTTGATTAGGTACCCCTCTTTTTGACATCAAATTTGTTAGCTCGCCCTAAAATAACAACGAGGAAGAATCAAGTCTGCCGGCAGAGAACAATGAGTCCCGCCTTGGCATAACAACAGTCACCTGGCCGCCTCCAGTCTGTAGCCTTTAGGCCTAGCACATGAATAATTCAATTTGGCCTCGGCTATGATTTTACAATACCGTATAAAATAAAAAGTGCGTGATAAATATGGCTGTTTTTGAAATAACGCTCGACGTTATGATTGATAAGCTATATGATTTTATGGACTGCATAATGTGATAAATGGAACTGAATAATGTGTAATGAATGATTTATGCCTTGAACCAATAATCAATAAAAAGTGTTGATCAACGATCAACTGCTGTCAATATATTTATTGTAAACAAATTTTAATCTACAGCATAATCATTTTAAATTGAAAGTTTGTATGTAATAACATTCCTAGCCTAGATTAATTGTGCTTTATAAAACTAAACTTTGGAACGTATACATTGGTTAATTGATTTTTTTTTGTGTGTCTAACGTCCTACTATTGTTCACACTTGGGCTATCAACTAGGCTATCAACGCTAGCAACCGAGGCTGCTGGTTAATTGAAACAATATAGGCTATAGTAAAATCAATCAATTAGTGATAATTTTATACGTGTACTACTTAATATGCACTTTACATAGGCTACTGTATTTACAACAAATAAATATGTTTATTTAAAGTTTGGTGAACTAGCTTAGGTATGATTATTTTTTTCACTTGAGAAAAAATCCATACATATTTGTCATTTAGGTCTAGTTTTCCTATAACTAAGCACTATAGTTTAATATTTTCAAACTTGATTTCAAGCCCCTTTTACGGCCCAGAAACAATAAACATGGCCAAAAATTGGATGAAAATTATTTAAGCCCATGTCCAATTATTGAACGTGAGAAAGTTTGTGCATTCTTATTCTGTTATATTCCGAATATTTTTGCACCGTTAATTTTGCTACTATCGCTGAAGTTTCAGTCGTCATATTTCCGAAAGCCACTACGAAGATGTAAGTGCCATTAAAACAATTATGCTACAAGATTCAAAATAATACAAAACATAATTGAATAAAAATACACTGAACGTCTTATTCATATCCAATTAAGAAACATTTAATAATTTTCAGTTTTGAGTTCTTGCAATTAAAATTCAAATGGATATTTCTGGCTAATATTTGATACGACTAATTTGAATCCTTAAAAACAAAAACGTTAGTAATAGTTTTGTAAGCGTGTGGGTGATGTTCCTAATTTTCCCCTGAGATTTTCAGTTCCAGACGATTGAGATGAACATAAGTGAAAGTACAACTAACTATGTAAAAGAAATTTATGAAGTTATTGTTTAAAAACAACTTCCTCAAGATGGCTTCTATTAAATGGGACACTTCTTGAAACAGATAATAGAGTAGGTCACCATCTATGGTCACCACGTCTTGATTTGAGTGCAGCTTCTTTCACCTTCTATAAAAAGCAACGTCTCTGACTACCATAGCCTTAAATATCCCACGAGTTGACATCGAAAGGAAAAAATCGTGTGAGAGGAAGGTCGTGCAAACTCAACCAAATTTGAGGTAACGAACTCCATAGCGATACGAGTCACGTGGGATAAACATTATATGCATTACGTACACTCTCCTGACAGAACATGCAAAAACATGCTTGCATTCAGCCTAATGTAATTATTCCACTAAATACAAAAATGCAAATTTTATTGTAACAGCACTCGCTGGTTTACTGCATAGCTTATCTGATTCTCTTGCCTCATTTTGAAAGAATATCGACAATCATTCTAAACTAGTAACTAAGTAAATATAACGGTGTTCAGTCTTTTGATGCCCAGTAACTAACATGTTTGTTTAATTGGTCCGTGAGGTCTGTTTTAGTAACACTTAAAAGCAGTGGCGGTAGCAACTCAAAATTGGGGCAAAAAAGATCCAAATAATTTCAGCTCTTACAATTTCGTCTATTCTAAACTAAAATTAACACTTAATAAGTTTTGCTTTTACAATTTTTTATGAAGTATTATTGACGAAACAATATTTTTTAACTCTGACCGCATTCCAAGTTTTGATTTACTTTCGACTGACGCCATAGGTATTGTATAATTAATTTGAAATAACCTTATTTATTGAACACACAGTCGGTACTTGGTGAAATTCTGTGATTTCAAGGCAAATTAGAACAATTATTAGTGTTTTAAATTTTCCTTGATAAAATAACACTGTAAATTTGCAGGCAGTATTTTCATGAAACATGTAGGTGCATAGAAATGGTATTTTTGGCAATCTAAGCTTAAATATAAGACCTCCACTACAACTACAAATAAGCAGTACATTTCATAGGAATAAAATATTATTTAAAATGAAAAAAGGTAGGTTTTTTTCTTTCATTTTAGGTAGGTCTTTGGAGTTTTATTCCGTTCAAACTCCAAACACATGATTGGTCATGTTTTTTTTTTTTAACGTCCGACTATTGTGCACACTTGGGCTAATGCAGACGATGGGATGATTTATAGCGTAAGAAAATGCCAAACCCTGACCGGGAATCGAACCAGGGCCCTCGGGGTGAAAGCCCAGTACGCTATCAACTAAGCCCCCGAGGCGGCGATTTGTCATGTGATGAAGAACCGATTGGCAGATACTGTTTCTTGTTTGGAGGTATAATTGTAGTTTTACTTAAATTACAATCCCACAGTTGTCTTACATAGAAGCAAAATTATTCCCAATTATTGCTTTAGTTTCTATTATATTAAAGTATTGTCTTGTTCCAAATCTAAAAGTTAGATATGAACTTGACGCTGTTGGTTTTAACTGTTTCCTTTAAACTAACACACTACGACCTGCAGACAAACGTTTGGAAACAACGTTGCTATTGTCCGAGTACCAGAGCAGCTGAAGTTGCCTTTGGTGAAGCAGCCTGGAAGCCCTTCACATTAGTTAATGCTACAAACAAACCTGCTTAGCAACACTACATAATGCCACATAATGTGCCAACCCGGCCAGAAGGCCTAAGGTTCGTTTCTCGCGAATTAAAATATTTTTCATGAAATCAGAACAAAAGAATTCTCAACAGTCCATTGTCAACCTAAAAAAAAACAATTGTTTTCCCTGACGTTGATTTGAAATCTGGAATTCAGACAGTAGACGTCTGTTATCTCAAGAAAAACTTGCAACTTCAACAAAATAAATATTATATTTTGTACTATTAATTAGTTAATTTTCTTCTTGCTTATTACTCAGGACTAATTCAATTTTTAGAAATGGTGTCACCTGCAGATTAATAAATCAAAAATTAAGCAAAAGTATGGAATCGATAATCTAAGGTAACAACAAACACAACAATCCATCATTAGCCATGATGAAAGATTCATTTTTCGATATTAAAGACTGACAGGCTGAAGAGACTCTGTTCAAACACAACAATGGTAGCTCGTCACGCGTATATATATCGAAACGTCATTGTTTTGATTTGCCGACAGAAAGCGCAGTATATTGTTGTTATTACAAATCAATTTGATACAAGTTGTTGGCGAAGCCTGTCATCTATGCGATATGAAATGCATTCTGAAAATACAGTATCTAAATGTTACCCACTGCATTACTGAATTACTGTAACTGATTGATTTAGGTTGATTTACCGGTAGAACCAAAGTTTCATATTTCATCAGTAATAATTCATTTTCTTACAGACTATCAAAAATGTGCTGAAATTACGTTCGTATAGGATGGTATAAACAAACAAAAGTTTTATAGGAAAATGTTCTATCTGTTATTACAAGAAAACTGTTGATATATGTAAAGTGAAATGTTGTTTGTAACGTAGGTAATACATTATTTCGATATATATATATATATATATATATATATATATATATATATATATATATAAATCGTAATACTTTAACTACGTTTGTCTTTTTACACACCCGAAACCTTGAAATGAGCACCGATTCTAACCTCTAAGTAGCTGTAAAGATAATGTGTGTGTGTGTGTGTGTGTGTGTGTGTGTGTGTGTGTGTGTGTGTGTGTGTGTGTGTGTGTGTGTGTGTGTGTGTGTGTGTGTGTGTGTGTGTGTGTGTGTGTGTGTGTGTGTGTGTGTGTGTGTGTGTGTGTGTGTGTGTGTGTGTGTGTGTGTGTGTGTGTGTGTGTGTGTGTGTGTTTTATCACTCTCACGTTTGCAAGTTTAGGCGGATTTGATTTAAACTTGGCTCAATAATCGATTTTAGTAGCCTGATAGTTTAACAAGTTAATCTTAAATGCTTTTGAAAATTGCATTTCATCATTGTAACCAGCCTTAAAACCTGTATAAATTAGCATTTTGGATTTTCAAAATCCGTTGAATTTAAGAAATGTTTTGATGACGATGAGAGTTCATTTTCGTATTTTCAATGTAACTCGAAAATTTAAAATGCTAAGAAATTCGTTTTTTAATGTTTATTATGATGGTGAAATTAAAATTTCAAAAGTGTAAGTTAAAGAAAATGCTTTCAGAAATTCTCTTCTGTCACGTCAGCGAGACAGCTGCGTGCCGTGATTATAATTGTTTGTTATCAGTCTTTTTACACGACTGCCAAAAAAGGAGTGTTATGTTTTCAGTACCTGGGTAAGTATGTATGTATGTTTGTTCCATCGTAATTTCTTAAAGGCTACCTGATTTTGATCTACCTTAGCTCGTTGGATTCCTTACTTCACCAGGAGTGTCACAGGCTACATAACGTTTACCCAAAACACCCCCAATGGGGTAAAATTGAAGTGAAATAGATAAGATGAACTTATAACTAATTTCATATAGCATAAATAAGTTGCTAGGATGATATCATACATTTATAAATAACTAATGTACTCATAAATTCTTAAATAACTGATGTATAAGTGTAAAATATAATTACTAGAGACTATACAATAGGAATAACTCATATTAAACCAAGGAAAGCAATAGAAAAATACTCACTTCGGAACCAATAAGTCTAGAATTAGTACTCAAGTTTCAGCTGATTTATTGGGTTGAGCTGGGAAAAATGACACCCTGAACACAAAAATCGGCCGAGCCAAATCGGTGTTACGAAAATCGGAAGGAATGGTAGATAATCCAGCGATAGGATTTGTCCAAAGGTCAGGCTCGAGGACGACACCAGCTTTTCAAATTAAAATAAATAGCGAACAACGTTCATACATTGACGCAACAAAAATTAAATAATTCGAAAATTAAAAATCACAAATAATTGATTTAAATTGAAATACGAATTTTTCAATCCCATACATGCTAATGCCAGTCGACGTATGCCATTCATGGGGACAGGACCATAAGAGGGAACATAGATCAGCGCCAGAACTTCGCAATGCCTACTTTACAATTTTGTTATTTTTTAAAAATTGCAAAAAATGGCAAAATGGCTAAAAAGGGTATTTTTAGTGCCTTAGTCACTAGAAAAGAATAATAAAAATAATTACTTAAAAAAATAAAAAATACGACTGCTAAAATACAAAATACAACATAATATACATTTCGTAATTGAAAGAAATGAAAGTCTGAAATACAATTGATTTAAAAAGCTGAAAACAAGGTATTAGAATAAATGCTGAAGAATATTTTCCGAGTATTTAGTTTAATAAATTATAAATTTACATGTTAGGTTCGTACAATAAATGCAGCCGGGGGCTTTTAGTTGCAAATATATTGAGATGCAGCCCCCGACTGCTTTTATTGTATGAACCTAACATGTAAATTTATAATTTATTAACTAAATACTCAGCAAATATTCTTCAGCATTTATTCTAATACCTTGTTTTCATCTTTTTAAATCAATTGTATTTCAGATTTTCATTTCTTTTATTTACGAAATGTATAATTTTTGTGTCATTTTTTGTATTTTAGCAGTTGTGATTTTTATTTTCTTAAGTAATTATTTTTTTTAAAAAAACTGCCTTAACCGTAATAACTATGCAAAATTGTAAAGTACACAGATTTAAGGAAATTCATTTGTTATAAAGAAAAGTGCATTTTTAATGTCCGCCTGCGTTCATTCCTTTATTTATTCTAAACCACTGCCTGGTATTTGCAGCCATATTTGTTCGAAGATAATTTATTTATGTCCTTTTGTTCTGATACATATGTCTACTCAGAAACAACAAATGCACTAAAAATGTTTTTTTTAATGGTTTCTGGGATTATGTCTGGCGTAAAATATCAACCCGAAAAAATGTGTTTAAAAAAATAATTCGGTCTAAGATTACATTGAGAACATGTCTATGAAAAAATATAATTCCAACATGGTGACCGAAAATATCTACTTTGTTAAAATTACTTACTTAATTTCTGAAAGTGAGATGCAGTAGAGAACCGATGTTGAAAAAATATGCTGGACATTTAAAAAGCATCCAATACTTGCCAATATCGTTGCGCTACCTGTGTGTACGCATTGAAACTATATTTGTCAGTACAGTCCTACAATTATAATTATTGCTTATTAGACAAATTTAATATTTTATTAATGAATACAAAGGCTCACGGTACAAGAGCATGAATAATTACTCAACTGAGACATTTATACAAAGCAAAATTAATTAATTTCAAGAGGTGATTAAAAATACAATTTGGGATTTACAAGAAACGGGACACACATCGCAATATTTTAAGAAATTGTTAAGGCTGTACCCGTCGGCGATTAGATTGGTTAAATTCTTTTATAAGAAACACGGTGGCTCGCCGAATATCTAATATAATTTTCAATGCTTATCTAGTGAAAGAGGAGAAGCAGCAAAAATTATTAAAAATTCGTATCATAAATATAAAAAGTGTCATTAATTACCTAAAAATTACTGAACATCCATAAAAAGGCCGCTACTGTAGTCGGTGCTAATGCAAATTCACATTTTCGAGGCGATGGGGTCATATGACCAAAAGCAAAAGTTCATTCAACCAAATTCTATACTAATATTTTGGCCCAATGAACTTTTGGCCTTGTGAACCGTGTTTTTAAGAGGAGCGATCATATGACCAAAAGATCAAACAACCAAACGTTCATTCAACCAAATTATATTTAATATTTTGGTCGAATGAACTTTTGGTCGTATGAACCATGTTTTTATTATTATTGTGTTTTATGTTTTTATTATTATTTTAAACACCATTATACTACTTACCCAGTCCAAATTAATTATTTAGCATTCAAGTGTTAATTCTATAACAGTGACGTTTTATGCATTTATTATATATTGGTACGTGTGAATAATAAATGTTGAAATTATGTTAATGGAGTAATAGGTTTAGAGTACTCTTTTTAAAAAAAAAAATAAATAAAGGTTTTTAATGCTTCACCGTGTTAGGCCTAAAACTACTTACCCAGTCCAACTTAATTATTTAGTATTCAAGTGTTAATTCTATAACAGTGACGTTATCCACTATTCTTTTAAAAAATGGGTTTCCTATCACCTAAACCCGTGTTTTTGTACGTTTATTATATATTGGTACCTATATGCAATAATAAAAAAAAGTGAATATATAAAATATTTACAGTATATTCAACTGTAGGCTAAACGCTAAAACAATATAGTAATGACTGGTCTGGGTATGTAGTGTAATGGCGTGTATTATTAACTTAAATATCAGTATTGACACTGATATATATGCAATAATAAAAAAAACAGTGTTTTACAAAATATCCTCCTTCGAAGGAAATACGAACCTCGATGTTAATAAATCTCTAAGTTATTACACATTTTTGGTCGAATGAATCTTTGGTTGTTTGATTTTTTGATCATATGAACCACTCTGTTAAAAACATGGTTCATATGACCAAAAGTTCATTCAACCAAAATATTTAAGTATAATTTGGTCGAATGAATTTTTGGTTGTTTGATATTTTGGTCATATGATCTCTTCCCTTTTCGAGTTCATGCTGCAGTTTCAACAGTAGTCGCAACTTCCGAACATGGTGGCTTCTTTCGGTTCCTGCATATTCTCCATAAATCTTCAATATGCATTTGCTGTCAAATATCCTTACAATTGGATATCAGACAGATCAGATGAGCAGCGGTGTCTCCTGACCATTAGAAACAGATCTGCATACAGTGCGAACGTAAAGACCAAAAGGTCACCACTTGTTGTTTTTAAAGGAAATAAACAATAATTTATGCAGATTTTAACACAAATTACGATGGCGAAATCAATGTTTTTGGTAAAAAAGTTGTGGTCACAAAAAATTAGATCAGCTGCCATTTTAAAACGGGTAAACAGATTGCTAGGGGGCACATTGTCGTCAAATTTCTTTGTTCAAAGATCTTTGATGAAATTAACTGTCCTTTGGCGAACTAACCCTTTTATCATACTTTGATGAATTCTTGTCATGTTTGAAATTTTTGACAAAGATTTTCTAAATACGTAGGTATAACCTAAAACGTTTGTCATTTCCTGTTTGTGCTACATTATTCATTCCGTTCCTTTCGCTGCATACAATTTAAAACGAAATTGTTAAGGATTTTTAAGCAGTAAAAAATTAATTCTGCAATATGAAAAAGAAGAGTGTTTGTGGAATATCCACACTGATGCTTACAAGAACCGAGATTTAAAATAAACTTATTCTTAAAAATCGTCTCTTTTAATCACGATCTTTCAAATGCAGTTCTTTAATAATAGTGGCAATTACACCTAGCATCTTTCTCCTTTGTATCCATGGTCGAACCAAATTGGTTTTTCTCTCTGTTTCTTTAGTAGCGTCATAGCAATATAAGCGCTTAATGCCTTTAGGGGGGGGGCGAAGGCGGGCAGGGCCCGAGGGCGCTAGTTCAGTTAGGGCGCCGTTAAGTAGGTTTTTAAAGTTATTAATAATACTGTTTATCTATACTAGTTATCTAATACTATTTGTTAATAATTATATTTAAATAAATGTTATTTTTACAATAGTAATCATTATCATTACTATCAATAAATAATTTTCAAATTTATTTCAAAAGTCTATGTATGCCCATTTTTATTAGATATCTTAAAAACGCATCCCTTACATAGGCTCCACAGTAAATTTTGCCTGACCTATCCAAGAGGCTAAGGCCGGCACTGGTAATACCAGAATAAATTAGCTTTTAAATTGTCAAATTCTATTGAAAAATTAAAATGCAAACTGAGCTGCACATTTCGGTGCAAAGTAAATAAAATAACGGACACAAATTTTATAGAGAAACAAGTTGTTGATATATCGTCACCACAGCGCTCCTTCAAGCTTAGACCCGCATCACTCAAAATGATCTCGCGTTACATTAAGGAGACAGCTGTGTGTGGTTGTGAGCTATTATTTTTCTGTTTTCGACTTGACTGCATATTTTTCAGTAACTAATTTGTTAAATTATACCCGAGCTAATCTCTTGAAATAACTCAGAGTATTTAATGCGTTAGCCAGACTAGAAGCATATATTTACATCGCAGTGTTTAATAACCTCTTGTGCAAACGTTTGTCAGCAGTAAAAGTAAATATAGGGTTCCACCCTTTTTCAAAAAGGGTCAGCTGTCGACGTAAATTCTAATTAATATCGCCTGGGCTAACAACGGATGCCAAGTTGTGAAACTTCACAACATTCTAGCATGTTGTTTTAATGGGCTACTTATTGTGGGCATATGACAGATTGATGGATGGCCAGTGTTCAGTCCGGAGATGCCCGCATGGTTCTTCAAGTCGCACCTGCTCTCCTTCTACTTCTACAGTAACCGATAATATTTAATTAGCTCTCGACAAATTCAAGTGACTTTACAGTCTGGTTTAATGGCTGCCATTTATAGCAGCAGAAATACACGCGGTATGACTGTCCGCTCTGGCGGAATTGAAGGTAATTAAGTTTTGGTTTTAAGTCGTAAACTCCGTTAGTAATAGGCCATAAAGGAGAACTGGTTCTAATACCAATACATGTAACGAGAATCGGTAATCAACTTCGTACAAACGTCGCAGGATAATTGTTTACAAAACAATACGCAATTACCATACATTCAAATAGATTGTTTTAAACTTTAAAGCTGATTTCATACAAGAATATATATGATGTCTGTGTAATGTATTTCTTTTAAAAAGGTTATCAAAAACATTTCCTACATTAAAATATCTTGTTAAAATTGCAGTTTTTTCGAACTAGAAAATACACCGTCTTACTTAGGCTACTGAAATCTGAAGACATTGTTTATAAAAGATATAATCCTAGGCGTAACTTTTTAAATTTCAGTTTCAGTTAATTTGGATATTTTCCAGAACTCTACACATTCAAGTAAATTATTTTTATTTAAAACTTTAATTTTTTCGTCAATACTGTAACAGTATCTATGGTTGTTTGAATACATTTCACGTACTGTAATAACAAATCAGATGTAAAGTCGCTAGTGTAAAAACGTCGACAAGACTGTAACAAATCCAGACATGCGTTCGGCCGCTCGAGGGATTTTCGTCTGATCACCGAATAGCTCGAGTTACACTGAAACTGTAAGAAGCCGTTCCCGAACTGTTATCAAGATTGAACTGCGTGAGAACGCGACGAGATAGATTTAAAACACGATTCCTGACAGAGATTCACAAGAATTTGGTTTAGAAATGTTTGAACCTCTTGTTCGATGGATCGCAAAGAAAAGAATGCGACAGAGCGGTAGAGGCTTGACAAAGAGAAGCTTCCCGAATCCATAGAAACCCAAGCGGGCTGACAAATGAGCGGGACAAAGCGACCTGCCACTTGTAATTAATGAGCCATATCTCCATCTCTCTCGCACGTTCTGTTTGGCCACTGCTACCTTGATTGTCACAACACCTATGAAATTTAATATTCTCACAAATTCATGTATATTGGCACATAGTTCAGTTATTTGTACTAAAATAAGACTTTTTACACAAATTAATTACAAAATAAATTATAACACGTATTACATGAAAGAATATGCGTTTAATTAGCCATTCACTATTTGCGATAATATAATTGTGAAAAGAATATTAGGCCCTTAATAGAAATATGCCCTGTCTATACCACAGTAAAATGTCTAAAATTAATCAAGAAAATTGTTTAACTTAGGACTACACTGAATTCATCTACTAAAGAACAGTTTGAAGCACGTTACAGAAAACCGGGCGACCGTAATTTTTTTTTTTGTGTTTAACGTCCGACTATTGTGCACACTTGGGCTAATGCAGACGATGGGATGATTTATAGCGTATGAAAATGCCAAGCCCTCGCCGGGAATCGAACCCGGGGTTCTCGGGGTGAAAGCCTAGTACGCTATCCACTAGGCCACCGAGGCGGCTCGGGCGACCATAATGACCACTATACGTAGGTGCAGTTGAAGTAAATTTAAGACAACTTATACTGTACTTATTATTATTAGAATATTGCAGGTAAACCTGTTAGCAAAAAAAAAAAAAAAAAAAAAAAAATGTGGTACAGGCCTATAAAACAATAACTTTAGAAATTTGTACAGCTAAAATAAAATTACAATCAAAGCGTATACATTTTGTTACCAAACTTAACTGAAGATTGATTAAAGAACCTTTATATTTTGGTGCGAATGCTATACCATCTGCCTTACTCTGAGCATTTTTCATTTAGCAAATAAAACGTACGAGTGAAAAATTTTAGCAATTTCCAATAATGTTCCTTTTTTTAAAAAAAAAGAGACAAACATTCTTTTAATGTACGTCTCGAGTTACTTTTTTACACATTTTAATGTAGGTCTTCATCAGCATAAATGAAATTGCTGATTATGAGTGTGTGGATTTTTGTTTAATTCAAAAACCTGCGGGCACGATATAGAAGCAGAAGTGTGGAAGTAATTTAACAAACTGTACTCCAACTATTTCAACACAAATTATCACAAATTCTGATAAAACAAACTGTTGATGTATAAACAATAAAGAAAACGTGTTTAATTTTTTCTTTTAAATAATTAAAAAATTATTTTTAATTTTGAAACAATTTTTTTAACTTACTAGATGAAATTAATAAATATTTATTTAAAAAATTCCTTAATAGTTAGGCCTAACAAAATAATGATACTTTAAGAGTGCAAAAAAATCTAATTATGTAGAAAAATGTCGAAATAATAACAATAACAATTTGTTTTCTTTGTTATGGCGTCATGCAGTGGCTTACAAGTATTCAAACAAGCCTATTGTATCGCCTACAATAATGTGCCTTCAAGTACGGTTTCAACACATTTTTGACTGATCTATTAAGAAATAGTTTTCAACTAAAACAGAATTAACTGACACAAGTACGAAAGTGAAGGTTGCAGTTTAGAAAGAAAAGCGCTTTATTAACACGGACAGTTCACAAAGCGTCCACTGTATCCAGCCTCGACGCGACGGCTTTGTTCCGAAAGTCACGTGACTCAAGTATTACATGCAGCTCTGTGTTGAGAATAATCACGTAACGAGTCAGTAAAGTATTAACGAGCAAGTCAACGGAGCCGAGCTGAAACACGATCTCTTGGCATCGATTAGGATTAGATCATGGCGAACAGCTCGTGCTCCGGTGCGGGGTGTCGGAGGAAGTCGTCTCACAGCAAACTGCGGATGGTGGTCACTTATAAACATTACAAACCTATTTTAATTAAATATATGTTATTTCACGGTTTTAATTTGTTGTTGAAATGAAAGGTATGCAAATTGTATAACAAGAAGATTATGTTTCACTTTAAAATGTTTCAAAGAATTATTTAATGTAAGAATACTGCTATATTTTGCTAAAAAGGTATGCTAATTTAGGAAAACATATGTGTACTTTGTATCTACGACTAGTGAATTACTTATTCACTAATAAATCTCCTCAATAAACAACTAGGCGGTTCAGTTTTCCGCATGTTTACCTAAAGTTCCTGCATGTCTGTAGTGACTATACGTCCTGGTTTTCCTGGACCGTCTAGGGAACTCTTCAAGACATGCCGCGTTTGTAGACTGAAGGAAACATTTGACTGAATTTACACAGGCATTGCTCACTTTGGTTAATTTGATAACAAAGGTCACGTTAAATCTATTAAACAATTTAATACTATTTCTGCAATTGTTTCTAACACATCAATAAGTTCTTAACAACAAAATAATCAGGTAAAAATTAACTTATTGCAAAAGAAGCAGGAATAACTTATCATACCTTTTTACATAACCACATTGTTTACACAGGCATTGTTCACAGTGGACAATTTGATAACAAAGGCCATGTTAACAATTGAATACTGTTTCTGCAATTGTTTCTAAGTCATCAATAAGTTCTTAACAAGAAATGAATCAGGTAAAAATGAACTTATTACAAAAGAAGCAGTGATAACTTATCATACTCTTCTACATAACCACCTTTTTAATTCCTTACTTTAATTGTACTTCTTACACATTATCCTTCGAATGTGTTAAATTACTTGTCGTAATTTAGACGAATCATTCTAAATGGTGCTTTGCAATGTACAAAAGATGAAAACGAACACAGCACTGATTAAAAAGTTAAGTTTAGCCTGTTTAGCCTCGGTGGCCTAGTTGATAGCGTACTGGGCTTTCACCCCGAGGACCCGGGTTCGATTCCCGGCCAGGGCTTGGCATTTTCATACGCTATAAATCATCCCATCGTCTGCATTAGCCCAAGTGTGCACAATAGTCGGACGTTAAACACACAACAAAAAAATAATAAATAAATAAAAAGTTAAGATTTACAGACAATAAGACTGGAGTCGACGAAATCTTGGAAGCGTTCTTTCTGAAATTTAAAACAAAAGATTATAAGGTTAATAATTGTTATTAGGCTATTATTATTAATATAAATGACTCTACTGTGTGTACATTTGGAATCCTGCAGCAACAATTTTTTGTTAATGTAATTATTATTAGTTCAGTTCAATGTTTGAGTTTAGTGTGAAAATATAAACACACGTAGTGCTTTATATTGAATGTTTGTCTTTTATTACGTTGACATAATCCCAAAGCCCCCCCCACAATTAGAATTCCCGGATTTCTTCTTGGAAAATATGAAAAGTATAGAACATAAACTACCGAGAGAAGTAAAGGATAAGGATTGCCATTAAAGACTTGTTGATATAACTGTGGAAATGTATGACATTAGAAATTACTTTTCAAACTTTCTTAAATAATTGCACAATGAAGATAATAAAAACTGAATGTTGATTCAGTTATAAAAACGTGAACCATATAGATATTTTGTATTTAGTGGATTAAGTTTAACTGTTTGACTTGGGTTGCTCCATGACGCTTGGTAGCTTCGGTCTTCAGCTGTTGTACCACAGGGATCATTTGGCATGACGTGCAGTATGCCTCACCTAGTAAATATCATGGTTGCAGTGTTTGTGGATGTTGCTGCTTTCTCTTTCTTGTCATGTAGCAGAGATCCGGACGAGGAAAATAGACGTCTGAAAGGACAGTTGGATATCATCAGTGCCTGGGTGGTAAGATGGCGTAAAAGGGCTAGTGCTCCCAAAGTAGATAGACCACTTAATTCGAATCAGGTTCGAATATTGAAAAGAATGGAATAAATATTAAATACAAAAATTATAGAATTAGATGTTGAAATGTTAAAATGAATAAAATAAGTGAAATATTATTATTTATAAATTTTGGTAATAATAATAGAACTTATATGTTACGTTACAGATATTAAGTAATAGTATTTAAACATATGTTGTGTAACACGTGTTTATGTAATTTGTAGCTTACAAAAAGCAATTTTACGTTGTGAAGATGTTTGTATCGATGTTAGAAAGCTAAACAAATAGATAAAAGTTCCAAAAAGAGACGGAATGAAAGTTTAAGTGATGGAGCAATTGCAAGTATTTACGTCTAACGCGCGCACAGTGGTATCTACGCACAACTTTTTTTTAATAATTCTATTTAACTTTTATAGGTCTACATGTTTCTTAATTAGCTTTTAGAAAAGGTTTTATAGGGCGAAAGTTTCCATAAGAAATGAATGGTAATGATCAGCTGTTTCAATATCATTTTTGAATGACAGCTGTTTAATAAGAGTATTTTGTATAACAGCTGTTTTATATTTTGTTTATAGTAGTATTTGCTTATTTACATAATATTTTTGAAAGTAAAAGTTGATAAAGGTTTTCTGGTTTGATTTTTTTCATCTTAAGTGTTTAAGAAATTTTAACAATTGTAAGGAGATTCACGAATATGATTTATAAAATTAGAAAAAAATTTAAATAACAATTTTTAATTATAAACATAATTACTAGTATTAACAAATAGGCTGCATAGTGGCTATTGTCTTTACAAGTCATTAGTTTTACTACAAAATGCAGGTATTTTGAAATCTAAGTTCAATTTGTGGTTTAAAAATTCTGAAACTTAGTTATGCTTTTATTTCACGTTTAATTTATAAAAACAAAATCAACCGACCTAAGCAGCAACAACATTTTAACTGTAAATATTTGAAAAAAAATTGTTTTTCAGATTTCTACTGATACCTTCAAAAACCGGATTTTTCGGGCCAACTAACAAAATTTGATGACTTAATTAGATTACTATATTTAAAGATATTTTGGTCAACAATTATATGGAAATTTTAAAAATAAATAAATGGTTAATTAAAATTCGTGCAAAGTTGATCAATTTGTTAAGTTTCCGGCGAAGTACACAGACATATAGACATTATATTCAAGTAAAAACTTCTTTCTATTACCTGACGTGTATTACATGAAATTCTCAACGGTAAAACACCTAAAATAGATTCTCGCCTATTCATTCTAAATACGATACAAATAATGTATGGGCCTAAATACAGTTGAACTGACAACGTCACCGAGGAAGGCCATTTTGATTTGAGTTTAAGAAAACAAAAATAAACTGACAAGTGTACCCAAATACAGCATATCTATACTTTATGCTACATTTAGAAGCCCTTTTCATAAGCTGAACTAAAGAAGCTTTCACTCACCATGAATACATTCTGTTCTATTTATCACCGATACTGTCCAAGAATATAACGGCGCCCCAAATATTGGCAAACGTTGCCCCTAGCTCACAATATGCCGTTGCCATATATTATTTCACACATGTAATCAGAGTACAAAGACAGAATGACATAACTCGAGCCGCCTTTGAAATAAAAATAAATAAAATTATAAAAGCGAAGCGACCGGGGTACCGCTTTGTCCGATGATAAATGGCGGCTTGTACAGCGCTGACATTCCACGTGTGTCTTTGTTGCCGACTCCCTTAACACACATTTCCATTTCTTTTCAACAACAACAATTTATGGAAATTAACTGGCTCCAACTCGAACAACCACTATTAATGTCATCTTTTCAATGCTCTATTGAAACGCCAGCGCGTGTAATTTACGAGTGGGACCAATTTGAAGTGGACTCCCTGAATTTAGCCAAGTTTTTTGTACCGAAACAAAAATGCTTCTGAGCAGTAAATGGTTTGGGTTTTTTTTATAAATACAATTTTTCTGTGACTTTATTTTAAGAAAAAACAAGGCAAATTTGTAATGAGCAAGAGAGCTTGCCGTAAGAAGTGGACTTTGGAACCACGACATGTAGGCCTACACGATCTTAATTTCAACAACCAAAATTCAATTGTCGGCTTTAACATCGAAGAGATTGTTTTGTTTTATTAGATTTTTTACGAACTGTAAATTTATATTATTTTAAGTTGGTACACTGACTACATTTTAAATCTTCATAGGTTATTATAAAAAAAAAAACTGAGCAAACTCGAAACATTTTTGGAAGTTAGGTTGATTTCCGAGATCTTTGTCAATGATTTCCGAATTCAAATTTTTTTTGGGGGGGGCGAAGTATCTTGCCTACGTGAAATTTGGATGTTTAGTGTTTTTAACTTGTATCATGTTTTAGGACTGGTTGTGATGTTGGATTTTGCGGGACGCGTGATGCGAGGAACATATTTATATAGATATATAACAGTAGACTACATAGGCCTATTGCGTAGTAGACTAATAATATGATTTATTACCATATTAAATAAATTATAATTAGAAATGTCTGTTTCTGTCCGGGTTAGAACCGGGGACCATGCGCGTGTGCGGAGCGCAACATAACCAACACTACAGACATTTCGAAGAAGTTTGACCGATTTAAGTATAGGAAATGAATTATTAATTTAATTTTGGTAGTTATAACGTATTAGAAGATCATCTGATTTCATTGAACAGCTGATTGGCTATAATAAGTTTCAGGTTATGGTGTTAATAACTAGCTATATTTGTCGAGTTTTTGAAGAAATTATCATAATTAAAATAAAAAATAAAGAGAAAACGTGATACATGATTTTTATTTTTTGTTTAATGAAAGACTTTTTTAAAACCTTAATACAATAATTCAGTTTAATTATTGTACAAATTATTACAATTATTGTACCTTAATACAAATAAATTCAGTTTAATTTGAGAAAGTTTGTGCACTGTTTACGAACATTTATTTAACACGTCCAGCATGTAGTTCCGTGCACATATTTACGTTTCAAAATACATATGTTGTAGGCCTACAACGCTGCGTTACAGTGCCAAATTTCTAAATAGCCTATAGCCTAGCTCATTCTTAAACGCAAATATTATTCAAAGTTTTTGTATAATTGTCTGCGGTTTTATGCTTTACAGGCTCTTTTGTAGGCTATATTGTTACTATGCTGAGGAGGTCATCTAATATCTACTCAGATATGCTTTCAGAAGCAATCGGGAGGAATTTCCTGACACAATCGGTAGGTAGACTATAACGGTATTTGAAATTAGTATGCTTATAAATTATAATTAATAATGATGGAACAAAAGTGGTCAATCGTTTCTTGGAAAGAAAAAAAAATCTAGCCTGTGCCTCCTGTAAGCTACCGGGTGAATTTAATGTTAAAATTTTTAAGCGATGAATAAAATTTCCATTCCCAATGTTCAATGTGATATTACTGAACACGATCGGTCCACTACTTTGCATTAAACACAATGCGGTAAACTGTTTTTAAAAAATCCGTATTCGTTCTCAAGATATTCGAAGTTTTATAACACTCTGCGTAAGAATTATATAGGCCATCACTTCTCGAACAATCATTTCCAAATCAACGCCGATTATTGTTGGAACATCGATAATCAATTTTGATACAAGTTAGTATTTTGTTGAAATAAAGTTGTTTTTAATAACTATAAAGAAGTGTAATGATAGCTAAACTCTGCTACCTGCAGTAAGCTATTTCACATGAATAACCTTCACTGTAGAAACATGAGCTAATTGTAGGCATGATTAAACCTTTCAACACAGGTTCTATCTCTATCAAAATTATCTTTGAATTTAACGCCATAATTTTTAAAGTATTTAAATTGTAAATTATATACTACGTCGCCCTAGTATATATTTATTTTTCAGTTGTAATCATTTTTGGTGAAAAAAAATTATTGTATTTGAAATTATTTAAACATAATTAGAGCCTACTGTATTATAAATTGAAGTTTTATAAAATTGCCTACCACCTGTAATCAAACAACTTATAAACCAGAGATTAATAACCTGTAACAGATCGTAGTGTCTAATTGTTGTAAAATTTGATATTATTTCGTTTAAACATAGTGTTTACAACTGTAATAAAGTAAAGTTATTGAAGCCGAAAGCCATCTTGTATTATGAGCGGTCATTATTTTGTACGCCTAATTACTGAATAGCTTTGATGGCCAAGGCGTTAAATATAATTAAAATAATTGTTTATTCTTGTTTGATAATATCAGAAAATCATATGCTTACGGTGTTGGGCACTTGATGTGCCTAATCCTGTTTTTAATTATATCAATCAAATATGAAGTCTTATCTGGTAATTATGCTGTTTTAATATATTTGGTCGTTATTTTTCATGGTAATTAAAGCGTTTTTGCCTTCAATTTCTGGGAGGCTTAGGTTAATTAAATTCACATTTAATTACGAACATATTCGGCCGGTATTTAAGATCGGGATCGGACGTGTGGGTAATATAAAGATGGCATGGTAGAACGGCGGGATATTTTTCTTAGCGAGTTCAGTTGATTACCGCCGGAAGTGACGTAACGGCTTCTCCCGGACGCTGACGTATGGCGTCTTAATTCGCGGTTCGCGTGTTCACTAATTGCATTGTTATGTGGCGCGGCTGACGGCTTAATAACAAACTACAACATCGCCGTTGTACAATGACCCAAACACAATTGTGATTAATTATTAACAGTTTACTGCAACCAGACTGCAGACAGGAGACCGGGTGTCGTGAACGGAAACCACTGAGGTTATGTGTTATAAACACCGCGGCGCGGCTACAGGAAAATCGTGATTTCACCGCTATTAAAAGAAAAGCTATATATAACACTCTCTCGGTCTCGCTGTATCTCTTTTCTTGACGACCAGTGAACAACTGAGCTTAATACTATTTTTTACTACGGCCTCTGTTTTACTTCGCGCCTTTTAATCTACTCCTGGGTTTAACAACCTCGCTTCATACGAACTCTTTAACCAAGTAGGCCTACGCTTTAAAGTTTGGCAAAGTGTAGAATAGAAACAAAGAGAATTGAGGCCGTTGAAATGATATCACGGAAAACAGTGGTGCTGAAGATGAACGAAAACAAATGTTGAGAAAGTATATTAACGTTAGAATAATAGAAAATAATAATAATAATAAAAACATGAAAACAGATTTAGCAGAAAACAAAGGAAATGACGATTGTTGTCGGATCACCACTAAAACTTACCTACATATTTTGAAATTGTTATGTCGTTTTATTTTATAATTTACTTTGAAATATAAAAGCTCCTACTGCTCGTACTTTTGCAAATTCTGAATAGTTTACGAAATGACTAAGAGTTACTTTTAAGTAGTAATTAAAGTAAAAAATAGAGAGTACGCCTAAGTGTTCAAGGTTAAAAACGGATTTTTAAAACAGAAATGGAAAGGGATTTAAAATAAAAACGCATTGTTTTGTTAACGTTTCACCGCAGATGTAAGAGATAAACAGATGATATCGAGCATTCGTCTTGTCACCATAAATTGAAATGTCGCTATGCCCATGACTGGTAGAGGAATGGCTTTGATGGTAGATCCGGCGATTATGCCCTGTCCGGTCAGACAAAGGAATGGAGATGGACTGTATGTGGCGAGATTAGTAAATGACTCCAGATCGCATCTCGGAATACTTACTCCATACTTCTTGCACGTTGACTCCTGTTTCGCCTTTTTTAGTTTATCTACAAATACTTAATAAACCTAAAACATACACACGCACTAACTTTAAGAATGCATGATATGTTGAACTATAGAGCTCTACTATGCTTCTGTGTTGGAATGTGCCAAGAAATACAGATTACTGAACCAGGTGCAAGAATAAAATGTTATACTCTCATGTATTATGCAGTTATTTTTAACATTTACACTAATCTTACAAGGGTATTTCATAAACAAAATTATAAATAAAACATTACAAATTAGTTTTACTTGTTTCTATTTTTTAATGTCTATTTTTACTTGATCTAGTTCAAATGATCTAGTTGGTATTTTTAATCAGAAAATGTTTCAGTGCGCAAAATTCTTTGCAGACCAAAAGATGTTCCTTGTTCACTACTGGAGTACTTACAAAGTGTACACTTCCAAAACTTAAAAAAACATTCTATTTCTGAAATATCATTCTTCGTGCGTTCATTGTTTTCGTACGTTGAAGCTTTTTTTATTAGGGCCTATTGCGAAATTCTTTTACAAAAGTCTCACGAAATATAATTCATTGTTTCAACCATTATGGAATGTACTGCACTTCATAACTGAAAAGTAATACATGTGCAGCTAACTATAGATTTCTTAGAGTTTGTGCCACCAACCAAATTTTCTTACCTACATGTTCAGATAAATTATACTTCATAAAATTAGTAGGCCTATTCATAAAAATGTAAATCTGTTTTATATTTTTGATTTTAATGTTTACCATTAGTAAAATATGAAATTAAATTGAAGTATTTGTTTTCTATCAGTGAATCAATTAAAAATATAATGTAGAATGTATTTGGATTAACCACTTTTGAAACTAAAACATTTTAATAGACTCTTATATGAACTAATTCGTTTTAAAATTTACAGTTGGGTAATTAATTTCATATATTAAACTGTTAGCTGTAAGAATTACAAGGAAAGAACGGTAATTTATGGACGAACAGCTGCGTTTGAACGAGTCATAACAAAAGATTTGCCCACAGTCAGAGAATGCTTAACCGGTCAAAGCACAGGCCTATGTCGGCAAGCCCAGTAGCGGATGCCCATTGTCTCGGAGTGATTCATTATACCTGCTCCAGTTTTTATAGTCGTCTCTAGAGCCGACTCTTTGCAATAAATAACTAATAAATTACCATCAAATACGAAGCACCGATGATTAAAATAAAGGTTCAGCCGCGTAACACTAAAAATGACTAATGTTTTCATCTGTTCGAGATATATAGGCTTAGTTTAATAACACTCTGTTATTTATAGAATGAACGCTTCTTCGTACGCTTTGATGTTGCTTATTTTATAAAAGCAAGCATTGTAGCTTAGTGTAGTTAATGGATATGCAGTGCAGAAACACAACGTGGGTACTGCCTAGTAACAGTCAAGAAAAATAGGCCGCAAAGAATACAGTTTGTTCTATGGAACAGTTTATATTGAAAATTGTTTTTTTTAATTAAGTAGTAATTTTTGAATAGCAAAAATTTATTTTCAATTAAAGTATAAATACAAGAGCATAAAATTCAGATTAAAAATAATGTTGTGAAAGTTTAAAGATCCAACTTCTTAAGAACACCTAAAGAGGTTTTTCCTCAAATTTTAATGAAGGTTCCTTTCTTGTTACTTCATGGTGTAGCCTACTTTCTTCCTAAATATTTTGTAAAATTTTGACCAATTTTGGATTAGGCCGAACTGATAATTTTAACGGATAAAGACAAGTTAGACATTACATTTATTTAAAACAACTGTTTTAATAACATAACATAAGTTTGTTTGTACTGAAAACAAGACATTTTTGCAATAACTAATTTTTTTCGACATAATAGACTACCAAAAAAAATTGACATCATTGAATAGTTGATTCACCGTACAAAAAATGACATAGAAAGTTCATTTCACATTATTGCTGAATGCGGTTTATGATGGTAGGCCTATATGTATTATGGCGAAATAGGCAACAGTAAAAAACATTTCTTTCGACATAAAGTACCTAGTTTTACAAGTCATAAAACAATTTCAATCGTTACAAATACGAATATGAACAAAAAATCCTTGAAATTATTTCATTCTGTCAATAAAAACTTGGAATATTTCAGTTAAATCCTTTCTTGAATGGAATGCAGATCGTATTTAAACTAATTAACGCTGTCCCTTTATAAGCTCTTGCAGGCTATTTCTGGGAAAACCCTGTCAAGCTGCCATTAACGCCCAATTAACCTGTTCCATGCGTCAATGACGTTTATAGAACTGTTACTGCAAGTAATTCGATTGAAAGGTTTTAGAATTAAGCCACTTATGTCATTGGTGTAGTAGATTTGACGTTCGAGCTTAGGCTATATTAAAACAGTGTGGCCACCATTCCACCGTGAAACGTCAATGGCAGTACTAATTGGCAGAACGTTTTTAATTTTATTAAGCTATTAACAGTAAAAAGTTATTTTACGTTTTTACCGCATTCCCATTGAAAAATGAGCGGAGGTGGCCGTAATAAGCCCGAAAAACGGAACCATGAAATGAGCGCCTATCCCGAGCTTTAGAACACGTTTTTGAGTTGATATTAAAAATTGTATGTAGCTTAATATAGGGTGTGTATTAGAATGTTAAGATTTACAATTTTGTTCCAATTTGTTTCAAACCTGATTGTGATTATTACCTTGGAAATATTTTTTACCCAGTAAAATCAGTTCAACACTTTCAAAATGGCAGTCATTCGAAATTCAATCTTAACGGTAAAATTTGCTAAAATTAGCATTTAACGTTATTTAGATAATTTTAAAATACTGTTTACGCAGATATTCGTTAAAGATTAATACAATGGAGAAAACTTTTGAAAACAGATCAAGTTAAAGAAACATTACGAATGCAAACAGAAGTTGCAGGGTTTATTTTTATGTATTTCTCAAACGAATTTTTTTTTGCATATTATAAAGTTCATTTAGGTGATGTGAAATTGTAACTTCATAAAAATATCGCATCTATCACGTACGTAACATAACTGCTTGCCGGATTATTTTTCTTATGTGAACTTTCACTTGATTTCCAACTGACAACACAAATATTCCAACGCAGGCCTATTGGTAAAATAAAGCAAAATATGTATTAAAGTAATAATTATTTATGGGTAGGCCTATATTTACCCACATATGTACATGTCATGTTAACAAAACAGGATCTTCCTATTCACCGAATCATAGCGTGCTTCTTGCTGATTGATAACCTTTACGGTTTTTCGCCTGAAAAAATCTTTCTGATTGAAACTTGTAAATTTACTGTTTATGTTCTTCATCTTGGCGAATTTTCTTAATTCTGTTTTACCATCCATAATGAAGGCCTGACACGACAACTTGTGTACACATTGCTGTTATGGAACACCACGCGTTTTTGCCCCTTCCAATTTATGGTACATATGACATGAAATTTTAATTTTCAAAATGTTGATGACTATTTCGAGAATACCGACGTGGCAGTGGATAATTTATAATAGTATAGTTTATTCTTGATAGTGACTTTTGTATCTTGATTGATATGCAACATAAGCTTACTGTAGCATTTAAATGCTTGCATTTACCTCAAAAAAGAAAATAAGATTTGAGTTTTTGCCAGATTTTTTCGAAATTGTGTAGTATTAGAGGGTCTCTATTTTGAATTGTACAAAGTAAGTACTTTCTCCTAATAAACAATTTGAACAAACTTTGAACGTTATAGATTATTTCATTCTGAAAAACGTTCAACTTTCACAGACCGCATGCGTAGAACAAGCTCAGTTGGTAGGAAATCTCAACGATTGTGTTGATCAAAGTAATTAGCGACCCTTATAAGTTCATTAACGCTATCGTCAAGGCCTTATCAGTGCAATCAAAGAGATCATTGTATAATTGGAGATCGTTAACAAGATGTAAAACTACTGTTCCAATTTTGCACAGACAAGGTAAAACCGACGGTATTGGATTTATTGAAAGACATCTACCGGTTTCCTTAGCAATGCCGACCGGCCTTCAATCTCCTCCATGTCGACATGCTACAATCAGCGGCCGCCAAGATCCGATCCTTTATCTACAAATTTGCATGAACTACCTTCGCCGACTTCACTCCGGTCGTAATTGATTTCCCATTTCATATTCTGGTATAGAATTATGTCAATTAAACCGGACGCTTGATTGACTCCCGTTGAAAGGTAATATTGACGGAAGATTGACGTGTGTCAATATGCGGAGGCAGGTGAACAATTAACGTGACTCGAAGCGATCCCCATTAAGTGGCAAGACAAAACATGCAGGTACCTGTAGCGGTGGCCGTCACTGACAGCCTCACGTCACCGCAGTTGTACTTAATTGGTTCCCGATGCAGATAATAGAGATATCGATTTCTTATTGCAACTATTATTAATTTTTTTTAATATAAATGGCCAATTAAGTGAATGACTGCATTTAGGCCTACTCTGTTCAACCATTACTTCGAAACGATTTGCCCTACGACACTTAGCAACACATCTTTAATTGTATTTAGATAATTGAAGATGATTACAGACGCAAACTATCAATAAGGATTTCTTTGTAATCTTTGTAGAAGCAACATTATTATTATTAAAAAAAATGTTTATCAATTTAAAGTTTATACAACGTTAGGCGCGGTGGGCAACAACTTAAGCAGTAGACCTATCTGGCGTCGTAGTACGATCATTACAATGTTATCTTCTTTTTATATTCTTCTTCTTTTCTGCTCTTCTTCTTTTCTGCTAGAATTATTGTCACTATGTTCAGTATAATGATCTGCCTTCCCTAGCTGCGTCAATTCTACTTTCGTTTATAGATTAGGGCCTACTGACAAAGAATATAGAAGAAAAGGACAAATATAGTAAGAATAGGGTATACAGAATACAGTGTGGTGCGAGGCAGTCTACATAAGACAAACGGGACGAAAATTTAGAACTAGGTTTAAAGAACATGTAAGATCGTTCAAATACGGCAAAAATGATTAAAATTATGCGTCACATTTAATAAAAGAGGGACACATACCTCGAGAAATAGAAAACTCAATGAAGGTACTACATATGGTAGAAAAAGGAAGACGTATGAACATTTTAGAGAACTTGGAAATTTTTAAATCTAAATTAAAGAGAGAAAACATAATAAATGAACAGATATCGTCGCAAGCAGATAGTACGTTTAAAAATCTAAAAATTTAAAAAATTAACAGGAGGGACGACCGTTGAAGAGAAAGTTTGAAAGGAGCCAATCAGAAGCGAGCACGTCAGGTATAATGTACACGTGTTGAATAAAGAAGGGGTACGAGGTGGAGTAGAAAATTATAAATAGGACGGGCCATAATATTGGTGACCAGTATAGATAGCCTATAGTTTTTGAATATGGAGGTTCTCCGAAACGCGTCAACGAAAGTAGAATTGACGAAGCTAGGGAAGGCAGATCATTATACTGAACATAGTGACAATGTTAACTTGTAAAATGTAATAACTAATTACAAGATAATTTTTATTGTTACGAAACAGAGATTAATTGTAACTTTTAGAGAACAAATAAATATGAATAAAATCGAAAAATGCACATGACATTTAAAGCTTAGATTCTGATTTTAAAAAACAAAGTATTAAATTATTCAAAAGAATAATTTTATTTAAATAATTTATTTTATTTATAATAATTATTTAAAGACCAATTTTCAGTTCAATTTGCGAAAATATTTATTCAAAAACAAATTAGCTCTTACACAACACAGTTTTTCCTTACCTATTTGCTGATATTGTTTCATCTTTACTTGTGTTAAAAATTAAATATCAACTTAAATGTTTTTTTATCTCTATATATTCGAAAAACTCACACATCATTATACAGTCTGCTTCCTACGGGTAAAGATTTATTCCTTAGAAGCTAAACAGCAAAAATAAATTAAATGTATTTCGTTTAATTTCCTTTTACAGTTGAAGAGGCTAACTAAATTTAAAATGTTGGTTTTTTTACAAAATTTGTAAAACACCAAAATTTGCCACTTTATCCACTTAGAGCAGTTGTACAAAGGATAAGATTATAGGCCTAGCACACAACTCCCATTGGGGTTGCAAAGGGAATTGCAAAGTTCAGATTAAAAGTCAAAAGTTTCGGTATATTTGTTCAAGGTGTAGTAAATTATTATTTTAAAGAATATAAATAAACTTTTGTATCACTGCTTTTTAAGGTAATTTTTTTTTTTTTGGTGTTTAACGTCCGACTATTGTGCACACTTGGGCTAATGCAGACGATGGGATGATTTATAGCGTTATGAAAATACCAAGCCCTCGCCAGGAATCGAACCCGGGTCCTCGGGGTGAAAGCCTAGTACGAAACTACTAGACCACCGAGGCGGCTTTTAAAGGTAAAATGAGAGTTGAATTAAAAAAAAATAAAATAGAGAAAATCTCTCTGATTACAAGTATGCTATTGTTAACCAGTTAACCGCTAAACATTTTTAATAATAACTGTTAACGTATTTGGAAAACATTACAGCATGAAAATAGTATTAAAGAAGAACATTAGAGGTTTCATCCTTAGTGCTTTGAAGTGTTGTTAATACAGTATAAATTATACCACACCCAACTGGAAAAATACGTGTTTTGTTATTTCACGTGGGTGTTCGAGAAGGTAGTGGAAGGTATTGTAAAGCTTAATCCATATTTATAGTTTTCATTCATTATTAAAATGTCAGTTTTTTTATTTATATACCTTCAAGTAACACATAACATCCTTTAACATACAATAAATGTAGAAAATATGTTCTAATATTCATTTTCTTTTCCTTAGCCTTGTTTCAAAGTAGGACTTGCAATTTAAGGTAATAATTGTTCAGGTAGTTGTTTAATACGTTACCAGATAGCGTTGCTATTGAAAAAGTAAATCCATTTTCTAAATGTGTGGTTTTCGAAACGTTATTTTAAAACATTTCTAGAAATAAAAAAGTTTAAAACAACTCTTTATTTAGTTTTACTGGTATTCTTAGGTTTGTGGAATAAATGACGGCGAAATCACGTAAGCTTCTGTATTTTCTGCTCTTGGTTACCGTTGTCTACTTCTAGGCTGCATCCACAGCTCCTTGTGATTCTTGGCCTGCCTCTTCTTCGGCTTCCTTGGCGGTTCTAGTACAGCATTGTCAGTCGAAGTTCCTTAGTGGGACATAGGGCCTATATTCTAAAAATATTTTAGATTACCTCTTTGTGTTTATACAATTTTTAATATTTCAAATACCACGTGTAAAGAATAGGATAGACTTGTCAGTTATATGCACAATGTTTGTCTGCTAGTATTGTGCGTTATCAGTTATATGCACAATGTTTGTCTGCTAGTATTGTGCGTTATCAGTTATATGCACAATGTTTGTCTGCTAGTATTGTGCGTTATCAGTTATATGCACAATGTTTGTCTGCTAGTATTGTGCGTTATCAGTTATATGCACAATGTTTGTCTGCTAGTATTGTGCGTTATCAGTTATATGCACAATGTTTGTCTGCTAGTATTGTGCGTTATCAGTTATATGCACAATGTTTGTCTGCTAGTATTGTGCGTTATCAGTTATATGCACAATGTTTGTCTGCTAGTATTGTGCGTTATCAGTTATATGCACAATGTTTGTCTGCTAGTATTGTGCGTTATCAGTTATATGCACAATGTTTGTCTGCTAGTATTGTGCGTTATCAGTTATATGCACAATGTTTGTCTGCTAGTATTGTGCGTTATCAGTTATATGCACAATGTTTGTCTGCTAGTATTGTGCGTTATCAGTTATATGCACAATGTTTGTCTGCTAGTATTGTGCGTTATCAGTTATATGCACAATGTTTGTCTGCTAGTATTGTGCGTTATCAGTTATATGCACAATGTTTGTCTGCTAGTATTGTGCGTTATTAAATTGCAATTAAACATTAATTCTTTAATATGCCAACAGAGTAGAACGGAAATGTAGGTAGACTTAATTATAGGTGATCATTATTCCAGAAGCGTCGACTAATGAATCCAAAGTTGACTTCCATGCCGAGCCTTGTCAAGAAACAGAATAATTTAGGTATGTCACGTCGACCATTAGCATACAATAAACAAAGATCACGCACAATAACAGTGTTGACACATCCTCCCAGACCTCTAACATTTCCTCACACAATCAAATATTTCTGTGTCATCATTCTTTGTGTCAAAGTTGTTTTAACCACACATTTCCTTTCAGAATAATTCGTGTTCTAGATGACCGGAAACAACCAATGAGTGTCCAAAACTAATAAAATGTAATAACATTACCCAAAACGTAAGAAATATAAAGGCTGAAAGTGTATTTAAGTTAAAGGAAAAGGAATTTGGCTTTTAGGGAATCAACACAGATCTACCCGAGTTGTCTTACACTGTGTAAAATGTTCACTGGACTGTCAAATTATGTTTAATGTTACCTAACACCTATTTTTACGCTGAACATCCACAATGCAACAAACAGTGTAAAAATATTCTTTTTTTTGGTATTGGGGATTTAAAACTACCAGTATCTTGTGAAGTAAAGACGTTTTTACACAGTTTGCGCACCACTTTCAGCGTGATAAAATGGTAAAACCATATAACAAACAAATAGGCTACAAACATACCACATTCGAATATTTCCTCAAAATATAAAAACGTTTCGGCAGATATTTTTTAAAATCTGAAAAATAGACTCATTTTTTCAAAAGTCGTTAATATTTAGATGATATACAAAACTGATACACAATACCTCAAGTCAGTGTGCCCAGATTTTAAATAAAAGACATTCACGATTCGAGAGTATTTAAAAAAAAGCAAAACAAACTCAAAAAATAATATTTGTTTTTTCTTCAATTCACTGCACTTTCAAATTTAGCAAACTTACTTGAGTTATCTTCGTAAATAATCAAAATTTAAGCAAATAAATTTTTTATACTTTCGAACTACATTTGAGCGAAATCAAATTCGTTACAGCCGATTTTAAGAAAAAATCTATTAGTATTAGTTTTTTTACGAAAGTAGGCTTTGAAAACGTTTTTTAATTAAAATGTTGTCCAAAGACCAAGCGTAGATGTGAAATTACATCAATATTGGACGGTTGGTTTAGTCTCAAGCAATGTGTACGATTGCACAAACAAAATTATTAATTAATACCGACTGTTTAAGGGTGCGCAAAGCATTCTTGTACAGTACACTGGTATCTTACAATTTGTTCAGTGAATTTTGACAAGAAATAGTTGCAATGCGCGGTAATTCGTTCATTAACATTCCATCTACAGTTAGTAGGTTTTAGTAATTGTAAATGTTTTATATTAGATAACAATATCTGCAGACAAAAAGTAAGAAATCGTTACTTCCGTTCGAAGGTAGGCGGATATTGTCGTATCAAATTTTGTCCGCCTATAGTTTAACCAAAAATAAATTTTCACATGAATAATGACAATTATGTCTGAAGAAATGCAGGAAATGTATTTAAAACTCGTCCGGAACATTGTCTTGTAGTAACATTCTGTGTATTTGTTAACGGTTATAGGTTCCAGGATACGTAAGGACTAAAATTCCCGTGAGAAAAAATATGTGTACAGACGAAATCGTTTTACGTAAAATGCGTGTTACATTATTTTAGAAATGAATTTAAAAATGATTTAGTTGACTGATGCAATTTAAAAGTTCTTACTTTTATGTTTGGAGAGGTACGTTTTATCTTAGGTGGCTTAATGTATCATTTTAGATAATTGTCATAGGAAAACTAACTACTGAAACGGTCGTAACGAGTTAAGTGGAATCTATTAAACGAGCGCCATTACTGAACTCCAGAAGACGTGTTAATGGATTGTTAGACTTTTTTTTATTTAGCTAAATGAAAAACTAACTTATTTAATATTAAATTGAAATTATTACTTTATTTTACTGTAAAATTAAAACATTTGCGCCTATAACTTTTTGAAGTTTGCCTTAAACCTTAAAAGTTTTGGGAAATTCCACCGTGTCAGCCAGACAGCAGTTGGCTACCTGCTAATATTTTAACTGTGCATGTACAACCAGAAATGTATATGTAACGTAATACATTGTTAGGACATTACTTAAAAACTCAGTGTTTCGTAATGTTTTACTAAGTAATTTTACAAAGTCATTTTAATAGTAGAAATTGTGTTGTTAAAATCCTTAGTAATGTGTTTTAAAATGTTGTCTTTAAGTATCACATTCCTTCTGTTTGAAAAAAATTGATATTTTGTTGTAGAGATGAAATAAATAAAAAAGACGCTAGTAGGTAACATTGTCAGAAAACATTGGTTAGAAGTAGTGGTTATTATAATATATGATTTACAACAATGTTTCAATACAAGTAAAAAAATACATTATTTCTTATTTAGGATACTTCACGTTCACTTACAGTTATGGTGATAATTTAAACTTTAAAACATTGGTAGATCTACTCAGAACCATTTTAAAATATAGGTCCCTCCCAATACAAAACGAGAGTGATCAATAATCTGTGGTTTTAAAATTTCAATTTGCCGTTCTTGTTATTTGCCAAGTGAAACAAGTTGAACGTCTTGTACAACACTTCCAGTTATTATGATGAAAACCGTTAAATGAATATTTAACGGAAAAATAAATATTTTTTGAAGTAAAAGTAGTTGTACTAATAATATGTAATTTTAAAATTTTATTCTGACATTCGGTATGTAAAAAAATTAAGAATGTTTAAGGGGAAAACATATACATCCAGTTAAAACGCAATGCTGTTTCAAAAATCCTTATTGTACGCTATAAAAACAGGTACGAATATATTTTCCAAAATTATTTCTTGAGATTTTACTTAGTCATAATTTTTATGTATACTGATAGCTGAGAGTACAGAAATAGTAAAACAAAAGAAATTAACATTTTGTGAGTAAAAAAAAACTTTCCCTAAAAGTGTTCTGAACTTATTTTCCTATTCTTTTATTTACTACAGAATCGTTAGTCTATTTGTTTTTTCATTTAACTTCTTATATTTCTTTAATAATTTCTTACATATAAAACTCCTAGATTAATTAGAATACACTTCTTACCCATAGTGTAATTATGAATAGGCCTCCCCCGCAAGGGGTGCAGACTAGCTGCACCTATTGAAAGGATTTAATAGGATCCCTCGAGTCTCACACACTACACTTACGACTTTAACACTTACATTTACGGAGGCGATAATAGCCTCAATGTGCTTTTCGCCTTAAAATAAAAAAAAAAAAAAAATGAATAGGCCTATTTATATGTCTACAAAATTAAAGCACTTGAGAACTACATTTGAGTGTTGTTTCTATAAAAAAGTTAGCTTATTTTAACAGTACTAATTTCTTGTTTATTTCTTAATGGTTTTTGACAAAAAACTGACTTGAAAATGAAAAAATTGAATTAAATAAGACAATGGTTCCAAGATGTGTACAGAATACGTTAACACTCATTTTGTTTCCTTCGATGTACAGCAGAAATAATAGGCAGATACACATAGCGAATTCACTTTTAGGTCTTTTTTCAAAAACTGAAAATGGAATGACCCGTTAAACTCACAAAGTAGATTATTTTATTATCTTCATATTTCTTAGTTTTTAGTTATTATGTAAAAGTAAGAAGGAACATGTAAAGTTTTAAAATTATCCTCGCAGAAGTTGTTCTTACAGACATTTTAAATACGACGTTCGTGAACATTTTCTGATTTAATTTGTAAATATAAGTATTTATAAATGTCATATATTTAAAAAATTGTTTTTGCATATTTTATTCATTTAATGGTTAAAATACTACAGTAACTATCTCCGTACAATGACGTGCTACAATAACTTTTTCATTTTAAAAACTGTTACCAATTTTGGTTTTCCAAAAGTAAACTACTTATAACTTAAGTATTAAAATAATCTATATAGTAAAATCAGAAACAGCATAAACATTATTTAAGTATATTTTCTATTTCAAAAAAAGTAATAAAATTGTCTAATTACTAAATAAACACAGTGTTTATTCTCTAAACTCTTTAATTCTAGCTATAGTGTGTATCGCCATGATCAATTTCCTACTTAAAAAATAACCATAGCCTAAAATATTCAACTATTTGCTGCAGGACATCCAGTAGGCTAAATCCAGGCGTATCCTTATTGCATTGTAAACAGTTGCACTCTGCCGGCTGCATAAATATTACAATGACTGAACAAGTAGCTCCAATCAACATGCAGGATGTAAACCAATTATCCTTCTGCATATTGACAGCACTAAATTCGCAATTTGACTTGTAATATTGAAACTTCAATCAAACCAGTTTTATGATATTGATTTGTTTAATTTGATTGCAATTTGCTGTAAATGAAAACTGAGTAGCCTGTAACAATGCTACAAACTGTATTGCATCTTTGTTTCCACATTTTGCCAACAATGATCAACATAATTCGTATTTTTTGAAAATAAAAATAATAAGTGTTGTTTGCAGTAAACTAACAGTATTTCGATTTTTACAAATAACGTGACCAACTTTTATGAAAACATTTTCATTTTGTTGCTAATTGTTTGTAATTTATATGTTTTGTAATTACGTGATAATAAAGGTAAAGTTTAATAATCGAAATCGTCTTAACATGTTGTAAGAGATTCGGAATTATTTTTAAAGTTTTTATTTTTATTAAAATAATGTCTTGCTTTGATATCTCTTAAAATATTAATAACATTTAATTCAAAAACGAAATGGTTAAATTTTTGAAAAGCCAAAGTGAGAAAGTAAAACTATTAAATATGTTGAAAAAAATATTTACAATCAGATACTAATTACTTAGTTATTACTAATTCGTATTAGTATATAAGTTCACAAAATACATTTAGTAAATTATTAAGTTTGTATTACGTATGATACAAATAATATTAAATTATAAATAATACCTAGATTGACAAAGATATTTGATTACAAATTATACAACTGTATGTATAAAGAAATGAATTACTATTAAATTACTAAATTATAAGGTATGTTAACAAAAAACTTTAATACTACTAACTTGTATTATTAACTTACTTGTTTCACCCTTACAATAATTCATAAATAATTACACAAATATAGTAAAAAAGAATTACTGCTATGCACGCAAATCAAAATTAATACAAAATTATAAAATTCATTAAAAACAAATCTGAGCTGACGAGAGAGAAAAGGAATCAACAAAATAGAATCAAACACAAATCCACTTTATTTTCCGCATTCTGGGGAAACAATCATCAGGAGGGTCCTAGGCCTACACACTGCTTGGCTCTTACACATACAAACAGCCTGAAAACAAAAAAAATCTTCATTCACGTAACTTTAAATACTACAATAAGATTTTAAACAATAACAGTATAAATAAATGAAAATCAGAAAGAAAGAGCTATACTAATAATAAAAAAATTCAACATATATATAATTTTTTAATTATTGTTTTGATATTGCGTTTGTAATATGTTGAAGTACATAATTTTCAAAAAAATACTATCCAAAAATGTCCACGTTTTTATAAAACTGCTCATTCGGCATTTTTAAACAATCACCATTCCTAGTTCAAAATTAAGAAAACTATAGGCCTACGGGCATCATTTAATTCTGAAAGACTAAAAACATGCGTAGGCCTCAGTGACAATATTTTTTTTTTGTGTTTAACGTCCAACTATTGTGCACACTTGGGCTAATACAGACGATGGGATGATTTATAGCGTATGAAAATGCCAAGCCCTCGCCGGGAATCGAACCCGGGTCCTCAGGGTGAAAGCCTAGTACGCTATCAACTAGACCACCGAGGCGGCTACAGTGACAATATCTTCTAAGTTAGCATACAATGGCTTTTAAAGTTAGCAGCAACTTTAACTTGGCTACACGTAATTCTGATAAATTTTGAGCAGGAATCAATGATCAAAAAAGATAACTTTAAATAAGGATGTCACAGAGCGCGATCGTTTCGTTTTTCGTATTGAGGTACGTAGAAACACTCCTCTTCTTTAAAACTACCTCAGAGTTATTAACTTGTGTCCGTATAATGTTGTAGCCTAATCGTTGAGTAAAAGCTTAAATGTATATTTTTTCTAAACTAAAACACGGGAATCGTTTAGTATAAGGCGACAAATAACTTTTTTCTAACCCCAAAAGGATGATATAGGTTACAGAATTTGAAAAGTATAAATTCGTTACTGCTATTTAACCTCCTGCCTAGCGACAAAATTTACCATTTGACGGTCACATGAATGAAGCTATTTTCTAAAATGCCGGCAAGAGCCTTTAGTTAATTATATCAGGCAAAGTAGAGTACTCTCTAAAAGTCGGGTATTAGACTTGTAACTTCACTGCCAATAAGCATTATTATTTGTAACATCTGCTCAGGTGATAACTTAAAACAGATATACGAGGTGTGTTCAGAAAGTAACGAGAATTTTTAAATTTCGCGGGCTTGGAGAGTCCGTTTGTCAAACATTTTTTTTATTATGTTGGTATACATGCCCTTGAAATATGATAAAACTTTCAACTGTTTTCATTATTGACTTTGTCTGTGACAGCCACTAATGTTAGACGTGTTTTTATGAAATCGGTGATTTTCGTTTGTTAAAAGAAATGGATCAAAGAATTTGTATCAAATTTTGCGTAAAAAATGGAATAAAGTGTAACAAAGTGTGTGAAATGTTAACAAAGGCCTATGGTGAGTCTGAAATGAGTAAAGCAAGCCCATAATGAGTCTGCTATGAGTAAAGCAAGAGTTTCCAAGTGGTATAAATGTTCCAAGAAGGCCGCGAAGACGTTGAAGATTACGAACGCCCTGGACGCCCCAGCACATCAACAACCGATGAAAACGTGGAAAAAGTTAAAGAAATGGTTATGAACAATCACCGAATCACAATTAGAGAGGTCGCTGATGATGTTGGCATATCGATCGGATCATGCCATAACATTGTTTCCAATGTTTTGTGTATGAAACGCGTGGCAGCAAAATTCGTTCCAAAATTGTTGAATTTTGAACAAAAACTGCGGCGAATGGAAGTTGCTCAGGAGTCACTAAATGAAGTCAACGACGATGCAGAATTACTGAAACGTATTATAACAGGTGATGAAACATGGGTTTACGGATATGACGTCGAAACTAAGGCTCAATCATCCCAGTGGAGGCATTCTGGCTCGCCAAGACCGAAAAAGGCTCGACAAGTGCGGTCGAACGTGAAGGTTATGCTCACTGTGTTCTTCGATATTAATGGCATAGTGCATCATGAATTCCTGCTACCAGGTGAAACGGTCAATAAGGCGTACTATCTACAAGTTCAACGCCGTTTGCGTGAAGCAATCCGAAAAAAACGCCCGGACCTGTGGAAAAACAATTCAAGGCTTTTGCACCACGATAATGCACCAGCTCACACTTCATTGCTTGTTCGTGAATTTTTGGCCAAAAACAGTACTGTAACGATGTCCCAGCCTGTATATTCGCCAGACATTTCTCCGTGTGACTTTTTCCTATTTCCAAAAATAAAGAGAACTTTAAAGGGCCGTCGTTTTACAGCCGTAGATGACATTAAAAGCGCATCGCTGAAAGAACTAAAGCTATCTCAAAGATCGTGTTTGAGAAGTGTTTCGAGGATTGGAAGAAGCGCTGGCACAAGTGCATAATCTCCAATGGGGACTATTTTGAAGGCGACAACATCAGTGTAGAAGAATAAATAAATATTTTGTTCAAAAACTTAAAATTCTCGTTACTTTCTGAACACATCTTGTATGTACTCAAATAATACCACGAACATGACTCTAAAGACGTAGGCATTTGCCTTGATGTTCTCACGAAGAGTTTACCCAAAATATACCCAGAACTCACATTGATTTAGTGGCGCTCATTCGAACTTTCCCCAAGTTTTCGAAAACCAAAAAAATTGATTTCTTTTCTGAAGGGAAAAAGACTGGTTTGGTGAAAACTAATAACAGAATAAATGACTGAATGATTTTTGACGGTAGGAAAATCGTAAGTTGCTCCAACCTAGACGTAAGCTTACAAGTAATTTGATGAATATGTTAAATCGATTTAAAAAGCTACTTTTAACCATAAAGAACTCGATCTGGGACCTTCTAAACAAAAATTAATGTTGTTTTGAAAAAGGACACGTTTTGCTTTATAAGTATTTTAAAATAAGTACACGAAACTTTCAAGAACAATAAACGACCCCTTTAGATATAAAAAAGCTACATTGCTGGTTGCTGCTCACTAGTTACCTAAAGTTTACAACGAAAATGTATTTTTTACTTGAATTTATAGTTTTATTCCTTTTAGTCTCTTTTAACAATTTTTATTTCAGAAAAATATAATCATCAAAGATCTCTGTAACAGTAATCTTAATATATAAAAGAAGTTCTAACTGACTGACTGACTGACTGATTCATAATCAACGTAGAACCAAAACTATTTTAGCTAGCGACTTGAAATTTTCAGGGTACATTTATGTTACCATATAGGCGTGCACTAAGAAAGGATGTTGCAAAAATTTGATTTTGACGCCATTAAACTACCCAGTCCAACTTTAATAATCAACGTATAGCCAAGACGTATAGCTAAAGATTTGAAATTTTCAGGGTTACCACCATATGTAGGGGTGCACTGAAAAACGATTTTCCAGTATTCAACCCCTTAAGAGGTTTTTTTGGTGTTTAACGTCCGACTATTGTGCACACGTGGGCTAATGCAGACGATGGGATGATTTTATAGCGTATGAAAATGCCAAGCCCTGGCCGGGAATCGAACCCGGGTCCTCGGGGTGAAAGCCCAGTACGCTATCAACTAGGCCACCGAGGCGGCTCCTAAAGAGGTAAAAATGAGGTACAACAATTTTTATTGGAAAAATATGTTTTTCGTCTGACCTTAAAACGTAACATAGTCACTCTTAAATATAAGTAATGAAATATATTTTTCACCATTCCCAAAACTCATCCCTTAAAGAGATTGAAACGAGGTAGACAATGTAAAAAAGTGGTATACAACTTTGTATTGAAAAAATATTTGTTTTGGATCGAATATTCTAGCCTATAGGTATGCTATGAAACACAAATAATGAAACACATATTTCAACATTTTTCCAAATTAATTCCCTAAAAGATTTAAAATGTAAAAAAGATTGTTTTAATTGGATAAAAATATTTTTCAATGAATATATTTAAAAAATTTATTTATATATTCTTCTACTCTTAATATATAAAAGAAGAAGTCCTGACTGACTGACTGATGACTGACTGATTCATAATTAACGCAGAGCCAAAACTATTTTAGCCAGCGACTTGAAATTTTCAGGGTACATTTATGTTACCATATAGGCTTGTACTAAGAAAGGATTTTGCAAAAATTTGATTTTAACTCCATTAAACTACTTAACCTGTCCAAATTTATTAATCAACGTACAGCCGAGACTATTATAGTTAGAGACTTGAAATTTTCATGGTATCTTCTTACAACAATGTCAAGGTGCACTAAGAAAGGATTTTGCAAAAATTTGATTTTGACGCCATTAAACTACATACAGTTAAGTTTAGTGGGCGAAGCCGCGACGGGTAATGCTAGTTCACATATATAATGAAACAGCATAGTTGTACATTACTCTAAAGCGAATGAACTCATTTCATGAATATGAAAATGAAAAATAGAACATTTGAGACAATTTATGTACAACACTAAGATAATACCGCGTAGCCTATCCCAGCCGTTGTTATTGCATCGGCTAACACTTCTCGAGCTTCCCAACCAAACATAAACTTGTAATGTTTTAGTAGAACACCGCCGGTGATTAACAATTCCCCAGAGACGTGTGTGAGGCCCCATTACTTCCTGCAGATGTCAAACAGGAGCTGCTCACAAAGAACCGCCAATTTAGGTGGATCGCCTCCCAATCCGTACATGGAGGACGGCTGACTTTGCGGCACCACAAAAGAGTTTGATGGACGTGCGTCTGTGGCAGTAACGAAGTCTGTTTGTGTAAGCTGCTCGTCCTCGGCCGGTAAACAAGCTGATAGATAACAGGCGGAAGAAATATTTCTATTGCTCCGATCTGATTCCGTTTCACCGACGTTATTCAACAGTCCGGGACAGAAGAGGACGTTATTTATCGGTGCGGTCACTTGCTTCGCTCGACAATTATGATGAAAACACGGCTGGAATATTTTATTAACGTGAACATTCTTTTCTTCGTTTAATTAATTGCATAATGTTTTGGTAGTCTCACGAATATCAGAATAAATTCGAAAAATCATTTTTTGGGTGAATAACAAAATAAAAACATAATTTTAAGAGAGCATTTCTAATTGTTTCTTTCAGTAAATTCCAGTTCTGGTAAAAAAATATAACAAAATGGATTTTTCAATATCCATCCTAAAGATTTTGATAAAATTTGGATCAAATGTAGTCCATAAATAACTTTAACAAAACGAGGTTTGGCTACTTAGGCTACATCAGGAAAATATCTGTTTCAGGAGCTATTGAAAAACTGATAATCGGTACAGTTTTTTTCAAAAATGGTTTATCAGATTTTGCTCGGCTATGAAAATTTATAAGTTAATTTAAAAATAAAACGCATATACGGCACGGAAGAAAATTGAAAAAGAGAAGAAAATGAACCTTGTTTACTGTAAGGTTTGTTTTAGTTTGTCGAATTACTGTAGAACCGTAACCTATTTATGAACAAAAATAGTTACGAATCTTCACAGATACTAAAAATTTGAGGAAAACCTGATGTAAGATATTAAAATTATAGCGACTTTCCAGTTTGTTCCGAAAGGAATTTTCGAGAAAATAATTGAATGTAAGAAAGTTTTTGTGTTATTTTGTGTACTATTTAGGCTATTTCACTTTTAAAACGTATATTTATACATTTTATAAAATGTAACATTCAGAATTCATTACACATGCAGAACCTTCTGCACTCTTCCTGAAAGTTTTCCTGAATAATGCATACAACACGCTGCCCGAGCCTATTACTGGCCGCAGTGTTAACACAGGTCCGGGTTACTCACACCCTTATGGCTGATAATTGGCCGCATTCTTCGCCTGGCATGTATTCCCTCTACGCATGTATTTATTCGCCTCCGAGAATTCGGACTAAACATAACATGTGCCGCGATGGTCGAAGAAATGCGATTCCGGTGAAAAAATGGGAAGAACAAGATGGCCGCTGCTATGGCCGCCGCGACGTTCTTTGTGTCACTGACGACTGCCACCTGGCCGACGTCAATCTCTCCAGATTGATTGGCAGCTCCGCGCTGCTTGAACACGTGTACAGTACTTTGTACGATTTACTGTGGCACGTTTGTTTGTCGTGCAACCTTAAAGACACCAATTGTCACTTTTAATATAGCAAAAATTTTAACAAAACGTTTATGAAATTTATGATTCCAAGAATAAAATAATAAATGACAGAAACGCTTTCTCACATCAATCACTCCTAAACAACCACCCAAAGAAACAGGAAATTCGATCTAATTTCTCATAATCGCATCAGATTCAGCTCAAAATTTTGATAACAGTTTATGAAAATTCATAATTTAAACCAGTGTACTAAATATGAAAAAATCTATCAAAGTAAATCGAAAAAATTAAACCGATCCAATCGATAAAGCATTATGAAACATCTCACATGACCAAAATTTTAGCAAAACTGATGAAACGATTTTTAAAAATAAGTAAATTTTGAAAGTTTTTCCACGAACACTTGAAACAAATTTCTTCCGTTATAGCCTCATAAATTTTGTTTTGGTTATAGACTACATTTCAGCTAAATTTATTTGATCAAAATCGTTATCGCGTATTTTTGATAAAAATATATTCTTAGCAGTTTTATGACGAAAATGGTCTTCAAAAACCATTATTTTGAAAAGTTAAAGAAAGTCCTTAAAATCAGTGAATTATTTTAGTCTCCATCGACGTGTGCGAGCGCTCGAGACCTTCATATAACAAAACACACACGTACACACTCTTTGCCTGTATTCCCTCTACGCATGTATTTATTCGCCTCCGAGAATTCGGACTAAACATAACATGTGCCGCGATGGTCGAAGAAATGCGATTACGGTGAAAAAATGGGAAGAACAAGATGGTTCAAATCCAAAACCACCGAAGAGATTAAAATTAAATACTTGAGCGCAAGGGCAAATAGTAAAAAAAGACCTTAAAACGTAAAGTTTCAGTAAAATGTATTTCAAGAGAACTGTACCCTATAGTGGGAAAATAAAACAATATTTCTTTATAAAACAAACACAACACACACACACACACACACACACACACACACACACACACACACACACACACACACACATACACACACACACATATATATATATATATATATATATATATATATATATATATATATATATATATATATATTATACACTCATAATATATAAATGACTCATCATGGATTCTCCAAAACCACCGAAGAGATTAAAATTAAACTTGGGGAAACTTTCTCTGAGGTCATAGACTCTCACTAAAAAACTGTTTTCATAAATTCTTACTGCCAAAGGGTTAAAACGGGGTAAAGACGAATTATATATTTTATCTCTACAAATCCAGATCTAAAAGACATAGAGCTGAAATTTCGTACACAAGTTTATCTTAGGCTTTAGAGGTGTGCAAAGAAATTTTTTTAATACCCCCTTTAAAAGGGTTAAAATATGAAGGGTAAATCGAACTTTATATTTTATCTCTGGGTTGTCACTCTGTACGGGGCCTGTGCAGTTGAAATTGTGATACACAGGTTTTTATCTCAGGGTTTATAGTTGAAAAAAAGAAATGTCCAAATTCCATCCATAATGGGTTAATATGGTGTAAAAACGAAACATTTCAGCTCTGTATTCCAGATTAAAAAATAATAGCCTAAAGAGCTAAAATTGTGTAGGCCTACACAAATTTATCTCAGGCTTTAAAAGTGCACGGAAAGGAGTTTACGAAAATTCCAGCCTTAAAGGGTTACAAAATTTGGTAAAAAGGAAATTTACATTTTACCTGTGTATATCCAGATAGGCTACAAAAGTTATAAAGAGCTAAAATTTTACACAAGTTTATCTCAGGCTTTGAAGGTGCACAAAAAAAGGGTTTTCAAAAATCCACCAAAAAAGGGTTTAAATTTGGTAAAAACGATTTTTACATTTTATGTGTGTATTTCCAGATCGAAATGGCGTAGAAAGCTATAAAATGGAGTACACAGGCTTAAGTTTTGCTTTTAAGGTGTGCAAAGAAAGGGTTTTAAAAATTCCACCCCTAAAGCGTTAAAATGGTTAAATACGAACTTTATGTAGGCCTACTCAGTTTTCTAATAGCAATTATAGTAATGCCAGGAGTGGGTATTTTGGGCTTTCATCCAAACAATCGAACTGTAATTTTGCTAGTAATTTGAAAAATGTTTTTCTACTAATAATAATTTGCTTTTTAATAACAAAGTAAGCTTTTCTCTGATGCATATAAACTAACTATAGCTTAAAATAAAACATAAGTTTGAAATCAACTTTCAAATTATTCGACTTTCATTTATATTATGAAACCCATTTTTTAAAAAGAATAGTGCATAACCTAAGTGACACGGTTGTTAGGCCTAACACGGTGATGCGTGAAAAAACCTTTATATTTTTTTAAAGATTATTTGGCTACATATCCTAACTGTCACGGTTGTTAGGCCAAACACGGTGATGCGTAAAAAACCTTTATATATTTTTAAAGAATACTGCATATCCTAACTGACACGGTTGTTAGGCCTATCACGGTGATGTGTGAAAAAACCTTTAAATTTTTTAAAAGAATACTAAGTATATTAACTGACACGGTTATTAGGCCTAACACGGTGATGTGTAAAAAAACTTTTATATTTGTTTAAAGAATACTACATATCCTAACTGATATGATTGTTGGGCCTATGATTGTGATGTGTGAAAAAAACTTTTATTTTTTTAAAGAGTATCCAAACCTTAACTGACACGGTTGTCAGGCCTAACATAGTGATGCGTGATAAATCTTTATATTTTTTTAAAGAATACTCCATAAGCGGTTGTTGGACCTATCACGGTGATTCCTTTAATAAAATACCGAATCAGGGGTAACACACAGCTAGTTTGTTTTATAAATCACGCGTGTGTAACGTGCTAAAAACCATTTTAATAGACGCTAGGGCTTATGGGCTGTAACAGGCTCGTTTCATTTAGCGCTGTTCAAATATGTTTTATTTTAACTCTTACATTTACTAGCCTAAAATTACAATTTCAAACTTGTAAGCCAAAACAGGATAGGCGAATTAACTTGCCAAACCATGAATTTAGTACACTAAAAGATATTTTTCGTAATATATGATCACTGATTGTTACAAAAAGAATTTTAGCTTAAAATATAGTCTAAGTACATACCAATTGAATGATGGTATTGATATTCCATTGTCCAGATAAAAGTCATTTGAGAAAATGTTATCTAAAATGGTAGCATGTATCCCGAAAACTCTTTTACAAATTAAAATCTATCGTGAAAAAATAAATGTTTTTGTAGCCTATAATCCCCCTTAACACACATGTGCAAAAAGAGTTGAATTATTAGTCTCAACACTTACCATACATTTAATAATAATTGGATAATTAAGGCTGGAAATGAACTTATTCGTATAATTGTTTACAGATGGCCAGCGGACTTGCATAACAAGTAATATATTTAAAAATTAAGTCAATTCCTACTTAGGTCATGCGCTTCCATCACGTCAGCGAGACAGCTGCGTGCTGCGATTCCTAAAACCAACATAGGGTAGAACATAAGTGTTATTTAAATCAAATCCTATCGTATAGTCTGTACAAATATGCGATATTAATATTTGACAAAAAACTGTGTTAACATCAAGTGTCATCCACTACAAGTTTTTAAAAATGTATTTGAACTTATGGGTATGAGTAGAAAGTATTAACGATTGAAAATTTGAACAAAATATATAAATAAATATATAGGCTATATATAGGGAGAGTGTGAACTAATAGTAGGCATTGAGAAACAAAGTAAAGGTGAACACGGGATCAAGAATTCCCCACCGTAAAACAAACTTTTGTATATAATACCTTTAAATTTGAAGAAAATTTGGTTTTTGACTTTGAAAATGAGCTTTATTTTCATTTTGGTTGTAATGAGCAAAATGTATTTATAATTTCAAAAACATCCTAATCTGATACACAATTATATTCTATGTAATGTACTATCCTGTTTTATAATAGCCATTTGATTTTTTTCAAAATATCATGAGAGCTATGGAATTTATCATTTTAACTTGCATTAAAAAAACCTAAAAGTCAATTTTTATTTTTTTAATTAAAATTAGATTTCGCTTCATTCTCTAATAGCCTAGAAGCTGCAATTATTTTAAAAATTTTCTTCCCAAATTACGATTTAATGGCATAAACTATAAATTATGTTTTATCACTATTTTAAGTGTAATATTTTGTTAAAAACAATTAATGCCTACTTTCAGAATCAAGCTAAAGTATTTTAATTTAAGTTGTCGTTTTCTTTAAAACTGTAATAAAAATGCGACAATAATATTTTTATAGTCACTTTTTTTACAAGACAAAAATACAAATGATGACAATAATTTTAACAATTGTTTGATGGCGTTAATAAGTTTAATTAATGACAGTAATGCACACAAATTGAATAGAGAAATAAAGGGAAGTGACGAGGTCAGCACACAATCAAAGAAGAGACGATAGACACAGGAAGGGGTATAAAGGAACGGGGTAGACCCAAGAGAGTGATCTTCCACCCTTGGTCATCCGTCTTGACATCGATCCGAGGGGTCAGGCAATAGATTGCCCCCTCGCGACCCTTAGTCTGGAGAGATTTAGCGGTCAGAGATGCTGACAGCGGAGAGGAATTTGTTCACGAGCCCGGAGATAACATTGAGGTTAACCCACTGAGGGTGACATATTTACTAAGCCCCTCCCTCCCCGCCTCACCTCGCCTCGACAAGTATTTAGTGGCTCCAACACTTTCCCTGCACAAGTTACAACCTTTACTTTTTGTTTCTTTTAACTGCTCAAGTTTAGTACCTTTTAGTAACGACTGATTAAGTGCAGTACTACATTATTTTTTCTTTACAATTATAAATATATTGCACTAATCCTGTAGGTACATATTAGGCTATCATTTGTTTAGTATGTAATGTTATGTTGCTGTACTTACATTATTTTTAGTACAATTTATTGTTATTTTAAATTTAAACGTCAATAATTTGTTTGCTTTATCTATTGGACTACATTTCTGTATTCATTTATATTAACGTACATTTACAAAAAAACAAATTACTTCTCCATATATATATATATATATATATATATATATATATATATATATATATATATATATATATATATATATGTGTGTGTGTGTGTGTGTGTGTGTGTGTGTGTGTGTGTGTGTGTGTGTGTGTGTGTGTGTGTGTGTGTGTGTGTCTAGCACTTCGTAATTTTGACCAAATTAAATTTAAACGTCACAAAAATCGATTTTAGTAATAACTTTCACAAAATCGTAACCAATTTAACCTTTATTTATTTAATTGAATCCACTTGACCATTTAAAATTGCGGTAATTCAATTTTTTTTAAATAGACCTTTTATCCCTCTTTGAAAATCAGTTTTCACAATAGTAATCCGCATTGAAATCTATATAAACTAGTATGCTTTCAAAACCTTTACAGCGGCCAGGGTTTAATTTTGGTATTTTCAATAAAATTTTTAAAAAATGAATGTCTTATGTGAATTTATGTAAATTGTAATGTCGATATGATGATGAAACAGATTTTTAAGTAAGTTTCAGTTAAAAGAAATTGTAATGGTATGTTATTGTTTTTTTTTAAATTTGCTTCTAATACATATCAGGAAGAGAGGTGAGTTTCCGGTTGTTTTGGATTTTTAATGCATTCAATACTTGTGCATATTTAAGGATTTGAACTTTCCGTTACACACTTTCAAATATCTTATCTTACTGCGTCCTATTTCTTCAGATTTTCATTAACTGTCTATATTTAAAAAAGTATACTCTTCTAAATTTATAATTTCCAAGTAACAGCATTATACTAGAGATGCGCTTACATTCAGTGCCAATAATATCTGTCTTCAACTGACACAAAAGAGGAAGTCTATGATATTGAGTTCAACATAGTGCTGCAACATTAATGTCAGGACAAAAATATATAAATGCAGTATTTCTCATGACGTTAGGTTCAGTTGACGAAAACAATTGCCATTTTATTACTGTCCCGATGTAGGTCTATTCAGGATGTCATAAGATCTTTAATATTTATAGCCTATGAGTGGTCTTAAAACACAATCTCTTGTTTGAGGTTCTCAAAAATATGTAATGTACATATTCATGAATTTATGTATTTGTTGTAACCAATATGTTTTTAGTATTTGTAACATTATATTTTTAAAAAAATTATTGACTTATAGTTGCAACATTTTTTTCAGTGTTTCAAATTTTATTTTTTTGAATTCATATAACGAATTATATAAATAAATATATATTTATGAAAATATTTTAAAGTCAGTTATAATATTAGTACACCATTAACAGCAAATGAGCAAAAATTTACACACAGTAAGGCATAGCCTATTTTTCGGACAAGAGATAGTTTGATTTGCCATTGATTAATCACGCTTATATTGAATAGTAGCTGATTTATAAACACTATATTAACTTCGCCAACAAATGAAGCCTATAGTATGCCACAGTTACAATAAAGAGTAGACATTTATAATAAGTATAATTATAAAATGATAAAACTAATTTTGCTGGGATAACTAAGTTATTGAAAAAATCAGTTTTTGTACAGATTTTGAATTTGTTTTGTTTACGAGAGGTTATTTAATTTTGTTAGTTTTTAGAATTTTGTTTTATGACGTCAGCAAAACAGCTGTTTTTGCTATTCATAACGTAGGTCTATACTAGTTCTAACACATTTTGTACCCTGTACATACCCGCTTTGCAGTGCTCTATATATATAGTTTGATTTATGATGCGTAACAAGGACGTATGAATAGAAGACACTATATCACCGGTCGCTGGGTATTTACAACATGTGTGCATTTCACGGGGCGACCACCGTTACAACCTGAAATATTTGGGAAATGGGTTTTGTAGTGGGCTTTGGAAGTGCTGAGTAACACTCCAACAAAGAGACGTCCGCATTTTGTGATCTCGTGGCGGACAGGTACGTTCCGCACAAAATACTTGGCGCTGCCGGAAATGGACTAGGGCGAATGGGAGGGAATTGGGAACATAAATAAAACGGGAGGCGAATGGTTCTCACCGGGAAACTGGCCGTAAATCACGAGGGGCAGGGCAGAGTCTACGCTAATGGTTTGATTGATTGATGCCGCTGCCTCCCATATGCAGTTTACACTTGTTCCTTTGGACTCTGGCGAAGTAACCAAATTTGGCAATTTCCAGCGCAGGTTAACTTTTCTGCAGATGGAAACAATCTAGAATCAACAGCTCTAATAAATATGTCATACTTCTGATTCTGTCCGCAGATTAACTTTCTCTGTAAGCTTGACAATTCACGTGACTTTCTTTACACCTGTTAACGGGGGAATTTCATAAATCAGCTGGTATGATGACGAACTAACTACAGCTCGGACCTACATACGCCTAACTACGCAGGTTTGATTTTTTTCGTACCAACTATAAAACACCCATTGTACAAAAAGTCTTCCTTCTTTTAAGAATATTATTTATAACAAACCGTTCTGCAGTATTCTCACTAAGTAATTAGAAATTAGTAGACTAAAATGTATAATACAAGTTCGTTGTAAGACGTTATAACTTACAGGCCTAAAGTAGGCCTACTTTTTAATATCATAACCTATCGAGGACCAAAGTTTAATTTTGTGTATTTTCATAAAAAATATTCATTAAAAAAATGAAAGGAGATAAAATGTATTAATGTTGCTTCCTAAAATTTTGCTTTTATTTTAGGTTCAATATAAAAATGTCATCTGTTCTTCTGCAATACATTAAATTCAACGAACAATTAGATTGATCCTATTTTCGTATCTCCCACTCCAAACCTTTGGATCGATTAGGCATAATTAAATGGAGTCATTTACTACCGTGAACATCAAGTAGTGGATAGATTTCATAACAGACTGTTAAAACAGGAAATACGCGAGTTTGTAGAATTAATTACAGGCCTTGTACAGATACAAAGTGGGCCTATTTATAGGCGTAATGACATTCAAATAAAGACCATTACTTTGTCGGAGCTCTCATAACTAATTTCGGAAACTTACGAGCGCTAATTTTATACGCAATATTAAGAAAAAGCATTGTTTTTCATATGGACAAGGAAAAATATTAAAAATTAAAATTTCACGTTCAAAATTTCCGATTTACAAAAAGATTTTCAAATTGGCAAAAAAGATTTTATGAAATAAGTAGGCCTATTAAAGCAATTTACCTCAAAAGTAATTTATTCGAGATTACAGCTATTTTAAAATGTAACTAAAATATAAATTTGAAGACAGTTTTAAAATTACAACATATAGGCTAAATAGGGTACATTCGTTTTGTGAAATTGACAATTTTTTGCTTCTTGTTTCTCTTGTGCCTCTTTCGACCGAATTGCCTCAAATATAAGGCATAATTTTTATTATCGTATTTATATGGACACAAAATTTTATCGTAAAAGAAAGTTTGTTAGGCCTACAACGATTTTTAATATTGGGCAAAACTTTTTTTACAATGTTTTGTTACTTTAGAAGCCTATAAAGGATGCAATTAGAATAGCGAACACCCAATGAGGCGGGTGATAGATTTTGCTGCGTTGCCACATAGTGCTTGTTAGTTACAACAATTTTGAGTAGCGTTTTTTACCTAACACCATAACTTATACATTTAGTTGTCTTTAAGGAAAAAGCAAAATTTAGGAAATGAAGGACGTTGTGTTATGTTGATTTAATTTTGTCCCCTTAAAAATAGTTGGGTATTTTTTTTTAAACTAAACAACTCGAAACAGAATTCTAAATAGAATATGTTATGTAATGATTTTTTTCCAGTAAGCGAGATTTTTTCAGTAACGAAGTTTGTAGTGAGCGATTGTTTTCCAAGTAGGGAAATTTCGTTGTGGGAAAGTTAGAGAAAGAGTATTTTCCAAGTTTTATATTTAAACATGTTTTTCAAAGAAATTTGTTTAGCTTTAAACGTAGTTTGAGTGGTGGTTAAAGATAACGTATCACTTCTCTGCTTTCTTGTTCAGAATCGATATTTGTTCAGAATCGATAATCGTAACTCGTAAATTACGCAGACTGGCTTTGTTAATACACAATGATATCAAATTTAGGCCTAAATTAAAAATATTCTTAATTAGATTTTTTAAAATTATGTTTAAATCATGTTTAATTAAATTAGTTATTAAAAAAACTAAATAAAAAATGAGGGTTCGAGACCATCAGAGTGATTGACGCTTCAACGAGTTCAGAGTTACCAGTTCGATTCGGTAGAGCAAGCAATTTTCAACCTTCCCTCGCCTTATCACTTCCTCACGTGGCAACAGCGCAGATTCAACCACCCGCCTGATTTCGTGCTCGCTACTTTAATTGTTTCCTGAGTAGTTTTACAAATAATGGTCACTAGGCTACTGTTAACGTGGACCTAAAGTCAACAAATCTAGATAAAGGGGCAATTTTTTAATTGTTGACAAAATTTTCAAAGCGAATTTGCATTTGACAAATCAGTCTTCATGACCCAGACCTTAAAATAAACGCGCGCGCGCCCACACACACACACACACACACACACACACACACACACACACACACACACACACACACACACACACACACGCACACAAATCAATTTGTTAGCCTGAAAGGCTAGATTTTACAAGTTTGTTACCTAGAAAATCGTTTCAAAATGCCGTCCTTTGTAAAACTTAAAAATAATTACATTTTTATTTATTTTCGAATTTTCAACGAATATTATTATCCATTACCCATTATCTATTATCTTCTATCCATTATCAATTATCCATTAGTCATTATTCATTATCCATTATAATGATAAGTAAGCAACTAGGCTTTCAGAGTCATTACCGCAACAGATCAAAGAAGAAATAACAAAAATGTTTTCTGTAATAATTGTTGAGGCTATTTCATAAAAAAGAAAAAGTACATAATTTGTTTATCAAACAATGAAAATAACGTTCTAAATTACTCAATGAAGTAACAGAAGCAATTTTCTTCATTTTCATGAAACATATTATGTTACTAGAATGTAGCCTATTATAAAACGTAATGCCACGTAGAGTGTAGGTAAACAGTTATTTTATTTTATAAATAAAAAAGTTGGGTCTTCCACTGCATACAGTCTACTTTACTATAACTATAGAACCTATGTGGTAGTTATTGCTTTTGTCTTAGCCTTTAGGTCAAATGAAAGACAAAGAATTTCATTCGAGGAAGATCAGAACATTTAACTTAAGTATCAACCGTATTTAAGAGAGTTTTGACGAAAGCAGTAAGCCGTAAAGATTATTTATTAAAGGATTATTTAAGAGTACATTAAATTTATTCAATAATGTCATGTAGACTACTCACAAATTGATTAAATTAGAAGAAGGCGGCTAAATTTAAATATCTCTATCAATACATATTTAATCTTAATACATTTGTTCAGAATAATGTATTCAAATACAGAACTTGTATTAAAAATATTTTTTATACGTAACCTCTTCGTCAGCTTTTTTTAAAACAAACTTCAAAAACTTACGACCAAGAACATTTACACAGCAATGAATCTAAGAAATTCTATTAAAAGATTAAAGTAAATAACAGTCCATAAATAAAGGGAACCTGAACCCATAAAACATGTTAATGGGTGTTTTAGTTGCATTGTAGCCTATGATCATGATGAAGTACTCTGTGACCGGGCCTCCTGCGCGCACCAGAGGGAGCCTGCTCCAACGTGTGGTCCCAGGTCCTGCCGTCATTCTTTACAACAATAAATATTCTTTTCGTTCCAGCATTCATCAATCTTGAATCGGTTCAAAAGGAAATCGACATGTGCCTTACAGACCTTAATCTTTCAACGTAGTCTACACACATCGAATATTATTAAAGTCAATTAATTTAGCTATCCAAATAGAAATAAATCTATCAAGAATATGACGAGACCATGCATCAATATTATATGCTTAGCGAGTGTTCGAGATAAGTTATTCATATTTAATTGTACTAAACACGAATATTATTTGTTGAAGATGTAAATATTTTTGTTAATAAGAATTGTATTTGTTAATAATAACTTTCTTATCTTGATTGCACTTTGTACCTAGAGGGTTGTAAGAAATTCTTGGCGTAGATAGACAAAAAAAAAAAAATACTGAAAGGACGGGGATGAAATGTGTAAGAGAAACTGGTACAGCTAGATATTTATATTTTAACATGTAGCCCCTATCATGTTTTAGGGCTGGTTGTGATGTTGGATTTTGTGTGTCGCGTAATATAAATATTACAAATTTATATTGGTAGTTATAGTAAAAGATCAGTTGTTTTCGTAACGATCAGCTGATTTCATTGAACAGGCGATAGGCTATAATAAGGTTTAGGTTATGTTGTTAAAAACTAGCTATGATAATTTGTCGTGTTTTCGAATAAATTATCGTAATTAAAATAAAAAGGAAGAGAAAGCATGATGTAGGCTTATGATTTTTATTTTTGGTTCAATAACAGAAATTGTTTTTGCTTAACGTCCATTCTTTATGCCCAGTTAGATTAATGAATATTGAGGGGATCAGTGCTTTTATTACAGAACCCTAATTTTGTTTTTATTATTCAATTTGTTAATTTGTTTTCATAGGTTATAGTCACGTTAAGTGGATGAGAGGACCTAATATACCAACTACGTCTGAAATAAATACAATTAATTAATCAATAAATCAATCAAACCCTGCTTAGCCTAAATATATCTATACTTTTGAAAACATTCTCCCCACTTGGATACTGATTGCTGTTTTCTTATAGGCCTAGAGGAAACGTACAGGCTGTATTGTTTTATTTTCAGCTATTCACATGTCTTGTATTCTTGACTTAAGCTCCTGAAACATTTATCTCATTGCTCTTTCACTCTGTGTTATGAAGACTACATCTGCCATTTTTAACTAAATATAACTTTTCCTAACGGCTGCAGCCAATAACGACTTTAAAAAAGTAGAAATCGTAGGCTGTCACCTAGTCTTGTACTGGGATTGGAATCAGTATCAGTTACATTACCATATTATTTTATAAAAATGTTAGACTATGAAATACTCAATGATGCCTGCATAACTTTCAAAATTTTTCTTATTTCGATTTCTGTAAATAAGTTAGGTATAGGTAGCCTTTAGGCTAAGCAATCCTCTATAGGTCTTACACTCATCCAGGATAGGCTATTCTTTTTCCCCATTAGCCTAATATTAGCTTATGTGGTTTACTCCATAACTCCTATCTTCCACGTTTCAATAGCTCTGCACTTAGGATCTACAATTATCGATCCCAAATTCGTTTCACTTTTTAAAGTTTCAGCGATATACATTATTTAGGATTTGGGTAAATAAGAAAGAAAAAGAAATTTCAGTAAGACCCTAGACTAGCTTTTATGGTACAGTATTTAGCAAAGATAAATATAATAAATAACAGATTCTGTCAAAAATCGAATGTTTTGCTCCTAGGTTTGTGTTAAGTAGACCTAATACAGTTTTAAATTTTTTCCCTCTAGCCAGATGTAATATTGCAATTGCTATTTAATTTGTATGATTTATTTTATTTTATATATGGGCTACTTTTTATGTTTTATTTTTATTTTAAACACTAAATTTATTCATAATTAGCATGATTGATAAGTTAAACATATTTTCATAAATAATTAGACCTGTTAAAACTGTTGGATAATATATTTTTACAACATGTCCTAAGGAAAATGTATTTATGATCGTCAAATACAAACTTTTTGTGTTATAAAAATAAATTGATGAGCATATTTAGACATATAAGCTCCATATTATGCATTTGTATCTCGTATTTTTTTTTAAAAAAAAGCACTTGAGAAATATTTTTTTAAAGATAGACTACACGAAATAAAAATTTAGATCTACTCGTATGTCGTAGGAATAAACATTTGTACATTATATATATTGATTGCTAGTTTGTTAATAACCTTATAAACAGAAACATATCTGTAAATTTTAACACAGAGGTTAGTAGGGACCTTCTACTATTCTTCTATAGATTCTGTATTCATTGTACAGGCTACAATGAGGCATAGTATGGCTAGTCAACAATGTTAGAGTACATAAAACATTTTTAAAATAGGCCAAGTACCAACAATTTTTGTTCTCCTTTGTCATCCAACAACATTAAAATAATACATCACTTTGTTTTGCAATCTTGCGTAGTAAATTTGCTTAAATGTAGTTTATTTTAGAAGTCCTACTCTTGTTTAAATTTGAATCAATTTCGCCTTTCGAAATAATATTTTAATGAGAAGAGAGAACGCAGTCTAAACAGCCGTACAGTTGTCAACAAGCTGTGTACAATTATCAAACATTAATGTAATAGCTTACGAACATGGTTATAAAATTAGCACTAGTAAGAAAACATGTGTAATGGAGTGGAAGGGAATGGATGCGGATGGCAGCCATGTTGGCGTGACCCCGCCCAGCCAGTCACATCAAAGCACCGGCGCTCACTAAATCAACCACTGCCGCGAGCGCTGAGTTATGGCTTCCACGAACGCTCGTTAAATTTGTTAATTATGTCCTCATGAATAAGTGAGGAAAATCCTATACAAGCTTTGTTTCCAAACTATTTGTTTTGCAGAGATTTATAGGGCGGTCGGTTTCTTTGTTCCCATTCAATTTATCTCTAAATATCGTTATGATACCCTACACGTCAATCTATGTTCAAGAATGGAGTTCATTATTGGGCGCATTATAATAAAGGACATGGCGTTTACAGCTGACTCATTTACACAAGATGCCGAAGTTCCTGCATAAATCAAGACCATTAATTGATGGTACCAAATAAATTCATTTTGTTTGACTTTCTTTGATCATTTTTAAATCTTCCTTGAACGTAAAGAAATGATTAGAGTTTAATACGTAAGTTGTTTGCGTTCAATTATAAAACTGTGAAATTTATTGGCAATTAGGTAGCCTATGTTTATTTCTGAACGACAGTGTAACAATAGAATTTTAATTTCCTGTAAATTTGGTGAAGCAACACTGTAGAATCCAAGGTTCAACAGTCTTAATAAATATTGGTAACGTGAATCATACTTTTGGCATTAACACCGATGTCACAACATCATGCAGTTTTGTTTGATAGGCTATCGGTATTGAATGCAGCTGACTGAATATGCTGAAAAATAGCATAGTCAGAATAGCAGAGCAATGGAAGTTTAAAGTCTAAATCAGTGTTTTAGGAGCTGGAGTTGGCCAAAGAACGAAAATTGTATATCTGTTAATGGAAATAAGACAAACTATAAGAAGATTACAAAATAGGGGCTTAATTCGTGTGCAAGACTTCGTGATGGCATATTTTGTTTTTGAAAGCGTGAATTTGTTTAACTGAGGTAATATAAAATTTAAGTTTGTCTAGAAATTAAACAGCTTGGGTGATCAATGATTCTTTAATGCGTAATCAAAGTAAAATTTAAAAATATGTTTTTTTAATATTATTGCATACAACTAGTTCTATTGGCTAACCAGCAGTTTGTTACATAATAAATAATTATAACAGTTTATAAGGTTATTGCTCAATGTCAATACCTCTGATCACATCACCACACCTAGAGTGCAGCACTGTGAACACTAAACCAACTCAAAAGGCTTCAGTCTCACTAGCTCTGAGTTGTCAAGCAGCTGAAACAATTCACATTTTGGTGATGGGAGTTTTTGGTTTATTTTTGTATTTCGACTTCTATACTGGTTCAATCTTGAAGTATCTGTGAATGGTATCATTACTGTCGTACCAAGGAACTTTCATAATATCTCTTAGTAATTTCTTTTGAAAGTCTGAATAATTCCAATAGGCCCTATTAGACTTTTTGGTGCAGCCCCAGAGCTGTAAACGATATGACCATACTGGTTTTAACACTTGATTGTTTGTTATGTAGGCTATTGACAATTCTGACCTTACAGTCAGCTGATGCATCCATTTTCTTCAGTTGGATAACTAGTTGTTCGCTTTTTTCTTCCAGCGTATCTTGGCGTCAAAGGTCATACCAAGATATTTTGCACTATTATCATGCAGTATTACATGTCGCTTAATATAAACTGGCTTATAATCATGTAATATTTTCTATTTGTAAAATTTTTACGTATAGATTTGGTCTCATTAAGGTAGGTGCGTCATGCATTTTTTAGTCCAAGAAGTGACATAGTTTTTTGTTATTTATTTTTGACATCTGGAACATCTTTCTCAACAATTAAGAGACCCGAAATTAAAATATTAAAGGCAGTCATATGTCTTTGTGGGATTCATCAAAGCTTGTAGACAAGCTTGTGGGATTGTAGCGAAGCTTGGGCAAAAATTAAAAATAATGAAAGTTAATGTAATTTATACAACTAAATAATCTAGGCTATTATTAAATTTGGGCACAATAAAATAACTTGTATGTTCTCTGTAAATTAAGAGATAGGTTATGAAAATAATTCCGAACAAAATACAAAATAACGGGACTAAGGGTAAGGGTTAAGACGGTATTTAGTTTATAGGCCCAATATTACCATTCGTAAATGAAAATATGAGATTGTCAAGATAGTGAAAAAAAAATCAGCTGTAGACAGGCCACCAAAAGGTTACAGAGATACCCTACCCTTGGATTTTGGTCATGTACAGTTTTGATTCAAACGTTATTTTTATAATGAAGCTACTTTACTAGTATGATAACGAAATAAATAATCATTCAACAACGGAACGGATGTAACTTTAAACAAAGTTTATCTGCTTTAGGCCTTATGCTGCCTGGAAGATTTGTAAGCATTTCTAAATTAAAAACTATGCACAAAATTAACATGGAAAAAATTATATGAACGTTTGTTTAACGTTCAGGAAATGGTTTTGGTTGTCTGTCTACCAAGGATTTATACAGAAGAGAATTTTTAATTAGGTGCACCAGATTATATAAAAATTAACTTGTTGTTTATACTATGAAAAAATAACCAACATTATTTGTCGTTATACTAGTAGACCTGATAGGCTACTTTGAGTTAATGTATAAAAAAAGTGAGAGTGGTACTTCAAAAAAACAACACTTTATGGGCTAACAACACATATGTTTACAGCAGCCAAGTATTGTATTTTTAAGAATAAGCTACAAATAAACTCAAAATTTAAAATTTCACTGTTTTTCTTAAAACAAAATCACGACCGGATAGGATATACTGAACAATATAGGCTAACCAGCGTCTACAGGTACATCCATAGATACTACACTTCCATAGAAGGATTACCATTAACGTTAAGGACAAAGCAATGGCAGTAACTGCGTCTCGAACTACAATCTTGAGGTGAGCAGTTTAGTGCGCAGCATACTCTCCGATACAAGCCCTCAGTACAAACCGATACGAAATCGTACTTATCGAAAGTGCAAAATTTTAAATGAAAATAGATTCATTTTTTGAAACATTTTCTTTTTTCGTCTATTATTTTTTTGAAGCGAAGATTTTAATATTAGCTTTGGCGAGAGGATTAAATAGAAAAAAGTCTGTCGAACGGAAGAATGTATCGGGAATATGAAATGGAAACATGCAAACGAATTTCGTCTCTATTTCAGTCTCTTTATTTTTCCTCCTTTTCAACAGTACACTCGTATTATATGAAAACAATATGTTTCATGGTTTCGGTATTTTTCCTTAGTAAAAGAACACGTGAACGTTACCGTTTATAATACATTCGAAATTAATATAAACGTTTATAATAATTGTTGTTAATATTGCTATATTTTTAACAACATAACCTGAAACGTATTATAGCCTATCAACTGTTCAGTGAAATTAGTTGATCGTTACGAATTAATATAAAACAACTGATCTTTTACTATAATGACACTAATAATATCTAAGCTAGGTTCACGTGTTTATTTATTTAAACAAAACAAGATATTTGTGTATATATATCTTTAAACTAATTCAGCAAAGATATCAATAATAGAAGCTGGCTTCTGTCGGTAACTCCCCGAGTTCCACGTGTATGCCTACTTTTTTTTGTAATCATTAGTCTTTATATATATATATATATATATATATATATATATATATATATATATATATATATATATATATATATATATATATATATATATATATATATATATATATATATATATATATATATATTTATATATATTATACCTAGTGCAAACTCAAGTATAGAAATATTTTATTTTTACGTTTAATTATTGTTTATAAAACTAAACCTAACAAGGCCTAACCATACAGGCTACGTATGCTGAAACAATTCTACACATCAATATACGATCAGTACTGCATTAGCATTTAGTAAGGAAATGTTAGGTTATGTTAATTCGATAATGTCGCTTCGGCCCGATGTAATGTGGTAAAGCAAAGTGATTAAACGGCTACACGGAAAGGGCGGATTGATCCCCCTTAAGGGTGAGGACTAGAGGACTCGGGTTATGTATGACCACTATCAATCAGCTGAGATAACACGCACCAGCTGTCCCTGTCCGACAACGATGACCCACACCACACCGCTCGATCGTTTCCTTCTCTAACCTAACCTACAAATATATTATTCAATTGTGATTTCACCCCTGACTGGCACAGATAACATGATTATAGGAAGACAATGTATTTGACTATCGCGTCACGGACATTTCAGACGGAAACCATTAGGGCCTATAGCCTACGGTTGTAAAATATTAATCCTGATTGACTAACACAATTTGAAATCGCTCTAATGAATGCAAATTAATAATGATCTTTGTTGTATTATGTTTCTTAATATGTCAATGAAACTTTATAAATACTTTATAAAAAATCTAGGTTGGGAGTGTTTAACAAATTATGACACATTTCTCGATATTCCTTCGTCGTAAGCCTAATATAGTCTACTCACTGAGAAACGGGTATTGTGTTACAATAAGTGGACTGAATATAGACTTTTATCGAATTTTCAAGGAGTTAACAACCCATTGTTCAAGGTTAGTTACTGGCATATATTTTTAATGATTTACGCCTTTTGATTAATTGTAAACAATTTAGGGCACTTTGTTAAAATTGTATACATTATTATTATAAAAACACTGAGACTTTAAATAACTTTTTTTAGTTAATTTGAACTTTTAATCTTATTTTAAAATCTAACATTTAAAAATAAGATATGTGTGTGTGTGTGTGTGTGTGTGTGTGTGTGTGTGTGTGTGTGTGTGTGTGTGTGTGTGTGTGTGTGTGTGTGTGTGTGTGTCTGTAGATACTCTTAGCCTACATTATTATTACATAATATTTCGATTTTCGTTGTTTCAAACTATATATTTACAGCTTATCCGTATGTTGAAGGATAGGCTATATTATTATTTTTTGTTAGGTTTTAAGACACTTGAGAGTTAAAAAAAAATTCAGTTGAAACCTAGGCTTACGTTCTACAAGAAGTCTACAAAAAATAATAATGTAAAATTAATATTTTTGAATTAGCCTTATTACAAATAACTCATAATTGGTAAATCAAATAAAGGCCCATTAAAAATCATAAGTAATTTATAAAAGTACAAAATAAAGTCACTTCATCCAATGCTTTCACAATGTCATATAGTTTAAACTAAGTGCTCCATTGTGAACACACCTTAACAATAATGAGAGATGTGAACTATCCTCCTGACTGTGCTCATTGAATACTTGTTAAAGCCGGCATTGAGTGATGAATGGCTGAGAGTTGGCCTGTAATAAGCTGTACACACGAGTGATGGATGTGTTCCCGTCTGTATCATTCATCTCGTCAGGTCCAGGTCTACCAACTTACCAATTGAGTGTCAACGTAAAACGTAAAATTATAGTAAAATAAATAAACAGCCAAATCGTATAAAAAATGAGAATTTCTCTAACAACAATTAAAAGGGAGACGTATTCTATTATACCAGGGATAGTATTAACACACACACACACACACACACACACACACACACACACACACACACACACACACACACACACACACACACACACACACACACACACACACACACACACACACACACACACACACACACACACACACACACACACACACACACACACACACACACACACACACACACACATTATATATATACACTTATATAATGTATAAATAATACAGTTTATAACAACAATTACAATAACAAATATCGTTCTAAGAGAAACGACTTACCAGTATCACGTCATAGATTAACTTTGATATTTTAGAAATAGATGCAGCTGAATGATTCTTGTAAAGGTTATGCTCATTTTCATTACGAACACACACCTTATCGTCTGCAAATGGTGGAAAAAGGATAAATGAAATGATTGAAATCGACAACATCGTCAACAACAAAGCCAGCAAGATGCTGTAGAAAGATGACAAGCGGAAACGGAAGTCTTTATTATCAGGAAAGTAGCCGCGTAGAGGATAAAAAATAGAGCATACCCAAGTGTGTTCTAATTAATTAAACGAAATTTAAACAAAGATGTCCTTGAAAACTGGTGATGTTATGAAACATTTTAAAAAAACAATGCAACGTGAACATACATCGAAACGAAAGCTCCTATGAAATAGAGTTGTTTGTGGAAATGAATTTGGGAACCTGAAGAGTGAAGTTTATCATTAAAGAAAATGAATCTGAATGAGTTTTCTGGGGTTTAGTGATTTGCTTAAAGACAATGTAGAATAGGCCAATATATATTATTGTTGGTATATAGTTTTATAGTAAAATATAAAAAATACTGTGTATACTTATTATGTTAGGCTTACGAACATGAATAGGCTATTATAAAACATTGAAGCAAATATAACTTTGGATTATGGTTATCAGTCACTGAAAAATATGCCTGCAAGCTGATTCCTACAGTATGTAGTTGAAAAAGAATAGTCGGCCCATACTATGACATTACTGTTAAAACTTTTGAAATATGTAAGCTTCATTTAAACTTCTATTGAAACGTTATCTTAGCAACTTCAGTTACGAAAAGAATCATTCGATATTGCATGATAATAGTTCAACTGTTTTGAAGAGTTCACTCGGCCAACTTTCTTGCAAATGCATAGTAACCGCCACGTGACTTGTGGTTTCTCGACTGTAACTGTTTAGTTTCATTATGTCATTAAAAACAATTTGTATCAACGTTAATAAAATACAAACAATTTTTAAATTTATTTCATCATTGTTAATGACAGACATTTTTTAATACCTTTTACAATTTGATGCCTTTTTAAAGTTTAATTTATGTGAAACATTCCTAGATTCCACGCTTTTTGTGCAACATGAAGTAGTTTTTGCCTTTAGGCTGATGACATTGTACCGCGTCGGGTATCCCTACATACCAGCTGCTAAATCCGAATGGAAATGACTAACTCCTCTGGGCACTGTAATGGAAATGGAGTTTGAGGGGTCGCAATATTTACGGTAAGTGAAGCGAGCATGAATGAAAAATGAGTGTGTGACGTGTGTTGTGTCATCTCCCTCAGGGCGGCCAAACAAGCCTTGGCGTGGGCCCTGATTGATCTGAACCTCTCCCTTCAACAAGATGGATAACACCTACACGCTGAGAATTAATGCGGAACTCAATACATTTTCAAAAAGTAAAAACTATTTCAAAAACAATGGATTACTCATTTTTAATGGATCATTTTTATATGATGTTGTGAAAAAGGGAGGAATGTTCAAAAATGATATATTTTTTACGAATGTGTATAGTGTATTTTTATGAATTGTATTTCGTGCTTAACAACAATAATTAGTAAAAATCGTGGTAAAGGAAAATTACACAAATTTTTGTTGTAACAAATTAAATTTTAAATATTCCTAAAATAGGCTTCTAATGTTGGTTAATATTAGATTCAAACTAGAGGAAGGGGTAATACAACCCAGGCACTGCGGTCAACAGACCTATTGTGCAACTAAACCTCTTGAGTATTAGTTTAGCAGATTGATGCCCTTAGTATTCCAACAATCCACTCACTAGGTCATTCTGCTGAAGATCCCTAGGGTCCTGAAACCAAAAACCCCTATCCTCCTACCAGCAAGAGCTTTACAATCATGGATTATGTGTCCTGTAGTCTCCTCTTTCCCGCACAATCTACACACGGTTTCACCATGGTACATACCTATCATGTTTATGTGCATCCTCAGACCACAATACCCAGTAATAAGCCCCAAGATGTTCTTGAGTTGTGCTCTGCCCAAGACGTTTGCTGCCCCTTTAAGCCCTCAATATGGAACCATGCTTAAGAGATGCTTACTATGGGAATGCTCATGAAGGTTATCCCATCTTGCCTGGTGTTGCCTATTAATCCACCTATTAATATAGATTAATATATTCCAGTGATAAAACAACCTAATTCTATTTATTATATTTGGGCGAAATGACCTTAATTATATAATGTCTAAATCATACACCTAATTTTTTTCAAGAAGATGACATTTTAGGTAGCTGTACCAATAAGTGGTTGGTTGACTTATAAGGTATTGGAAAATGTAAGGCCATTATATTTCTAAAATCGATATTTGTTTACAAAATGAAACATTTATATGCCTATTTCATAGTTATTTACTTTGTGATTCGGTAAACATTTTTAATTCCGTGTTTGTCCGCTCTCTGTCTGTAATCATATCAACGAAAGTGGACATCTTGTGTTATTACAAACATTAATTGTTTTCAAAGTTATGCATGATAGTATTTGTGGTTTGTACGTAATATTTAACGATGCCATAATATTAAACGTAATTGATGGACGATGGTTAAGGGTGATATACAAATCCCAAAAAGGTAATTTATTTATTTATTATTGCTTTTTACTTTTTTTGTTTTTTAACGAACATGTGATTATTATCTAATGTTTTAACAATTTGACTGTCGTGATATTTATATTTTAGTTAATCTACTAATTAGATTTGTAATGTAATTGATGTCATATTTAATGAGTTCTTTTTATAAATTTTTGAAATATGTAATGTATACGCCTACATGTGATAAATTGAAGTACTTGTATTTTCACGTGTATAATTTATATTTTAATATTTTCGTGCTGATATATTACAAACTCATTTTTGTCGTCCACAGGTTAAAAATGATTTTGATAATGGCACTAACGACATTTGCTCATTCAGTGATAGTATTTTTTCGCTAACCAATTCGTATATTGTTATCTTTGAAATTAGTTTATTTTAAATATTGTGTTTTGCTATTAAGACACAAATTAATGTATAACTATAAATATAACGAACAGTTAAGTAGTACCGAGATCGCAGTCTAATAGCTGCCTAAAAAAAAGTTCCTCTAATTTTGATTATAAGCTTAAAGCGTATGTTTATTAATATAGCGTAAACCAGTCTTACCAAACTAGCTTGGTGAGTCGGATTGGGAAAGCGAGTCAAACACGACGTACACTGTACACGGGGAGTATATCAAATATAATAAGCCAGAACTTAAAGTGACAGGAATGTTTGGTCGGAAGGGTGATTAATAAATGTCGCGGCCGCTAGGGGGAATTAGCGAGGTAAATTGGCGCTGTCATCGCCTGTCATGGTGGGCAAAGAGGATTAATACTGACACCAAGATCAACCCAGGATTACCACGGAGGCAATACGGATCAACAGAAAACCGTGCCAACAAGCTAAATTTGAAGATAATGCAGTCAGTCACAAATATAACTTTTAGAAATAGAATAAGCACCGAGGCAAACACGTGACTGCAAGCCTATTTAATTTATGTAAAATATATTAAAATGTAACGTTTAATCTATAAAGGCACTACTTTAATAGGTTGTGTTATTGCAAAATGTACAGTAATGAGGTCACTTACTAACGTTATTTTTGCTCTGGGAAGCTTAGTTAATGAAAAAACAGGTCCAAAATGTGTTTTTGAAATTTAAAAAAAATCGTAAGTAAGCCCCATAGTGGGTATCAAACAAACTTTCACATGTACATTTTTACAAAATAAAATGTTTCACTTTTTTAATCGTCTTAAAATTTAACATTACCTCATGAAGATCAGAAACTAACTTTTAGCATAAAGTGCGATACTAAAGTTCTAAATGGGCTGGTGTAAACATAACTTGAAATACTTTAACTCGAATAAGTCGTAAAAAGTGTTTGCAGCCTGCTCGACTAAAAATACTGAAAGTCAATTTTATTTTACTCTAATTTTCGAAGAACTACTCCTAGTTATAGAATTTACGAGTACAGTATTACTCTGTAACAGCAGCTTATCTGTTCCATAGACTTACAGATTACCGTCTGGATTGTTGGGAATACCTTCTGCTTTTTAACTATATACTTAGTTGCTGCTGCAATAACCGCTCAACAGTTACGGTCCAGACTTCTGTCCCTATATTAACAGTCTTCCTGAGTTGCAGATACTTTTTGAGAGCAGTGGCGTGCGCAGCGTGGGTGCCGTGGCACCTCCCAAATGCCCCGAAACGGGCGCCGAAATGCCAGAAAAAAAGAGGAGAAAAAAACGAGGAAAAGAGAGAAAAAATAATAAAAATTACAATTCTACGCTAGTTGCTATTGCGGAGCACTTAAAACTACCGTGGCTTAATCTCTTTAAAACTGATATCCACCCTTAAATACCCTTGATGAAATGTTTCAAACATTAGTTCAACTATTAATTGAACAAGTACTCAAAATTTTTGATTATTTAAATACTATTATCTCATCATTAAAAAAGTCATGCAAACATTAAAATATTCATAATTTAACGTAATTTGCTGAGACATAGAGAAAAATGAATTGAAAAAACCTATTGTTTTTGGGTTATAGATCTCAATTTTCAAAAAAGAATATTTGTGGGATTTGGATGGGGGATTATCTAGGGAAACAAAAAAGGCGCCATTTTTGGTGTTGGCACCCACAAATTCAAAATCCTGCGTACACCACTGTTTGAGAGTAATGACAAAAAACATACAAATTTGCCTAGTTACACTAAATCATTTCATCAGAGTTTGCTAAAATTTTAGACATAGGTCGTAGGTAGGCCTACGTAAAACTTCAAAACCGAACTCAATATTCGAGAGTCAATAAAAAAACTAAAAAAATCACACAGCAGTTATGTTTTTCCGTTTTTCACCGAACCGTGAATTGTTTATTTCAAATTTGCCAGACTCGTTTAAGTTGTGCACGAAATGTTGTAAAATTATGAAAAATTTGGTTTTCTACCCAAAATTAGCCTACGTTTTAATTAAAACTTTTGATCTATTTTTATTTTAACTCACCATGTCAGAAAACAAAGAATTTACCATTCTAAAACTAAGTGATTAAAAAAATTCATGTTAAACTTAATTTTGGATCCTGGTGAATTTGTATGCAATAGTCTATAAACTGTTGTTTGGTAAATGTGACAAGTTTCCGTTTGTTAACCAGTTTTGCAATTTTATAATCCATTTTAGGCTACACAGTAAAATAATTTTCGTGTTACATACAATATTTTAAAATTAACTAATTATATTATTATTGTTGTTGTTATTATTATTATTGACTCTAAGGAATTAAATTTAACTTTCGAACGTTTTGGTCAAATGAACAGTCGACATCTGACCTAAAATTCTACTAGCCTATTATGAACACCTAACAGAATTTTTAGACTGTTAACATTCACGACCATTATAATTTATTTAAAAAGCAAATATACGCGTTATTATCATTTTTCTTCCATCTTTTCACTCATCATTTCAGTAGATTTAAGTGAAATGCACTTTAATTAATAATTATTCAGAATATAAGGAAGCAATTCAATTTCAGTCATTAAAGTTGCGATTTACATTAGAAAAGTTTTTATTTGGGATGAAGTTCGTAATCCTAATTCGCTTCAACATGGTAAAAAATGTATAATACTTCAAATAAAACGAAAGGATCGATAAAACAATTTATTAAAAAATCTCTATCGGTTTGTTGCAGAATGACAACGTTCAAGTAGGAGTGAACGAAATGAAGATATTAAGCGAGATTATTTTAGTCATTGATCATGGAGTGGCAAATCAAGCGATGTTCAGAGGGCGACAGTATTTGGAATGAATGTAGCAATGTTGATCAATAGCCTCCACACCCTAACAGTCGTGATAAAGTCGCTTGCGTGTAACCTTCCACATCTGATAGCGAGGCAACGACGCGCCGTGCCACTTTAATCGCTGCCCATTGTTGTTTGTCACGATTAAGCAGACATTGCGCAATCAATTATTGTCGGAGGACTGGTTTTACCGGAGCTAACGGTTTTATTTAGACGTTTAAAAGCAATTTATGTTTTCCAATTTTCGACAAGCGTTCAAGAAGGCCGTGCATTATTAAGAGACTTTACTGTTAGATGCTTTTTAGAAACAGTGTTCAGTCGTGCCTCTTAAGACGTACTTTAATTATGTAGTTTGATTGTTTTCCCGACATAAAGAACTGTACCGGTGAATTCATTATTAAACAAATAAAACTTCTTGAAACTGATGTTAATTTGATGTGTATTAAAAAAACAATTAGGTAAATCAAGCACAAAATATTATTCACGGAAATTATAATTAGAAATACTGAATTGAAAACAATAACAAGATTTGAAAATTAACTCATTTTTTGAATTCTTTAATAGATATACTAGATGTGTTCAGAAAGTAATGAGAATTTTAATTTTTTGAACAAAATATTTATTTATTCTTCTACATTGATGTTGTCGCCTTCAAAATAGTCCCCCCTTGGAGATTATGCACTTGTGCCAGCGCTTCTTCCAATCCTCGAAACACTTCTCAAACTCGATCTTTGAGATAGCCTTTAGTTCTTTCAGCGATGCGCTTTTAATGTCATCTACGGCTGTAAAACGACGGCCCTTTAAAGTTCTCTTTATTTTTGGAAATAGGAAAAAATCACACGGAGAAATGTCTAGCGAATATGGAGGCTGGATCATCGTTACAGTACCGTTTTTGGCCAAAAATTCACGAACAAGCAATGAAGTATGAGCTGGTGCATTATCGTGTTGCAAAAGACATGAATTGTTTTTCCACAGATCCGGGCGTTTTTTTCGGATTGTTTCACCCAAACGGCGTTGAACTTGTAGGTAGTACTCCTTATTGACTGTTTCACCTAGTGGCAGGAATTCATGATGCACTATGCCATTAATATCGAAGAACACAGTGAGCATAACCTTCACGTTCGACAGCACTTGTCGAGCCTTTTTCGGTCTTGGCAAGCCAGAATGCCTCCACTGGGATGATTGAGGCTTAGTTTCGACGTCATATCCGTAAACCCATGTTTCGTCACCTGTTTATAATACGTTTCAGTAATTCTGCATCGTCGTTGACTTCCTTTAGTGACTCCTGAGCAACTTCCATTAGCTGCTGTTTTTGTTCAAAATTCAACAATTTTGGAACGAATTTTGCTGCCACGCGTTTCATAAACAAAACATTGGAAACAATGTCATGACATGATCCAATCGATATGCCAACATCATCAGCGACCTCTCTAATTGTGATTCGGCGATTGTTCATAACCATTTCTTTCACTTTTTCACGTTTTCATCGGTCGTTGATGTGTTGGGACGTCCAGGGCGTTCGTCATCTTCAACGTCTTCACGGCCTTCTTGGAAACGCTTATATCACTCGTAAACTCTTGCTTTACTCATAGCAGACTCACCATAGGCTATGATGTGTGTGAAGTAGTTAACATTTCACACACTTTGTTACACTTTATTCCTTTTTTACGCAAATTTTGATACAAATTCTCTGATCCATTTCTTTTAACAAACGAAAATCGCCGAGCACATAAAAACACGTCTAACCTTAGTGTCTGTCATAGACAAAGTCAACAATGAAAACAACTGAAAGTTTTATCATACTTCAAGGGCATGTATACCAACATAACAAAAAAAAATGTTTGACAATCGGACTCTCCAAGCCCGCGAAATTTAAAAATTCTCGTTACTTCCTGAACATACCTATTATTGTATAACTATGGGATACTTCCCCGCTCTGCTTCAGCCTCGTTCACTGCGATCTTTAACTTGAAACATTGTTAATGGCAGTTTATTTCATTTGCAACAACAATATCAAAGTTAAGTTTTCCATTATGATGTTTAATCTTATTATTTTAGACTTTCTGCAAACCGAAACCATTTTAAGGTGCGTGTACACAGAATTTCAGTGCAAATAATACACTTTACAAGTCATTAAAACATTGTGGGTAATTTAAAACACGATTGTTGTCCCTAAGGATTATTAAATTAATGATTAATCGCCCCTAAAATCGTGTAAAACGTGTATTCACAGCGTAACCAGAAGTATGTATGGGTGAGGTCTACGGAATTAATTTCTACAATTTGTTCAAATTTTCGAATTGAACACAAGCAACTAAAATGTGTTTATGTCATGTGTTTTGAAAATGTTTAGTAGCCAATAATTTAATTTCATTATTACAACATAACCACCGGACAATATATTTAAATAATTAGGATTATGACTTATTTTTTCCGTTTAGTGTTCTATTTACACACCTCGTAAAGGCTGCCGCGGTTTCGAAACTTTACTTTTCATCTTCAGTCCGTAATACAAAATGTCAAATCCCTCTATCGAGGTCGTCACAAAGTTAAACAAAACATTGAAAACACACGTCACAAACACTAAACAATCACACAATTAAAATACACACGATAAAATTTGGTTTGGCCAAACGATACGTGAAATTCTTATGTCATTACATTCCGGGCTTCCTGAAATAGTTACATTCCGGACTGCCAGAAATAGTTACGTTCCGGACTGCCAGAAATAGTTACATTCCGGACTGCCTGAAATAGTTACATTCCGGACTGCCTGAAACAGTTACATTCTGGACTGTCTGAAATAGTTACATTCCGGGCTTCCTGAAATAGTTACATTCCGGACTGCCAGAAATAGTTACGTTCCGGACTGCCAGAAATAGTTACATTCCGGACTGCCTGAAATAGTTACATTCCGGACTGCCTGAAACAGTTACGTTCTGGACTGTCTGAAATAGTTACATTCCGGGCTTCCTGAAATAGTTACATTCCGTACTGCCTGAAATAGTTACATTCTGGACTGCCTGAAATAGTTACATTCCGGACTGCCTGAAATAGTAACATTCCGGACTGCCTGAAATAGTTACATTCCGGACTGCCTGAAATAGTTACATTCTGGACTGCCTGAAATAGTTACATTCAGACTGCCTGAAACATTACATTCCGGACTGCCTGAAATAGTTACATTCCGGACTGCCTGAAATAGTTACATTCCGGGACTGCCTGAAATAGTTACATTCCGGACTGCCAGAAATAGTTACATTCCGGACTGCCAGAAATAGTTAATTCCGAAATAGACTGCCAGGAAATAGTTACATTCCGGACTGCCTGAAATAGTTACATTCCGGACTGCCTGAAATAGTTACATTCCGGACTGCCAGAAATAGTTACATTCCGGACTGCCTGAAATAGTTACATTCCGGACTGCCTGAAACAGTTACATTCTGACTGCCTGAAATAGTTACATTCCGGACTGCCTGAAATAGTTACATTCTGGACTGCCTGAAATAGTTACATTCCGGACTGCCTGAAATAGTTACATTCTGGACTGCCTGAAATAGTTACATTCCGGACTTCCTGAAATAGTTACATTCTGGACTGCCTGAAACAGTTACATTCTGGACTGCCTGAAATAATTACATTCTGGACTGCCTGAAATAGTTACATTCCGGACTGCCTGAAATTAAAGTCTTCACAAATAATTTTATTACATTCTGGACTGCCGGACTCACCCTTATGAGGTGATTAAATAGACCACTAGACTGAAAAAATAAGTCATAATCTTCATTATTCAATAATTTAAAATGGCCTACAATTTTAGTGTATTGGTGACAATAGGCTTACACATTTTTGAATTTGTATTCAACCAGTTTAACAAAAGACAAAAAAAATGTTAGTGTAAAATTTCAATTTTTTAAGTAGGGGCTATTCGGTAGTATTACAGTGCCCACAAAAGCTTAGATTTTTGCCAAAATTATATTTACTGTTTATCGTTTTTAATATAAGTGTTATTATTATCGCTGTATGATTTTAAAAAGAAGTTAATTTCCGTGTCACTTCCTCAACGTTATACCTGTAGTGGTGCCATTATGTACAAAGTAAAGGAATAAACAAATAAGATAGAATTTGTGTGTGTGCTTGCACCAGTGAGTGTGCTTTAAGGTTATGGCTTTGAACAAGAGTTGTACACAAGGTATAAGATATTATTGCAGGAACAGATGTTAGAAGTGGGCGAACTGTTATCCTGGCATTCTCAACATGCCCTTCAGTAGGACAAATGTCAACGAGCCATACGTATTTACATACCTCCGTGTCAGCTTGCAGCTCACAGATCCTACACGCTTTGCCAACACGTTCACTCCGTGCATTACATTTCTTCCTCCGTGCCACGCAAGTATTTCGTATTTGAATTGCAAATTTAAATTAATTATACCGCGATAATTATAATTACATATTACAGACCAAATGCTACTTGATCTGTGAATTATGTTTAAATTATTACTCTCGGAATGATTAATGACAGTAAGATAACAGACGATTTGTTAATAATGTAACAAGATTTGTTACACGAACGGAAAATGGTGTCTTTGAAAACTTTACGTCGTTCTGAGAATATCGATTATTTCTCGTCATCAAAATATCAAGCGAATAACTTACGTAGCACAAAGTGTTTCTAAAGTTGACAATATGTTTTAATTGTTGTAATCATGTAGGCCTAGTTATATTTTGTATCCTAACTAGCCTATATATAACAAGATAACTTGATATAGGTCTAGATCTATTTAAATCAGCAAACAAGTGCAGTTTGTTCATATCTTAAGATTATTTTCTAAATCATCCAATACGATATTTTTTTAGTTTTTTTTATAAATATTTTTAAAGTAATATATTTTTGTTTGCTTTCAAATTACGTATTTAGTTTTGGATTTATTCTACAATTTTAGTGTTAGCCTAATACCTGTTTTGTTTCTTTAACTCTTTTAAAGCAGTGCCGGCCTTTGTGAGGACGCCGAGGGCGTCAGTTCAGTTAGGAAAAAGCTGTCTAGGTTGTTAAAGTTATCAATAATTTATAATATTATTTTTACAGTAATAATCATTATCGTTGTAATCAATAAATGATTTTCAAATTTATTTCAAAAGGCCCGATCTGTCCAAAAGGCTAAGGCAGGTACTGCTTTTAAGTGACTGTTATTGTATTTTACATTTTCATGATACAAGCTTTTTTCAGCTCATGCGCAATAGAAATGAATGAAGTCGAAGAACGTACTGAAAAATAATTGTTACATGTTGTGATATACTGTCGTACAGCTTGTAAACAAAATAAGGCTTTATTAGCAGGCTACACTAAATATTTATTACAAACCTCTCGACAGTTGAATTATTAATTTCAAAACCGAGCTGAGGAAGCGATAAACTTTAGCCGTTTTTCTGCTGAACACAACACATACCAATTGTTTACATTTATAAGGAGAAATATTGTTACAAATTAGCCTGTTAGACATAGAAAATAACACTTATTAACTTAAATATTGAAAGTTATTATTTTTGCACAAATAAATTTATTACATTAGCAATTTTAGGTTAAAAAAACCTAAAATAACTATTTTAAAAAGTCATAATAAGGTTTAAACCAGCAACCGTTTTACAAATACAACTAATCTATTATCTGATATTTTTTATAAAAAAGCAGTAGATATTTTAGTTCTTATTTTCTTGTTATGTTAGCTATCAATATTGACTTTTCACATTAATTTACGGTCAAAACATTTTATTACTTGTTCTAAAAAAAAGAGACAGAGAGAGAATAGCTTATTTATTTCTACTAAACACTTGTACAATACTAGAACTTGTATAATTTTGCCAAGAAGTAAGAGTTATAAAAAAGTCAAAAATAAAATTAAACTTATCTGTTGTCTAAACATTCCCCGCTGTTAATACAGGAAGGTACTTGTCAAAAATTACATAACTGATGGGGTCTAAATTAGGCTCAGTCTGTTGAAACCTTACATCAATCACAGCCACGATCTGACAAGTGTCCCGCCTAGTCCTGCTGTTATTCCCTGCAGGAGATGTCTGCCTCTGACTGGAGTCTTCAGCACTCCTTTACCATTAAATTACTGCTGAGACGCCTCCTTTCCTTCTGCGCGACGAAAGTAGCCTAGTAGGTGCGGAAGCTTATATGATGCATTTATGGTATTTGAGGATTTAAGGAACCTTGATAGTTGGTTTGAGTTTTGGAGTGTTTTGAGTTTAATAACATAAAAAGATTATTAATAAATACTTTTACCAGCGTAGGGACGTCGGACAGACAGACTTTATTGTTGTTCGTTACAGATATTTCAGTAATGTGGATTAGTAAAAAAGCGTGAAAACATAAGGCACGAAAAAGATTCGACACGTGCAAACTTGAATTAATGAGGATAGATTTTTGTATGTATATTTGTTTAATTAAGTTACTTATAAATTTCATGAATAAAAAAACGTTGTTTACTAAAACTTATAAACATCATATAACATTATGGTGGAACATCAGTCTTGACCAATATATCTAACTGTTGGCCTACTGATCAAACAATTGTGATGACTGGGCTGGGCATGTAGCACAATGGCTTTCATTAATATATTTTGATTTACTCGCAATATAGTAAGGAGACATAAAGAACAATCTCATACAAAGAATGCAAAATATATACTGTATAACTGAGTCATAAACGCTATTAGAAATATGTACTGGAAGGACAGGATTTTTTTAAAGCGAAAAGCACATTTAGGCTATTATCGCCTCCCTAAATGTAAGTGTGAGTGTAAAGTGTTAAATTCGTAAGTGTAGTGTTGTAAGTGTACGTGTATGTTATACTCGATTACCGCGAGGGACGTCTAAATCCTCTAAATAGCTGCAGCTAGTCAGCACCCCTCTGCAGGGTGGAAGGGCTGTATACGAAGCATTGGAAGCTGGATCCGAAGCATTATATCTTTAATTATAACTTAAATATTTATTATTGAACTTATTTATATGCATAATAACATTAACGTTAACATTGTATTCAATATATGCTAACAAGAACAAGGGAGCGTTGCGTGACGCGGGAGAGCGTGACGTGAAATATTTTCTGCACGCCAAAGTGGCAAGGCGAAATTAAAGACGTTTTCACTTCAAAAACACTGTACAGCTTATGTGTCAGGAGTTTTTTAAAATCATGATATAACCAGCGTGAGATAATCGAACATGGGACGAGGAAAAAATATTTTTCGATCAAAGAATTCAAAATAATTGTTGTGTGTGTGTGTGTGTGTGTGTGTGTGTGTGTGTGTGTGTGTGTGTGTGTGTGTGTGTGTGTGTGTGTGTGTGTGTTTAGCACCTTTACGTTCGCGATATTGTTCCGATTTAATTCAAACTTGGCACAAAAAGCGATTTATAGTAATACTTGGACTAGTTCGTTATCCAGCAAAATTCTTTCAACAGTTTCAAAATGGCAGCCATTTTAAATCTTTAAGAATTCATAACTTTTTTATCTTAATGTTTTTTTGAAAATCCGATTTTACCACTTTAAGTAGCGTTAAAACTACATAAATTAGCATTTTGAATTTTCAAATACACGTTGAAATTAAGAATTTTTTTGCGGTGGTCAGGTTTCATTTTAATATTTTCAATGTATTTTGAAAGTGTAAAATGCTAATATATACAGAATTTTAAAAAGGGTAAGATAAAAAATACTTTTAAAAATTCGCTTCTATCGCGTCATCGAGACAGCTGCGTGAGGCGATTATTGTTTACTCATGAAGCATGAGAGATAAAAAGTATAACCATTGTTATACTTTCAGTATATTCACTTATGCAAACTATTCTCTCGCTTACAAATACAAAAATAAGAAAATGAAAATAGATGAATAAAATATAGGCTATTATGATTTACGTTTTCTCATTAACATTGCTTAAGCATTTGAAGTGAGAAAACGTTAAATTTATTCTATCGATTTGGTGGGTTATATTATAGGTCAGCGGTACTTTTACACATGAAGTGAACTGGGATGTAAACCTATTTCCTTTTTTTAAAAATTTGATTTACACAATTTTCAGGCTTTATTTTTTCAAGCACTAAAATCTTTTGTACAATAGGAGAAATAAATAATTACTAATTTCGTATTCAATTTACCAATGGTAGTAGATGATGTCTAAGTTAGTTTTATGTTTTTTTCTTTAAATGGCACACTGTGAATAAATATATTAAAATGTAACCGTCTTGTACAGTCAATTATAATGTAATGTTTAAACTTAAATTTAGAATTTTAAAAGTACAATTTTTAAAACCACTATAAAATATTGCTTAAGTTATCCTGTTTACATCTGTTACATTTAATATTATTATTTTTTTTTTTATTTAGCTTGTAACGACTGTGTCAAAATTCAGCTCACTATATCTATTGAAAGTGAAACAATAAGTCAAAAGTGCAGAGTTCTTTCGTAGGCCTATTTATTTGTAGAGATGTAGGCCTATGTTTAAGTCTTTATGTAATTCTAATTCCTGGTGATCAAAAATATAAATAATGTACATGCCTCAAATTAAAATCTTAATTATCATAACTGTTAATTCTAAAGTTAATGTCTAGTCACTTTGAAAGTACAGTAATTTATTTTAGTGCATTTAACTCGTAAAATAGAAAGTGATGAAGTATTACGATGATATATGAAAGCACACTTTTTAACACATGTTTTAAAACGTATTTCAAACTTTTCTTGTTACTTAAATTGCAACCAATAAAGGCAAGAAAGTCAAACTTACAAGGAGGAGGTTCTAACTGGAACGGGAGGGGAGACAGCTATAACTTTCAGCATGAAATGAACGTGATTTCAAAAGTGTTACAAGTTTTATCGTCAGCAATAAAACAACGTCAGATAAGTTGTTTGGTGCAATGAAACTATCGGCTGGAGTAATTTATGTCGGTTCCCTCCTGCGGAAGTGGAGTATAAACTGCGATGTTTATGTGGTGTCTGACACTCGACAATGCTAATGCTGGCAGCTTATCCACAACGGCATCTACATTCTGTCCCATGTTACACGCTACCACTACCACTACGCTATTCCTCTTACACCTAGAAGCGATTCTTAAAACTTTACGTATTTTTTTTATCGATTACAGCAGTATTAATTCTTCAACGACATCTACATTCCGTTTCATGTAGAACACTAACACCGCTCCTTTTACAACCAAAAGCTGTTTTTAAAACTTAAAATACTTTTCTCATTGTTCACAACTACAGTTTTCAACTGCGCTTTTAGCATGGTAAGCATTTTCATTGTATGTGGAGAGGGAGGAGCATAAGCTCAGTGTTAGTCGAGGTTTCACTCAGTTCCCATTTCAATGAATATGAGACGAACTTAAATAATTATTATAAGTTTTTAAGTGTATATTAAATTCATATTGTAATTAATAAAAGTTGTTTTTTTTAAAGCGACATCCTCGAAACCATACCATAAGTGGCGCAATCGGTAGGACCCCCTTGAAAGTTCTTAAGTGAATATTAGGATCTTTTCGGTATCAACCGTTAACGAGGCGGGACAACACGCTTTGGAAAGTTAAGAGTATATTGATCTTCCAGAGTAAGGCTTCTGAAGAATTAAGCGAACATTAATTCGGCAGAGCAAGATACCCGGAGAGTTAAGGCATATAACGTACGTCGGTGTCAAAGAAGAAAGAAGAGAGAAGAAGGAAGAAAGAAAAAAGAAGAAAGAAGAAAGAAAAAATAAGAAAGAAGAGAGAAGAAGGAAGAAAGAAGAAGGAATAGGATCGCTAAAATCGAAGACTACTTACACCATGAACTTAATATTCTACATCCTATTGTTCCTCCCGTTCCTTGATAGAGCCACTGCCGACCCAGCAGAATTTAAGGATGTCTCCAAAAACTTCAAAATGATTCTAATAGATTTAGGACCAGCTTTTGCTGAAGTCTTCATTTCATACTTTTGTACACTATTTTAGTTTAAGTAATTTCATTGTACAGTTAAATAATATTGATGTCTATTACAATAACGTGTTGAATGATTTTTATAGAAATTGTAGTTATTGCCATGCTAATAGTCAAGAAAGAATTAAAAAATAAATTAGAATTTGTAAATGATGGAAGTTAATTGTAAGTTAGATTCAAATAACATTGTGTATTTCATAAACATACCTATTGTTGAAAAAACAAATTTTAATATTTATAAGTTATATTCTTTACCAGCTAAGTATGAATCAGAATTCGTAACTATTATACTTAGCGTCTAAGAAGCTAATTGGGAAAACTTCGAGGGAAGCTGCTGTTCAACCACCCCCGGAAGTTTTGTTTAGGGGTGGAGGAGTTATATAAGCAATAATTGTAGACTTTGCTAGATTTAGTGATGACAATGTAGTTTTTAGCATGGTAAGAATTTTCATTGTATGTGAAGAAGGAAGAGCATAAGCTCAGTGTTAGTCGAGGTTTCACTCAGTTCGCATCTCAATGTGAGACGAACTTAAATAATTATTATAAGTTTTTAAGTGTATATTAAATTCTTATTGTAATTAAAAAGTTGTTTTTTTTTAAAGCGACATCCTCGAAACCATACCATAAGTTACATATATATATATATATATATATATATATATATATATATATATATATATATATATATATTTCAAATATATAGACCTATACGAAATAGTCTTTTTTTGGTGTATACATCCTTTTCAGGTCCTCTTATTCTAAAAAAATGTTTACTTAGAAATTGATCTCTCTGCGCACATTGCTCAAGATTGTTTTTTTAACGTCCGACTATTGTGCACACTTGGAATAATGCAGACGATGCGATGATTTATAGCGTATGAAAATGCCAAGCCCTCGCCGGGAATCGAACCCGAGTCCTTGGGGTGAAAGCCTAGTACGCTATCCACTAGGCCACCGAGGCGGCTCATTGCTCAAGACTACATACATTAAACTATTTCTATGAAAATCGCTTTATAATTCATTTTTTTTTCATACTTTAGAACCATTTTGGTTTTATTGTTAACCATAATGATTAATAAAAATTGCTTTTTAACATTAAAATGATTAACCATAACAAAATGGTTTTTTATGTTAAAAAAATTTCCCAAATAACAAATATATTATTTTTTCGAAACCGTCTGTAATGATTTTTCTCAGATATAGGTCAAAAGTTTACTGTAACAATTAAACAAATCGTATGAGAAAATAAATAAAAAAACGATTATAGGAGCAATTGTTAAATGACAATAATGGTAGATTTCTAAAAAAATGTTTATCTAATTATGGTTAGGCCTTTATACATCCTGAGTATCAATGATACATTTTTTTTTAAATATAACGGTTCATATGTTTTGTTTCGATGCTGAAGGATTTCATTAATTTATTATAAAACGGTTGTGGAACATTTCTATACATTAAAGGGTCGATCTATAAAATTAAACTAGACCGTATGACACATTGATTATCTGCAATACTGTAGTATATTGCGTAATAACAATGTTTATTTTATGACGTATGAGAAGCTACTGTGATTGTGTTAATAAAATAATTATTACGCTCAGAAGCGAGACAGCTGGTGGACGTCGTTCAGGAACTAGGGACATAAAACGCAGCCACGACCGCAGCTATTAACAGCAAACCACAATAAAAGACAAACCGTTAGTGTTGGATATATTATTAGCCTGAGCTTATTGATCTGGCTGAGAGTTTCATTAAAAATAGCAACTTGACGCGTCGACACGCTTTTTAAATTGTCTTTGAAACATAATTTTAATAAAATCTGTCAAGAATTGACTGAAATAATACACTGCCGACGTGCTCTCGGTAACGTTTCATTTTATATAATAACAAAAGTATAGAAAATGTTTTTTTGCAAGGCACCTTTAAAAATTATCCAAAAACGGATTTTATCTAAACCAAAAGTAACAACTTCAATTAAATATTTAGTACGTTTTACAAAAAGTACTAAACAAGATATGAGGACCGTTATCTCAGCAAAAAGTATTTTAATTCTCTATCAATAAAAAAAGACTGGAAAAATATCACAATTTCTCAAAAAAACTCATTAGATCAACTAAAATTGTATTAATGTTACAAAGATTCACAACTCAAGTTAGTACAGCAAATTTTAAATAACATTTTTTTTGGTTTGGAAATACATGAAAAAAGCCTATTTGGGCTCGGGTAAATTTCGATTGTTTTCAAATTTACCTCCAGAAAACAAACTTTATTTTTTTCAGATTTGAGTAACATTTCTTTCTTTTTATGAGGTGAATTTTGAAATTAACATTTTAGGTTATGAAATGTTGTAAATGTATCACGCAATTGTAACTAAGATATTTTTTATCACTTGTACTTTTTAACATTACGTTGCCAGTAAATGGCTGGTAGGCTTTTTTTACTAGGAAAGGTACCTTATTTTAAATTGTCTATCTCAAATAAATTTATTCTACTTCAAAACATTTCAAAACGACTTTAAATTTGTAGAACTTTATACCACACAGTGTTTACCTTTAAAAGTGCCGATCTTAACAGCGAGTTAAAAAAGAATTTTCGGTCAAAAATCCTTTTAGGTTAACGATAATTTTTTTTTAAACCGAGACTAATGATTAATTTTTTTTAGCTAAAATATTTCCTGAATTTTCCAAACAAATCATATATATTCTCAACAATTTTGTTTGGAAGCAATCGACAAAACAATTTTTAATTTTTTGTTATATATAAATTAAAGATAGAATATAATCTAACTTAATCTGTCTACGAATTTTGAAAAAAATAATAACGTTATAGAAGAAGCGGGGTATAATTTTTTTAAAAAACCTCAAATAAATCGTTACAGTAAAATTTACTAAATCACGCAGTAGGCCTAATATCTTTAATTTTTTGTTCAAGTAATTTACAATTCAAAATAATAGCGTCATGCAGCTGTCTTGCTGACGTGATGGGAGCGATTTTCTAAACACTGTCAACATTAAATAAAATGATATAAACGAACATTCGTTACGAGAAAATAAATCTATAAGAACCAATATTTAGTTCGAAAATAGTTTGTATACATATTTTGCCCAGCAGAATAAATTCAACAATTTCAAAATTGTGGACATTAAAAATCTATAAATACCACTTTTTCTTACACTTTTTGAAACTATGTTGTATCGTAATTAATTCTTTCACGGACCCACATTTTATGTGTACGGGTTTGGCAATCCCCAGTTACCCCAGCTGATCTAAACTTTCTTCATTTGTCTGCTCTTGGGTTAGATCCGTCAAGCCAAGGTGAAACAATATACGCCAAAGGTTGCATGACTAAGGAGGATTCATACTTAGTTTAAGTACGCGAGCTCTGGATGGCAATCTCCAGCTTTAATCTAGCCTTACCCATGCATGCAAGGCTCATTTAATGTCCCTAACTACAACTGAGATTTTAATGGCTGGAAACAAACATTCAATACCCACAAATCCCTGAGGAACTGGTAAAAGTAGACCTGAGGAGAGCAAGTAGCACTGACGTGGCGGAAACGAGTGCTGTATCTAACCTTTTGGAAGTCACAAGGACTGAATTGCAGCTACTGTAGGGACACTACGCGGAACTACCTAACCTGCAGTGAAAGAAGTGACAGATGGGTCGAACATCTCGAAATAATAAAGTGTCTGCCTATTTCAAACCATATAGAAGTTTGTAAACGTAAAAGGAAACGCAAAAATCCAAACTGAGAAGAGAAGTGGAAGTAGCAAAGGGAAAGCTAGGGAAATGTAACCCTTATTAAGTGCGATGACAGGACTGACTGCCAGGAACATTATACCACGGAGAAGCTGTGCGGCATGGACAAGAAAACTGCAGGTCACATAATCAATGACTGCAGGAGGCAAAGCGTGTTTGTCTTCTAGGACTCTTAGAACCTCCAGCTGATTGGCCTAGTCAGCCGACTGCTCAAACTCTTTGAGGAAACTAGCCTTTTGAATTAAAACCTTAGAGGCTTTGTTGCCTCTTTGGCCGCTGTTTTCAAACACCTTAACCTCTAAACATCTGTCTAATCTAATCTAATGGTAATCAACTTTAACATCTGCATTCTGGTCGTTTCTGAGCACAAGTCTGGGTTTAACACTGTGACAATGATGGCCGCTCCAATAGCCCAGCATATTTTCTACTCAAACTTTCTCTGCACACAGTAGGGCCTATTTAATAATCCATAAGTACAGGTTAGGTTATAAATTGTGCCGAGTAAACTGCATACAGTCAATAGTTAAACAATACATTTCAATTTGAAATACGACAGTATTTTGATAGTTAATACTACTTTATGTCTGAAAAATTAAAATTACTCCCCGTACCTTTTGAAATATTATCGGATACTTTATAAAATTACCGGTATAAAATCGGATAATGCGATTACCAGCGTGTAAGTCCAAGCGACCCTGTTGCAAATAAAGTATCGAAATTAATGGCGCAGGCCGTGTGACCGAACAAAAGCGGATTTAAGTGGTAAACGTTGAAACGCGAGAAGCACTTCATTTCGCAAACCTCGCATCTAATATGGCGGACACCCACTCGGATTATTTACATACTGTGAAATGTCTATAAATAAAAGCAAGTACACACGTTAGGAAATAAAAGTTAAATATTATGTAATAGCCGCCTATAATCAAGACAGTATATATTGATAGCGCGGTGTAAATACCACGCTATCGGACTTTGGATCCGAGTCATAAAGTACCACGGCGACTGCCCTCCAATACTTTATACCACGTTGCTATAAACTTGTAACTGAACGTGGTAAATGGAAACTTGCAAGCGTCTGTGACAAATGCTCTGGCTGGCTTCGGTGATATTTTTATCCCTTCTGGTACGTGCCCGTGTTTGCTTACCTGCTGTACAGTTGCTGACAAAAGTTAATCTACTTGCATCGTCCATAATTTATGATAAGTAGCGGAGCGCAGCTGTCTTGTGACGAAACGAATATAATGAACGGATTTCTTGATACGAGTATATTTTTACAAAATCTTACAGTATCGAGTAAATGTTCAAGTAAAAATCGTCACTTTGGATTCAAGGAACCTTAAAATAGATTTTTAACCATCACCTTACTTCCTACATAATTCGTGTAGTTATAACAGGGTCGTCCAACTGTCAGCCCGCGGGCCTTCCGTTGTGGCCCGCGATATCTTACGCAGAAAAATTAGGAAATTCCATAAAAAATATGTTCTTGTGAAACAGGATTCATAATGTAAATAAAATTAATATTATCCAATTATGATAATGAATAAGAAACAGATTGTCAAAACCAATACGTCAAAAATCCTTGGCCGATTCCATTACTTTAAGACGTAGATCTTCAAAACAACGTTGTTATTCTTGATGGGTTACGACTCGCGCGCCTAGCGGGTTCACTCACATACAGTGGAACTCTTGGGGAGTAGAGGTGAGAGGTCTAAGAGAGGAGGTAAAGTAAAGTTTCATGTAGAGAGGACTGACAGGCAGCCGCGGAGGGATAATTGGCGGTTCTGTAAAAGTGTAGTTGTAAAGGCCGGCGGTATTTCCTGAGCGGTGACCGATACAAGAGGGGTGAAAATTAACATACAGAGAGGACAATTAGCAGATAGCTTTACGAAGCGGAAATGGCAATAAATGACACTAAGCAACAGTGACAAGGAATACAAATTGCTGTTGCTGTTTTTCATTTTTTGCTATAAGACAGGAAATCCCTACATTCCTCAATACGTATGTACCACCTGACACTACTGAACTGGAGGAAAAGTTTTAAGACCCAGAATTTTTAAGGCAATTAGTTTTTCTTACAGATATGACTAATCATCTTAACAGTTTAAACTTGAGTCTTCAAGAAAGAAAACAGTTGGTTTCAGATTTGATGGGAATAACAAACGGATTCAGTAATAAGCTGAAAGTTTTCAAACATGCTTTGGAAAGCAACTACTTAACACTTCCCTAGCTATCTGTAAGTAGCAGAAGCGTTTGAAGATTAGCGTGTTATTGAGTTTTCTGTTTATGTTTGAGGAAACTGAAACACACAAAAGCAGTGTGATGATTTACTTTATAATAATCCACTTGGAACTACCATCGAAGATCTTCAAACTGATATGTTCCTGCAGACCAGACAAGAAAAGGCCATGTTTTTTTTTAAATGCTCTCTAAAGAAATATACCCAAATTTGCGAGATTTTGAACTGAAAATGACTTTACTGTTTGGGAGCACATGTGTATGTGAAAGTTTTTTCCTCCGTGAAATTTATAGAAAAACACAACAGAAGTAAGCTTACAGATTTCTCCTCAGTTCATCTCATGAGATTGTCTACAACTGAACTGGAGGTGAGCGTTGTTACATTGGAGGGTGAAGCCGATCGACCATTAAATAGTTATTTATGAAATGTTTGCCTTAGTAATGTTTTATCTTATATTTTTTCGATATAGGTCTATTAAAAGTTGTTAAGCAATAAAAATTATTAAAACTACAATTTTCGTTTTAAATACGATTTTATATTTTATTGTTATCTTTGTTCCTTATTGTTAATTTTATTTATTACTGTATGGCCCTCGTCAATGTTTAAGTGGTGGTGCTTGGGGTTATGCATATTGGACACCTTTGAGTTACGAAGTGTGACGTTCAGCTCAATCGTTTCAGTTCTGTCATTTTGTTAGTTGGCAATAGAATAAAAAACCCAACAGACTTTTCACATTAATATATCCCGGGCATTGCTAACGAAACAATTATAACGTAATTAGAGTGCTCTTCACCCCCCCGGGTCTCCTTTCTAACAACTCATTACGCTGTCTAAGTTTATTTAATACAATTACGAAACTTGTTAATGAAACACACTTAATTACAATACTCACTGTAGTTATTTATAGGCCTAATCTCAAATAAATAATAAATATTTAAATATAAACAATCAATCATGAATTATTTGTTATTAATTACAAAGTAAATTTATCGCAATACATAAACACAGGCAGTAAATATGACCTAACTTGAAATGGTATTATCAAAGGAACATTTGTAGTGTAAAATCAGCTATTTATGTGAACATTCTCTTCACACACACACACACACACACACACACACACACACACACACACACACACACACACACACACACACACACACACACACACACACACACACACACACACACCCAATGTACAACGTAACAACTTTTTCACTGTATTTTTCATACAAAGTAGATTAGTAAGTAGTAAGCCTGTACATAAGTGATTGGTGAGTTGACTAAATGTATTCAGCAAAAATACCCCAAAATTTTTAACCGTTGGAGCTTAAAAAAACACTTTTTAAACTTCAACCTATATGTTATATTGTAAACGCTATAACCACCTCAGTCGTTATCCCTTGTACCCCTCTTCTTGAACGAACACAAAATGTCCTTTCCCGTAACCTAAGATGGTTGGCATTACAGTTCATTACATCAAAGTTATAGCGCCGACCAAACTCCTTGTTTCTTGTGACATCATTCCCGACTTTATATTCCACCTAACCTCATCCAATCACGATCATCTGGTGAACGACAGCAAATCTTTCATTAAGCACCCTTAAAAGTTTTTTTTTACTTTATCAGAATACCTAAGTATAATTAAAGTATTGTAATCGTAAAAAAATCGAGTTTGAGATTTTTATGATCAACTGAGTTCAAAAAAGTGTTTTTTATTTACATCTTTGATTTTGCTAAAATTACGCATGTATGTGTCTTCTTTTACCAAATCTCGTATTTTTTATTTAAGTTTTTCTTCCTATTCAAAAAATTGTAGTTAGCAAGTAATCGACAAAAAAGAGGGAAAATATACCCATTTTCTAATAGTGAGTAGATTTTCTTTAAATCTTGGTCATACATGAAAAAGTACAATCATTGGGCCAAATTTAAAATAAAATAAATTCAGAGTACAATCAAAAAATCTGGATTTATTATTTTTTTTGATAATTTATTTTGTTTAAATTATGTACATTGCTTGAAGACAGTAAATCAGCATATATTACCAGAACTTGAGGACAATCTGATTAGCTGACTTTTTTGTCGATATAATTGTCAAACCGGATTCTTAGAGGAAATAAATGAATGTGTGAAAGTTTTATAGTAGTTTTTAACATTTGTTTCATAAGTTCTTATTATTTACAGTGACTTCTAATATTTTTATTGCTTATATTATTTTCTGCTGAGACTAAGATATGCAATAACTTGCATTTCTCTCTAATAATAAATCGGTTTTATCGATATTAAATGTCAGGCCGTTATTTGAGGTGCATGGGTAATGTCAGCTAGATGTAATCCAATTCTATATTTTTACTGAATAAGTAGAAATGTTCATTTTCACTATTGATTCTAGAGTTTAAAACTCTATTGACTGTTGAACGTATTATTTCTGGCAATTTTAATTCAATAAATTTATTTTTTAACGTTAAATTATAAAATAGCCTAGGCTATATAAATAATAATGTTAATTTCAAATTGGTTTATCTTCAGTTTGTTTAGCCATTTTTCATATTGTAAACTAAGACTAAGTTATTTTCTTATGCCGATAATAATTTTATTTTTCGATTATCTGTTTAGATTAATTTGCAATTATATTGTTTAGCTTCTTTAATTAATTTTTTAACGACTTTTGGAAATTTCAAAATCAGTTTCAATAGTGATGTACTTAGGAATTTAAAAAAAAATCAATGGTTAATATTTTAAAATTAAAGTAACAAACCAAATTCTAGTTTCGTATTGATTGCCATTCGATATTTTGTGTTGTCATGTTTATTGAAATGACAACATTTTATAACCAAATAGCTCTCACTTCCGTCAATTTGTCCCAGTTGTAATCACGTGACATGATACTTAGTATTAAGTGTACTTAGATTTACAGCCGAACACAGCTGATTTATAACTAAGTTAGGCTGAGAATGCACCGAGGAGCGCAGGAGTGGGAGTAGCCGACACGTACATCGGGAACAATGTGAAGTGATTTAGTATGTGTAGTTGTGTGCATGTTTTAGCGGTAATTACTAACAAGCCACGACTGCCAGCCGGCCGATTCCACCGGTCTGATTACTTTATCTTGCAGACTCAATCACGTCTGCTTCTGCTTCTGCTTCTGCTTCCACCACCTCCGACTGTCCGCGTCGTCTGGCTAACCGATACCTTATTTAGTTCAATAGGTTATCTGTAGAGTTCTGTAGCAGTAAGTGAACCCCTTGAGCACATTATCGGTAGCACAACTGTAGTTGCCATGAGGCTATTTAGAGTTGTCTTTTTGTTACCTGATAACATTTATTGAACTTCATGATTAACCAAGACATTGTTTATTTGTACCTTAATTTCAAATATGTAAAGATTTTTTTGCATCTTTGAAGAAAAATTATTGTTCTGTCAACAACTGTTAAAAAGTTGTTTGATTTTTCAACTATTCCATTGAATGATAATAGTTATTTGTATTGTCATTTATTGGCCTAGTTGATAGGGTACTAGGCTTTCACCCCGAGGACCCGGGTTCGATTCCCGGCGAGGGCTTGGCATTTTCATACGCTATAAACCATCCTATCGTCTGCATTAGCCCAAAGTGTGCACAATAGTCAGACGTTAAAAAAAAAAAATCTAACTGCATCAGGACTCAAACCTTGCATGTATAATTGAAACTCCTTATAATCTTATTTCTAGTACAGTATTAATTGCTAGGAATTAATCAATAGCTACATTTACTTGATATTTAGTTCTCCATGTAGACCAAGTTCTTCAATAACTACATTTACTTGATATTTAGTTCTCTATGTAGACCAAGTTCTTCAATAGCTACATTTACTTGATATTTAGTTCTCCATGTAGACCAAGTTCTTCAATAGCTACATTTACTTGATATTTAGTTCTCCATGTAGACCAAGTTCTTCAATAGCTATATTTACTTGATATTTAGTTCTCTATGTAGACCAAGTTTTTCAATAGCTACATTTACTTGATATTTAGTTCTCCATGTAGAACAAGTTCTTCAATAGCTACATTTACTTGATATTTAGTTCTCCATGTAGATCAAGTTCTTCAATAGCTACATTTACTTGATATTTAGTTCTCCATGTAGACCAAGTTCTTCAATTGCAGTTTTCACAGTTTTATTTAGCTTATCTGAAAAGTTCTGCAGCAGACACCATACCGAATTGTTGGAAGTGCTGTATCAGCTGATTTTGTTATTCAGTAAGAGTTATTTGATCCTTCAGCTATGATACACTGTTTACTTGCCGACAGTACAAGTTATTTATAACGTAGATAGTCTATTTATTTATTTATGGTGATTTGTAACAGCTACGGAATTTTTTGAACGTATTATAGCAACTTAAGTTGTTTTAGTTGATAATAGTTATTTTATTTTTACAGGAAAGTTTTTCGTTATAGGTATTACAGAGGTATAGCCACGAAATAAACTCAAAATTAGCGGTAATCACAAGTGACGATCCATTTTAATAAGTTTCATTTTTAAAATTTCCATTAAAGCTTACAATAATGATATGGACATAACAAGATAGCCAACATTTAAATAGTTACAATACATAAACGTATTGAATTACTATGTTATTGTGCTAACCGCTAATAATTTCTCTATAAGGAGCGAAATATTAAGTTTTGGCCTACTGTAATACTAATTAATTTTATTTACAACTGCCTTATAGGCGATATTGTAAAATACGAATTTTATTTGGTGCAATGATTAAAAGTAATTGATCTATTAGAAGAGAAGTATTTATTAGGTAATATTAGCTATAAATTATTTGATAATTAAAGTCTATAAAATAACTTTAATGGGGAATTAATAAAAACTTCTTTTTTATTTTTTCGCAATTTTTCATTGCGTAACGAAAGCACTCCTTTTAATACAACATTTTTCTTTTTTTAATATGAATGATTTTTAAACATTTTTGAAACATTCTTTTAGAAGTTTAACTTCAAATAAACAGATCTTATTATTTATGAACAAGTTTTGTATTTCGCAAATATTTCAATGTAATATTAAAATACATAATCATTGAATGAGCACATTGCTTCTTCGAACCTTAAGGAAATTATTTTGGAAACATGGAACACAAAAATTAACTTCATTAAAATTATACGCACTTTAAGTGTCACATTTATAAATTTAAAAAAAAGGCAAAAGGGTACATAAAGCGTACGGCAGGCTATCCACTAACCGTCTTACAACTTTCCTTGTAATATAGCAAAATAAATAAATAATTACAATTAATTCTCAGAAAGCAAAAATAAAACACGTATTAAAAATGATTACCATTAATAAGTGATAATTAAGCCTATATTGTAACATAAAATAATTGCTTATACGTCAATCTTCCACATAAGGAAGAAACATTGTGTGCAAACATAACATTATACTTAAACTAAACATGATATCACTATATAATCAATATAACCATACACTTCCTACGCCTCTTTACTCAATCACGTGGTTTCTTTTCGCTTAAACAATACGTACTGTAATAATGACTACCAATTGCATTAGGTATTTCTACCATATTATGACTTTCTCCTATTGTCTACACCTGATCTTAAGGTTCTACAAATTATATGTTATTAACGCGTCCTTAAAAGGACGACCTCCACGTGTTTATTATTTCTTGTGATCGAGTGCGTCCAATTTATAATACGAGACATTTCAGCAATAACCTTAAACACAAAGCGCGCCTAATCGCTGATTATTATCTGCGCAACACGTGCAATCAGATTGTGACGAGAGATGGTTAAAGTTAGCACCGATCTACCTCTTTCTGTTAGGTCTTGTTAAGAAACCTTAGGAAGACGGGAAGAGTTTAATATTTCAACGTTTCGCTACTATAAAAAAGAAAGTTATTTGATCGGTTGAATTAAGTGTTTTTAAAGATGTTTATCTGTACATTCGTGTGGAAGCAAACCGGCTCAACCGATCTTATTAAATCTTAAGAACTATTCATTTTACGACATAAAATTACAAATAGCTACAACAAAAACAAGGACAATCTTAATGAAATATTCTTAAAACCACTTATAACGATTTTCATTTTATCTGGATTAATATTGTAACTTTTAAAAACAAAGGAACTGTCAAAATTGTTATTTTACTGCTAATTACCTATCCAAATATTCTAGTTCGTAAAATGAGCTCCTAAAAATTTTAAGAATATTATTTATCAAAATTTATTTAATGGATTTTGCTACAATTTTACTCATGTTAATTTATAACTAATGTAGGTTTACGAAATTTTAAATAAATTAAAATTACAGACACGAAGTAATTTAATAAAAACCATAATAAACTTCAGCTGCCATCTTGTTACATTTTTATAGAGTTTGAACTAAATAGGGGCTAGTTCCACGTAAAATTGTTTAAATTTTAACAAACATTGTCCTGTAAAATCTTTACATTTAATAAAAGAATCATTAAATGTGTTTTACAAGTAGTATTGTTTTAAGAAATAGTTTAACAAAATGTCGTTATTTTTATTTTCATCCCTTAATCAGCTTTATGGAAATTTAAAAAAAATGCGTGTTGCAAAGGAACATATTGGATGATTTCTGAAATACAAATTGACGTTAGGTAACCTATTTTTATTTCGTTTTATTGCTTGTTGAGAGGTTTCCGATTATATTGTGTTTCTATTTTAAAAACAAATATTCACTAAAGTAACTAATTTTGTAAATTAATTTAATGAAAAATATGTCAAAAAATCATATGATTTAGAGATGGATGGTGTAATCCTAATTTCATGCTTACAATTCAGTGTAAATTATAAGAGACATAAACGAAAGAGGGGGAAGAAACAGCAATATGAAGAAGGCAACTAAGCATCACTAAAACAATATCACAAACTGCTGCCAGTATTGGCCTTTATTGTGTTATTTTTACCCCAGCGAAATGAAAGCAGATGGAATGGTAGTGGACAATATCGGGATATCTGTGAGAGCCACAATGGGCGGACCACCCCACTTAATGAACCTATAAAACACGACTTTTATCAATTTTATATCCCCAGTTCCCCGCCCAGCGACATTACAAGATGACGTCACCAACAAATGCCGCTATAAAAGTTTTGATATCGCTCCAAATGACGCTGATTTACGATGTTTTTTTGATTTATCGCCGCCGCATCCAGGACATTGAATCGATCGCGCCGAATATCAGCCCCCAGCCCTCCGTCCCTGGGGATATGCTAACCTTTCAACGACTCCCAGCGATAAACTCGTTATCAATATTGTCGATGCTATAGAAATTCAATATACTGTTGTTAACCGCACTTCCAATCAGCTGTAACAAAATATGGCTTCATGTCCGCACTTCTGGTCGTTTCGAATAAATTTTCATTTCAACTATTGGGCCATTATTTTGTTGAATGAAAGGGCAATAAAAAGTGACAACCGAAACTAACAACGCCGTTCAAACACGTTTTGTAAATTTTGATTTATCGATAGGTGCATTTTACGATAGGTTCTACCCCATCAGCTCTGATCTAATAATATGGTTTAACGTGTCAATGCTACGGCAAAAAACCCCACGTATGTTCAAATAAATTTTGTGATACGTGAAAATTTGACCCTTTTCTGTCTAACCTTCTTTCACACAACACGTTAAAGCAATAGTATAATTGAATGAAATATTTAACTGATAATATTTTATACAATAAAAACGTAACAAAATCTCTGACGAAGAAAGAAAAGCAAGATCACAACGAATGAAGCAATACTGGGCTACGAGGAAGGCACAGAACATTAAAAAGTGATTGATTTAGTGTACCACAAAGTTGGGTGAAACAAAAAAAGAGAGAAAAACGTAACAGAAAAATCATACAAATTACTAAAAATGAAATTTACTTATTCCTTTAAAAAGTTGAAAGACTAAGAAAGATGGTTGCAACTTGAAGAAAGAATCAAACCTATTGGTGTGAACAGACAAAAGGCAGTTGCTTTAATGACAGAGTGAAGGTAAATCATAAAGGTCTGGCTCAATTAGGATTGTAGCGTCAAAAGGTAAACAAAATTATATATTTTTAACCTATAAACGGTGATGTTCTTTATAACTATTATTTATAACCTAAATTTCTATGTAGCTAATTTCTATATGATATAAAAAAAAATTAAACGTTTATTTTGAAAAAAATAATAAATCTTAAACTATTTGCTTTCTTGATTTAAAAAAAAAACATTTTATTGATTTTTAAAGATGAAGAAAGCATGTTTAGAAAAGCTTACGATCTTGTATAAAACAGGTCATTTGACTTTACATCTGATTTTTGAAGGTCAGTTACTAATTAAATTTGTCAGTCGAACCAACTGTACGACTAAATGTTTACTCAGTATTTACTAAATTAATAAATAAGTAAACATAATAATATATTTCTCGGGAAAACAGGTAAACTTACTTTATCAGATTTTCGTCAGAATTTATACTTAATTCTTCTTATTATTTATTTTTATTTTTTTAACTTAGTAATCGCTACAATGACGTAAGTTGAGGTTCGTTTTATGTATCCGAAATTTCAAACAATATTTGGTTGTAGACTGTAAACAATATGCAGACTGTACAATCTGCTATAAATTTTATAGCAACACATAGGCATCGTTCAATTTGAGAACTTAGGTTTTATACGCGCGCACACACACACACACACACACACACACACACACACACACACGTGCGCGCGCGCGCACGCACGCACGCACATGCGCAACTAGAGAGACAGAGAGAAGAAGAGAAGAGATAGGGATTCAAATAAAAACAACTTTTTTGAAATCAGGGAGCCTGAAAATGAAATATTTATCAAAAATCTCGACTCATTTTTTTATTCTCATTATACTAGACTACTTTATACGTATTATAAGAAATTAATATCAAATTACCATTACATTTGATTGCAGGAAGTGAAACACTGAACCTTGTCGGAATTATCCGAGTGAGAGTGTTGATAGGCTAAGGCTACTTAAACAAATATAGCCTATATTACATTAGGCCGTAGCGTGTATCCGACAGTGTTGATAGGCTAAGGCTACTTAAACAAATATAGCCTATATTACATTAGGCCGTAGCGTGTATCCGACAGTACGGTTGGGCCGGCCCGGTGTGTGTGGAGCTAATGGAAATCACTAGGTACGGAACCGAAATGTGCCGGGGAGTCAGGAAGTCGAACCCACGAGAATTAATTGTAATTACGGCGCGAGGGGTGTTACCGGCTGGCGTAATCATGACGGATTGACAAGCTGATGTATAATTTAATACTCCGCCAACATTTTCATCTATAATTAGTGATCATTAACTGTAAGAGGCGGCCATTTTATTTGTCCTTGTTCCTCTTAACGACCAGAGGAATGGAACATCTAGTGTTTTAGTTAATGGGCTTTTGCAACACGAACTTATCAGCGCTCTTTCTTTTAAGGTTTGGGGCTTTCTGATGAATCACCGGAACAACAAAAGGTTTAATTACAAATTATTATCTTCTGTCGTTCCATTTTAATCATTTTCAATGTTTATTATTCTTTCTTTCACATTAATAATATATATATTTCATAAAACGTTTTTCTAAACATGATTGGTAGGAAATATGTCATGATTTATAATACAACAGTTTAATGGTCACGATTTTCATTGCTGTTTCATAATTTCTTTTACTATTAAAGTGTGTTGTGTACAGCACTTGTAATGCTTTAGTTTCAAGTCCTACTGAATAGCGGATACTTTTTGAATTGAACACAGGTTAGACAGACTAAAGCACAATTGCCGATGGTTGATTAAAAAGAAATGCAAGTCTTGTCACACTTTACAAAATCTAATCGGTACAGTAAATGACAATACTGACTAAATAGGCTTTTATATACTTCCTATATAGGCTTTTAATTGCAGATTTCAAAATATTTGGGAAAATATTTTTTACAGAATTAAAAAAAAACGAACAAAAAAAGGAAGGAGAATAAAATTGAATCTCATACAACTTAAATTGAATTTCGAATTAATTATTTTCTTCAACAATTCCAATTAATTTTCTAATTAATTGTTTTGAATTAAAACAATTAACTTATTTAATTTAAAAGTTGGAATACTAGTTTGAGTTATAAATCTTCAAACGTGGCAAAATTTTGAAAAAAAACTTTAGAACAGATTTCCGAGAAATAAACCGATTTTGGGTGTTTTTGTCGATACGGTAACTTTCAAAGAGCGTATTTTGGAAGTTTTAATGGAATGTCTAACTTACTGATTTTGTACGTTTATTAATTTCCTTGTCAAAACATTCTTTAAAGTCAGTATGTATCGTAATAAAACTAATTTTGATGTTCCCACTATTATAACAACTGTATCCGGCCTCTAATTTAAACATTTGTATGAATACGCTGAAATTTTGTTTAATGTTTTTCATAAAACTCTTAAAACTTTGTTTTCTCTTAATACTTCTTCCTGTTTATTTATGTAATTTTTGACGTTACGCGGTTTTTTACGTTTCCTTATTATTCATAAACTAAATAAAACCAAACTCTAACACACACACACACACACACACACACACACACACACACACACACACACACACACACACAAAACACGCACACAAACGTTTAAAAACTTAAAGGTATTTACGGTATGCAATTTTTTTATTCAGTAAATACTAGTGAGTTTCCATTGGAAGATGAGCTATTGGAGTTAGGCAAGATAAGACCCAGACCCGGGACATTGAAATGAACACCGATCATGACCTCTAAAACAATTTTTGTATAATCGTTTAAATCATGTGTGTGTGTGTGTGTGTGTGTGTGTGTGTGTGTGTGTGTGTGTGTGTGTGTGTGTGTATGTGTTCCAAATTTTTGTCCGATTTGACTGACACTTGGAACAAAAATCGATTACTTAATCGCTTGGAAAGTTCGTAACCAGCGAAATTCGTTCAACAGTGTCAAAAATGACGGTCGTTTTACACTTTGAAACATTTTAAACTTATTTGTCTTATAATTTTTAAAAAAATCCGATTTTACTATTGTAATTAGAGTTAAAAACTGCACAATAAAGCATTTTGAATTTTCAAAATCAACAGAAATTCAGAAATTCTTTTGACGGTAGCCAGGGTTCATTTCCAAAGTAATTTGAAAGTATCAAATAGTAGTAGGCCTGCATGAATATTGTAATGGTGATTATAATTACGAAAACGTTTAGAAAAAGCTTAAGTAAAAAAATACTTTTGGAAATTTGCTTCCATCACATTATCGATACAGCCGCGTGATTTAAATGTAGCCTAACGTTAAAAACAAGTTCAACAGAAATTCAATACTATGTCGCAGTAACGTCGAAGAAGGCATTGTAATAAAAACGAGCAAAAGTCATAAATATAAATAAAAGTTTATATAGTGGTCACGACCTAAATATATAGACTCGGTTAATATGCAACCCGATGCGCGAATTGTCGTGAGGATGGGGAGTGCCAAATTTACTGACAATAATGTCAGTTCTGACAGAAGAATGGCCGTCACGTTCTCAACAGCTACTGGGCATGTTAACCGAAAAGAATTGAAAACTAAATCATGTTTACATGAACAGTTAATGAAGAGCTGTCACGTTTCTTATGCGTGACTTTAATTCGGATTTATATATGGGCATTGACGATAAACGTGGTCACTGGCTGTCAAGAAATGTTTGTTACTTTGGCGAATATCGTCAATTAAAATTAAATCCTAACCCAAACACGACATGAAAGCGGTCAAGTTCGTTTTCGTATTTTAAAATTAATTTTAAAAAGTGTAAATTTAGTTTTATGGATTTTGACGCTGATTATGATAGTGTTAGATTTTCAAAACAACTGTAAAGTGAACAGTTATACTTACAAAAGTTTTGAAACTATAAAGTAAAATTTACTAGATAAAACAATTTGTTTGTTGTACAAAAAACAGCACATGTTAGAGTACAACACACACATAACCTAATGCAAATATAGACTAAAGGCTAAATATTTGTAAAAGTACTCGAAGCCGCTTCATAGTAAATATAATAACATTCTTTTTATTAACTGTTGTATTTACCTCACTTAAAATACTTTAGTTTCAAATCCTACTGAATTGCCAGGGCCGCATTTAGAGGTCCTGCTTACTACGCCTATAGACCTTTTGGCCATCAACGCTACCCCCCAACATAAGCTATTCTATTTAGAACATTAAACAGTAGTCTTTTGTATGTATACGTATCAGTATCCAATATAAGCAAATAATTGTTTTAAAATATAATTGAGAACGTGATGTAAAAAAGATCATTGTGAAGTTAATAATGTTAACTTTAAATTAGACTCTGTTGGTTCAAATACAAAATACGTGATTGAATTCTCAGTAAAACACGTACGATTGTTGTATTGGAGACTTACAATTTATAATTTTCTCCTGTCTTTAAATTTTGAAATAATCTATTTGTAAGTCCAGTGATGATGTTACGTCTTTTTCCATGATCACTAAGGATGGGGCATTTAACTTTACTCTGTCCGTAGAATTGCCTCAGGTAGTTTTTCACTCGCTTCATGGTTGAAGCGACGCGTTGTGCTTGTGTTGTGGTAGGCGCTTCTACTTGAAATGAAGCAATAATGCTTATCGTCTTCTGTTTTCCTGCTAATGCATAAAAATTGTCGTAATAAAAGTTTGTTTACCACTTTTACTAATTTTTTACAACATTTTTAAAATTTCTTAAAACTCATTTTTAATTTTTGGCGCCCATTGCGCCCCAGGACCCGGGCCTATTTAGGCTATAGCGAAATTCGATTCTGTGAATAGCGGATACTTTTTGACTTAGAACTTACAAAGTGTTTTAGTGCTGTAATGACTGCTACAAAGGATACAAGTTGGGCATAGAGAAACGCAAGTCTTGCCCCATTTAACAAAATCTAATCTAATCGTAATAGATCGGTACAATATATAACAACACAGGTTTAATAGTAAAACAAATGCTAGCATGAAGTAAGGTTTTCAAAAACAGTACTTCGAAGTAGGGCAGTATTAATACTTTGTTTTAAATTCTAAAAAAGAAACATTTCTTTCAGATAGTCGTAAAAATTCGTAATGGTTAATTTTTTATGCACTAAATTTTGCAAATTTTTTGTACTTCTTTCAAATATTATGCCTTTTGGCTTCTTCCGGCCAAAGGTAAAACAATTCTTGTTTTCTTTTCTTTCAATTTCTGCTTGTGTTTAACGAATCTTTTTTTAATACATATAAAAATATTTAACCTTTAACCTGTTCATTACATATTTGATTCATTTTATCAAACTTCCAAATTAATAATACAAAACATTCTTAATTTAAGAATTTTTTTAATATCACCCACGATTAGTTGAAAAGGTCATAATTTTATTAAAACACTTTATTTTGTCCTTGTACGTGTTCTTCGGCGATATAAAGTGATTAAATATTTTTTTACAAAATGGCGTAGTCTTTGATTTCTTATTTCGTTTTTTCCTTCATTTAAATGTGATAAAATACGTGGACGTGTCTGAAACTTGAAAAAAATGGAGTGCGGCCCTGCTATTAAAAAAAATACTTACTGATTTTTTAACAAAAGTTTAGCATACATATGTTTGTAATTGTGGAATATAATTATTCCCAGCCAGATGCGACGGACACTAATACATAAAGTTTTATGAATATAAAGTGTGAAAATTAAACAACAAAAATACGAATTTATTTTTCTTCGAGAAAAATGCTGTTTTGCCAGGTAACTATAAGCGTAGTTTATTTTTTGTGTGCGTTATTCAGGAAAGCGGAAACATGATTCAGGTAAAACGTTTACTTCCGGTACATTTAAATTGGCTGCGACCAAAATGCGGGCTGTCTCTCCAGTTGTGTTCGGCTTTATTATGTCATGACAAACGGCGTGTTCCAGCAAATCGTATGACAGCTAAACAAAGGAGATATAAAGTGTAAAACACCATAAACACGAAATGACACGAACATAATTAAAATGTAATTCTATGTACAGCTGTCCAGATACTGCGTTGAGAGTAGTGCGCATGCGCGGTAAACCGGAAACAATACGTCACTGGCGCAGTTGTAAAAACAAAAGAAAACCCCAGGCAGGAGCAATAAATAACGGACTAGATAAGGATGTAAATTATGTTAGGCGCTATAACTCATTGCTACTGAGTATTGTGTGCTAATGCAGGCCCACATAACATATTGCTCGCGCTGTAGCCCTCTCAAACAGATTCCTCCCCCTTGAATTTCTACCATTCTTATCCATAATTTGTCTTGTTTAGTCAATGTATCATTCCAGAGCGGTACCGAGCAAATGCGGCAAACCTTTCCCTGTACACGCTACTTATGCAAGCCAATTTAAATAATTAATTGTAAATTCCGAGAAAAGAAAAGCCATTGTATCGATTTCAGATGTAACTCTTTCAGTTTGTCAGCTATTAGTTGACTACAAAATGTAGCAGTCTTAAACAAAACAATTTAGGGCATAATTGTTATTTCCCTTTGTTCAAAATTCTCATTTTTCTGTAATATAAGATAAATGCTTTAAATGAAGTACAAGCATTCATTTCGCTAATAAATACAGTATTACAGCGACATATGCTGAACAGATGTTGATCAATCTGCCAGTTTATTTATTGAGTTCAGTAAACTGTCTTTTATCAAGTCTATTTGTTACAAAATGTAGAAACAGCTGATATATTCATAAGAGAAAAAAGCAATACAATCAGCTTACTATTTAAATGGTATTGAATCAATAAAACAAGTATTTCTATTATGGCGTTTTTTTAAATTATGATATTTTAACTTCCCTAAAACCTTTTTGCAAATCTACTTTATGAAAACGTAGGGGATTATTTTATTAATAATTACTATTTACTCATTTAAAAACCTCACCCGTTGGAATTGGTATAAAATTCAAGAAAAAGTACCAGTTAAAGATATCCTGATTAGCTATTAAATGTATGTGTTAAAGGCTTAGGCTTAAAGGACATCTCTGTCAGCTTTGTGAGTCAACCCCGCTCGCTGCACTACAAATTCAAATAAAATCCGCTAATTATTTTTAATATTCTACTTAATGCAACATTTTGTTTTTTGCGGTAAATGCTTAATATTCAATCGAATTGAAAATAAGGAATTTCATTTTTTTCAAACCAACTTTGTACATTATGAGAACCCACAAATCAAAATCGGAACAAAGAATTCCAAAGAGATACTAAAATATTATTTGAAACAAAATATTATTTGACACACAGAATTTTTTTAGATACACAGTCGTTGACGTGCACAATGATAGCAATCAAGTAAGGCCTAAGGCCTCGTGTGCTATGACATTGAATATAAACTGACCAGAGGGCTAAACTTCAAGTAACTGAATTATCTGCCGCTACGAACATTGCAAGCTGCAAGGACAGAAGGCAAGACATTTGAGAAAATAGTACTATTATATATTTAACTGTAGTTGAACATTGCTGCAAGATGCCACCAGCAGTGAGAGCTCGCAAATCTTTCATAAGGGTTATGGTTCTAGTACGTTTATATCCAAGGGCTGTGATTTTCTGAGTTTCATATTCTTTTCCAATTGATTATTCCTAATTAATTGATACATTTATCATATCATACTTTACAAAATAATTCGAACTTGTGTTATATAGCGAATTTCTACATAAAATGAGTTTTGTAGCGGCCATCGTGGTAAAACCCAGACCTGGAAGCATTAAATGAATATTAATTTTGACATCTAGGAAACATTTTTAGATGACGTTAAAAATGATTTTTAAATATTACGTAAATTATATAAATACATGTAGGCCTATAGCCTATGTATGGTAAAAGCTTTCTAAGTGTTCGCACTTTTGTTCTTGTTTAGTTAAAACTTGGTACTATGTAAAATTGATTTTGGTAATAATTTTGACAATTTTTATTCAGAAAAATCCGTTCCATCTTGGCTGTAACAAAAACCGAAAATTGACTGACATTCAAAAACTTACAAAACATCATAGGTTTCTTTTCTTTCGTTTTTTGTTTTTGTTTTTGTAGTAATAGTATAACTACTAAAATCTGTACAAATTAGTACTTAAATTTTTAATTTGATTTTAACATTGATTACGACAGCGAAATTCGATTTTCCTAAAATGTTAAAGAAGAAAGTTACGAAATTTACAGCTACCAGAATTGTTCTTAATTCGTTCTATAAAATTACAGCAAGACAAATGAGTGCTTTTAAAATGTAACTAACAAGAGAACAATAATATAGTGGATTATATGGAAAGCTCATGTTGGCAACACTTTGTTAAAACGTCAGAACAAACAAATCAGCTTTTGTCAGTTATGTAGTTGACACAGCTGATTGTAGTTTTGTTGGGATTTAGTATACAATAGAAATGTAGCATTGTTTTTTTCTGTGGAACGTTTTATTAAAAATAACTAAGTAAGTGTACAATATGCACTGATGTAATCACGAAACGGAAATTACAAGAAATAGGGTTCGTTACGGATTAAAAAAAAATGGTTAACAAAAGTTCATGATCCACGAAATTTCGGAACATGTTTTTTTGAAAATTCAACTCGTCTATAGGGCAAGTTGGTTTGCTTTTCCCAATCATGTTAGTTATCGCTCGGGGGTATCCATTCGCCTGCTACTTTCCCCGACTTGACTATTAGGCGAACACCGTTAGGTAAGAGTAGGCTATATTCCATCAGAAAAAACATGACCGGCATCAGATGTAAGCAATCTATAGTTTCGTTTTTAGGTATTGATTTTAAATGTTCATAAAAATTCCAAAGCAAATTGAGGTACTGCAAAAACTCTTTTAAATAAGTTCTTCAAAATTATACGTTTACGAGGGTCTCTACTGCGAAAAATCCGCGTAAAAACTTACAGAACCAACGGGGGGGTCTTTTGGGGAAACGATGTCTAAATGCCTGAACACAAAATCAGGAAAAAATTAAGTGAATCGATCAAATAAAACATTTTTTTTATTTTAAGCCGAAAAGCACTTTGATGCTATTATCGCCTCCCTTAATGTAAGTGTGAGTGTAAAGTGTTAAAGTCGTAAGTGTAGTGTTGCAAGTGTAAGTGTGTGTTAGACTCGGGTACCGCAAGGGCACCTATCTAAACCCTCTTAATAGGTGCAGCTAGTCTGCATCCCCTGCGGGGTTATAGAAAAGAACTGTTATTAATATCGTCAATTTCCCTCATAGAAAAGAAAATGACGATATTAATAATAGTAATTATTATCTCATAAAAAACACCACAGTTTATAAAATAATATTGAATTCAAACGTATTCAATAATAACTCTGAAATTAATTATGATGCAATCGAATTGAGTACTTTCCCCTATCGATGTTTTTTACAATACTACATGTAGACTGAAACTGTTAACTTAATAGTCTACATAAAAGCAAACATAAAGAAAACAGATCTGTTGTCAAAATAATAGCATTAATCCTACCTCGGCAAAACATTGTACAGTGAGAAGTGTGCAGTCTATAAGACACTGATTTCTTTGAATGTACAAGGTAGATGGATTGTCGACAACTTCTTATTCCCAAAGAAGGACGTAAAGCGACATGAACTTGCGGTAAATTCCAGTCATACACTTCATCTATCTCCAAGTCTTGGTCACCTCCTTGTACTTTTTGGTCTACTGGGTATTTTCTTTCGTCGTGGTACTTGCCAAGGTATGCGGTAATTTCGATCTTGGTACGACTGGCCGATGTCCAATCCAGCTTTTATTTTCTTAATGATTTCTGTTACTCATATTAGTCCTCTTCCTTAATTTTTTATTTGAAATGGCGTTGAACCAACAGTAATTTAAAATTCTCTTCAAACTGTGTAAAAACCTGTTTTCTGCTTGAACTTTATTTATTCAGACTGAAATTTTTACAGGAACAAAGAATTGACGTTACTTTCAAAATCGTGGGTTATTTCAACTCCTGAGCTTCTGAAATCTCCAAACATATTTAAGCTGGTCAATAAACATCCTTAATTTATGCAGTCTGTGTTTAAATTGGCCAATAATTGCCTGCCATTGCCGTTTTGCTTAAGAAGACCACGGGAAAGTTTCCACTCTCCCTTTTACATTTCCTTTGAATGTTGATTTGTCTTTATTCTGACACTTCCATATCATATCATATCATATATCATGTATCATGTATCATGTATCATGTATCATGTATCATGTATCATGTATCATATATCATATATCATATATCATATATCATATATCATATATCATATATCATATATCATATATCATATATCATATCATATATCATATATATCATATCATATATATATCATATCATATCATATCATATCATACCATACCATACCATACCATACCATACCATATCATACATATCATATCATATCATATCATATCATATCATATCATATCATATCATATCATATCATATCATATCATATCATATCATATCATATCATATCATATCATATCATATCATCATATCATATCATATCATATCATATCATATCACATCACATCACATCACATCACATCACATCATCACATCACATCACATCACATCACATCACATCACATCACATCACGTCATTCATATCACATCACATCACATCAATTCACGTCACTCATTTCATATCATATCATCATATCTTTTGCCTATCCGTTGATTGTTAATTATTCTTTATTCTGACACTTTTTACCTTTCCGTTGAATGCTAATTGGTCTTTATTTTGGCACTTATCCGTTGAATGATAGTTCGCCGTTATTCAACAAGTAGGCTATATTCCACAGCCACCCTTATCATCATACCTTTTACCTTTCCGTTGAATTATAATTCGTCTTTATTCTGACACTTATCATCTAATTTTTTGCCTTAACTATCCTAAATTAAATTTAATTAATATTATTTTATTAATTAAACTTTGGGTCCTCCCTCACATAGTTGTATTACAGTATTGTAACCTCAAAAGTGGCTATTGTGTTTCTTATCCTGTAAAGTTGTCTCGAGTAAGCATAGGCCTAAACAAAGCTGGCACACATAGGCTACCCTTGAAGAACTTCTGCATAGATATATGATCAGAATATAGCAACCCACGTGTCTAAAACAAAGAAAAACATGAATTTTCATTTATAAATTATTATTTTTTTAATGAACATAAAATGGTATGACACCAGTTGAATTAAAAATTGTATATGACTTTTACTGCGCTTGACTATATATAAAAAACGTGTTTAAGAGGAATTACAATATGAACAGTAAAACAATATTAGGCCTAATCATAATACCATATCACCTAGGTGTTTTCAAAAACTATATTCTTTTTCTTTTGTGTTTCTATCAACCCCTATTATTATGCTAAAATATATATGGAATCATAAATGTATACCACCAAGAACTGAAAATATGGTATAAATTTCACAACAATCGGGTAACTATAAAAGGATTATAAATATGGATGTTTGAACGGTGTTAATCACTGACGGACAATCAAAAATGTTCCCTTAGTTCGCAAACGAATTTTAGTAAACACATCTTAGTTTTGGCAAAAATAATATCGGCTTTAGAAATGATCACATTAGATACTGATGAAGGAAACAGACTAGGCTCCATATCAGAGTAGATTCATAGTCTCATAACAATAACTCGCTCATAAATCAAAACGTGAAAGTTGTTTTATTTACATGTTGAAATATTCAGTCGCCACGATTTATCAAACGTGTCCAGACGTGACCGCAAGTTAACAAATCGCGATGAAAACCGGCGTGTGATTGTATATTGCTTAAAATTATAGCAATATCAACTTTGAGAAAGAAACAAACGTCGGTCGAGGCTGTAGCTGCGCTGCACGATAACATCTACAGCGCAAGACAAATGAAGGTGCGAGTTGCGAGCTCTTGACAGCCCAGCTCGGTAATTAGAAGGTGTGAAGTCGGGCAAGTCTTAGCTGCCGGCGTAGATGTACCTTTCAATTAAGCCCAGTCTGATCTTCAATCCTGTTATTGCAATCATTTATCTTTCCAATGATAGCTTATTTAAAGGGTGCGTTCACTTATCTTCCAGTTATATCGATTTCAGAGCCTCACTTTTCCGAACGCTTCTCCGTTATGATACCGATAGCATCGAACCTGGTTATTGCTGATGTTTATCGAGCTGTAACACTTTTTATTGCAATCGATTGCGTTTCTATCCATCATTATGCTTATTGCACTTATTATACAGTAGCGAGAAGGCAGAGTAATAGCTAGACGGCCTTTGAAGTAATTGCTATAAAACATACAATCTAGTTATGATGATGTATTACATGTAGGCCTAAGCATTGTATCGTACTTCAACAAAATTGTTTTTTTTTAAGTACAAATATCACGGAGCCTTATATTTTCGGACGTATATATACTTACATGATAAAAACTCAAAAGTAAAATAAAAATCCTCTAGTATGACATTAATGTGTTATTGCGTCATATTAAATATTGATATTGTTCGTCCTGTATTTCCATACAGTAGCCTACAATGACACAGTTTTTGTTCAAACATGGTTCACACATTTTCATGAGTTTAGCCAAGCTAATACAACGAATATTAACCAAATGTTTTTGAAAACGTACACACATTTTTTTATAAACTAAAACTGTACCTTGTTTTTAGTACAGTATTTTTTTCCTTTAGTGCGGTAATTTAAACATTTAATATTTAATATGAGGGGTAAGTATGTATTACTGTTTTAAAAGGGGATTTCTGTATTAATAATTTCCATATTAAAATAACTCTTTTGTCATTTTAGTTTGGGGAGGCAACATTTATTTTCTTTGTAGTTGTTTTCTCTTTAGCGGCTTTAAAAACAAGATATTACCATTTTATACGTGATTTTTCTAGGTATCGTACTCACCTAAGTGACTGACGCAAACGAAATTCGAACATCTCAGTCATTTAAAATATAATCTAATAATATTTAAACACCTGCTGGCATGCCCTGGATTGAATGCTGATTCGAGACGACAGAAGAGCTTCGCTCGGCTGTATTGGGAGGCAAGGAGGCTGATGGACTGGAGTCCGGGCTAGCCATAGGAAACAACAACAACAACATAATAATAATATTTAATTAGGGTCATATTTTCTTTTCAGTCATTCATGCATCCAGTGGAGCAAAACACTAAAAATGCAGACTAAAAAGCTTTTGACTAAATAAATAATAATAAATAAAAAGGTTTGACTAAATGTTCTCAATTTTTATACATTTTGGACAGTTCCCTCGAGATTTCTCATGTATTAAAAAAATAGAGGTTAACGTACGAGAGTAAAAGAAAAACTACAAAATAAATATTTTTGGAAAAATCGGACATAAGATTTTTGTTGAATGTAAATAATAAGACTGTATTGTTATAGAAACTGCTTAATATTTTTAATAAATGTAAATGTGGAGTGCAAGCAAATCAATGTTACTCTATCTCATCTTGCATAAGGATTTCGCTATTATTTTGGATTACCGCTTAACCCACGCGGCTAAGCGAACACGGACTTTTCTGTAATTTCCGAATATTGAAACGCGGTAATGCCGCGAAGATAACACAGTATAGATTAGGCCCAGGTGCGAAATGTTGCAAATCAAATATTATCTGTTATTGCGGAAGTCGCGTCGCCTTTACTTCAATCAATCAATCAGCATCGCTGACGGGCTGACATTTTAAACAAGCTGAAGACTGCGATAAACCAGAGCGAATAGGATTTGTGTTGGACGACAATCTTGTAACTGTCATTCGTATGTGATAAGAGAGTCAACAGGAGGTCTAAGGATGGGCAGTTGTGTCACCTCTCACCTTGGTCAATGTTCAGTCAGTTTTGTTATCCATAATATCTTGTGTAACCACTACTATTATGTAACAAATGTCAGATAAGATAAGCAATGTACGATTGTAACAGCTTTATATAAAAACACTTAAAACGTTTTTTAAAAATTAACACGTTAGTGTTTTTGAAAAGCGATCTCCCAAAATGCCTGACTTTGCAAGTGGAAATAACGAGGAAACTTTCGTAAATATCTAGTGTGATCTCTGCCCGGATTTACAGAGAAATTAGCTGAAAAAACTGTCGGACAAAATAAATTTTAAATAAAAGCATTGAACTACGGTAGGCGACTAAACACGCCCCGCAACATACCGGAGGGAGTTCTCTGAGCTTCTGAACACAGATAACTCGGTTACCGGAGTTACAAATATCCTCTAACCGTGGAAGGCAAAGTGTAGTAGTTCTTCATAATATAGATCGCATAAATAGATTGTCAATTGGCTTTGACTTAATCTTACCCTGATTAGGTAAGGTTTATATTATTTTCAGTTCATACAGAGTAAAATTTAATTGCTTTTAGCTTATTTCTTTGTGATCACAATACGTTGTACAATACTGTAGCTTATTATTAAAACTGATGCAACAGTTAGGATAATTTCTTGAAGGCTCAATAACAGAGGCATCATAACCTCCATGATCAAACATCAATTCCTAATATAAAATAAACGTTACAAATCATTTAACTTTTAAGTGCTGATTAATGAAGTACAAAAAACAAATGTTTTTTTTTAATAATAGGTTACTATAGTTTTTGCCCACGAACAACACCTACGTTTAGAACTTTGTAACGTCCAGTCGGTTATTGTACTGAAATTTCAGTAAGTTAAAGCATGTTCTTTTGTCTATAAAATCTATGTTAATTTCGTTGATATATTTTCGAACTCCAATTTTATATTTCAATAAATTTATTCCAAAACACGATTTTCAGGCAGTTTTTCTATTGCTAGTTACTTTGAAGGTTCGTTAAAATTTTACCCCACAACAATCCTGTTCGATTTTTTGTGTTATTTTAAGGCGAAAAGCACATAGAGGCTATTATCGCCTCCCTAAATGTAAGTGTGAGTGTAAAGTGTTAAAGTCGTAAGTGTAGTGTTGTAAGTGTAAGTGTGTGTACCGCGAGGGAAGTCTAAATCCTCTCAATAGGTGCAGCTAGTCTGCACCCCCTGCGGGGTAATTCTGTTCGAATAAGATATGTTATAGATATTTGTTGATGTTTCTGACAAATTTGACCAACTTTTGACAAAAACTGTAATCATGGTGAATTTCTTTAAGAAGTGGCCATTTTGTTACCACCAACTTTTTTCGAATAATTCATAAACAGAATTTCGATATTTCTGACGTTTGTATATCAGTTATATCAAACCTGTATTCAAGCAGATTTATAATTAATTTTAACGAGTAAAGTTATTGAAAAAATTTGTATAGGCCTATAGAGCTCCAGTAGTACTGTCAAATAGCACACACTAAAGATCTGTATAGGCCTATAGAGCTCCAGTAGTACTGTCAAATAGCACACACTAAAGATCTGTATAGGCCTATAGAGCTCCAGTAGTACTGTCAAATAGCACACACTAAAGATCTGTATAGGCCTATAGGCCTATAGAGCTCCAGTAGTACTGTCAAATAGCACACACTAAAGATCTGTATAGGCCTATAGAGCTCCAGTAGTACTGTCAAATAGCACACACTAAAGATCTGTATAGGCCTATAGAGCTCCAGTAGTACTGTCAAATAGCACACACTAAAGATCTGTATAGGCCTATAGAGCTCCAGTAGTACTGTCAAATAGCACACTAAAGATCTGTATAGGCCTATAGAGCTCCAGTAGGCCTGTCAAATAGAGCACCAGTATAGGCCTATAGAGCTCCAGTAGTACTGTCAAATAGCACACACTAAAGATCTGTATAGGCCTATAGAGCTCCAGTAGTACTGTCAAATAGCACACACTAAAGATCTATGTAGTTGTTTAAAAGTACGATTTTATATTTCAATAAATTTATTCAAAAACACTATTTTCAGGCAGTTTTTCTATTGCTAGTTACTTTGAAGTTCGTTAAAATTTTACTCCACAAGAATTCTGCTCGAGTAAGATATGTTATAGACATGTGCTGATGTTTCTGATGAATTCGACCAAATTTTGACAAAAACTTTGCAAAAAAACCTTTGCCTGCAATAAAGCACACAAGGAAAATAATTGATGCGACGAGGATAACAGAAGGACATCGTGAAGAAAACGTCTAAAGATTTGTCATAAACATAAACGCTGATGGTTCAGACGAGTCGGATGTTAATGACAACCCTCGCCGTGCGCCACCGTTGGAGAGTTTACGGATGGAAGCCATTGGCTAAAGTACACCGGAGGAAGAAGGACGTAGACTATTTCTGAAGTTTTTAAATGTGTTAAATAGAATTTAGTATTGTTTCTCATAAGGAAAATGGCAGGAAAAAAATCTGTTCACCACATTCTACTGCGTGTTGGTCCTGTGACGAGTTATCCCTGCAGTGAGATACCCTAGTCCTTGTAAATAAGGAATGTTGCCACATTCAAAAATTCTTTCAAAACGAATGGAAAAAATGTAATTTTCTCTTAATTATATTAGACCTACTAAACTGTAAATCCAATAACATTGGCCAAGACTATTTTGTCGAAATAGTTTTGCAAAATTATTATTAATTATTATTATTTTTTATGGGTTTGTGTCTATTTCAAATCGTAATTAAAATATCTACAAATGAACTATTTGTAGTTATCACTAAAGTCGTGTTATTTCTTATTTACAAAAATATATATTTGCGGTTTTCAACTATAGATGCGTTACAATTTCCTAAATTATTTGACTGAAAGTGAAATTGTAAATGTTTCTTAAATAACAATTTCTCAAGTCGCATTTATGAAATTACCGGGCTTAAATAATGAAAGACTACTATAATTTTAAAAACGGCTACAGAAATAATCAGAACAGAAAGTGTGCCAAGCGAGACTGTCCTAACTACGAGTAGACATTATTAACAAATATCATCCTCTACCTTCATACTGTACTGTAATGACTTCCAATATTTGAGATGAAGTGGCTGGCTACAGTGTCATTTGTCAGGGATGATAGGGCGACGCATAGCATGCTGGGAGCTGAGCCCGGGTGATGGATGAGAAGGCCATGTTATGTTATGGTAAATGATTTATAAGACAGACATAGATTGATGAAGTTTGTTGAGGAATAATGAGCCCACAATGATTATTGTTTGTTGGCCTCTCATCTGTCTTCATCAAGGTAGGATAATGGCTTCTTTGTGTGGCATTGTTCGGTGCTGCCTCCTAGCGGAGCCGGAGCCATCTATCAGAGCTGTCTTGTCCCGTAATTAAAGCCGATGCTTTGGCGCTACAATCAAACAGAATAATTGACATTAATAGAATAATGATTGACAGTCAGAGTTCAGCTTTAATTTGTTTCTGTTACAATAAGTGAAACTACCGTGTCATGTTGCTTTTGTTTGTTCGCTGCGCTCTGCGGACCGGGGTACTAATGTCCGACAGCCTACGCTACACTACAACACGACCGTTATGTAAATGCAACATTGGCATGCGAACTTTCACAAAGAGGTAATACATGGTGTTACTTTTATCTCCAGTAAACAACTTGCCTGCAGTCTAATCACGCAGTGTTTCAGCTTACGGTCAATTTCAGAACAGACTATGGTAACGCTTACGTAAGGTGTTCCAATTAATTATAGACTAACAACAACAATGAAGTATCGATAAAGCCACTCACGTGATTTTGTTATGCACGAGAACACTTCCGCTGTCTACATATTCATTTTGTAACCGTAATTTTAGTTCAGTAATAGACTATAGTTTGGAGATTAAAGAAACACTGAAAAACGACGCATACATCATCAGCATCATCATCATCACACCAACATCACCACCACCACCATCGCTATCACCACCATCACCAAAATCGCCACCACCACCACCACCACCACTACCGCCGCCACCACCAGTACTACCCCGCACCCCCGCCACCACCACTATCACCACCCCCACCACCACTACCGCCGCCATCACCACTACTACACATCCACCACACAGCCACCACCACTACCCCACACCACCACCACCACTACCCCCACCACCCACCGATACTACCACTACCGCCGCCCCACCACCACCATCATCCCTACCACTACCACTGTCACTACCACTACCACTGCCACCACCACTACAGCCGCCCCACCATCACCATCATCCCTACCACTACCACTGTCACTACCACTACAGCCGCCCCACCACCACCATCATCCCTACCACTACCACTGCCACTACCACTACCACTGCCACCACCACTACCGCCGCCATCACCACTACTACCACTGCCCCCACCACCACTATCACCTCTACCGCCGCCACCACTACCACTGCCACCATCACCGCCGCCCCCATCACTACCACTACCACTGTCACCACCACCCCAACCTCCACCACTACCACCGCCACCACCACTATTACCACCACCACCACTACCACCGCCACCACCACTATTACCACCGCCACCACTACCACTACCACCGCCACCACCACTATTACCACCGCCACCACTACCACTACCACTGCTACCACCACCACCGCCGCCGCCACCACCACTACTACCACCGCCCCCACCACCCACTATCACCACTACCGCCGCCACCACTACCACTACCACTGCCATCACCACTAGTACTACCTCTTCCGCCACCACCACTACTACCACCGCCACCACCACCACTATCACCACTACCGCCACCACCACTACCACTACCACTGCCACCACCACCGCCGCTGCCACCACCACTGCCGCTGCCACCACCACCATCACCATCACCAGCCACCACCACTACTGCCACCGCCCCCACCACCCACAATCATCACCACCTCAGCCACCACTAACACTGCCACCACCACCACTACCACCGCCACAACCACCACCACCACTACCATCACCGCCGCCGCCACCGCCACTGCTACCACCGCCCCCACCATCCACTATCATCACTACCGCCGCCACCACTACCACCACCACCACCACTGCCACCCATCACCACTACCACTGCCACCACCACCACCGTCGCCATCACCACTACCGCCGCCACGTTTACAAGAGATATATAAACCTCTTCATTGTAATCATATTTACAAAATATAATAATAAAAATATAAATTACAATGTAAAAAAGAAATATCCATGACTTGAAGGGACCAACACTGAAGTAACGCATATATGAACAAACTGTCGAGGATACGATGGACTGGTTAACTAGTGAACATGAATAGCTCAAAAATAAGTTAAAAAAATATAGTTCTGATGGGAGATATAAAAAGCAGAAAACCTAAGGAAATCAAGAAAGACATGTGAGGATGAGGTTAATACTGATGCGAGAGGGATGCTGGGTGTGAGGAGTGGAATTGTTTTTAACCAGTAAAGAGATCTATCGGGTAAGGATGAAGAAGGATTCTAGGGAATATGATTGATCAATATTTACGTAAATCTGTCAAAACGATTTTGTGATTTCATTTATAAAAATAAATTAGACGAAATGGGATTGGGCACCAAGTAGCGTGTTAACTCTGCTGGTTTAAAACACTCTTCGTTTACAAACAGCGCAGTAATTAATCGCTAACCTGACCACGAGCATAAAATCGTTGCAGATCCACACCCAGCTTCGGATGTTCCACAAAGGAGCAATTAAGGCTACTTTTGTTCAACTATTACGGTTGTAAACCGGGCCGAGATTTGCCACCAATAAACAAGAAACGCCGCCCAAATTATAATAAAAACGAAAGAGCGGCGCCCTGAAAGGGCGTTAATGGGCGGAAAACACAGGAACGCCTTTATTTACATACTTGCCTTTTCTCTAAACTATATCACGTCTCACATCCTTTTGACTTATATTAGAGGGTTCACCGCCCCATCGTACAATAAATTAAGTTGTATATATATGAAAGACACCGTTGGCACATTTACCGACCAATAAAATGGGGCCCGATGTTGGTATATTGTGCGAGTAAAACTTTACAGCCCCGTGTTTCCTTTGCCTTTCCCGCACGGCACTTCCTGTATTATGGCTGCATTTTGTTACGTAAGGGCCCTCATCTAAATAATATCTGTTGGAAATTATTACCCTACATTTTTATTTAATTCTAGAAAAAGATTAAAAAAACGATTAAAACTGGTGCGTCCAACTGAACTCAATTAAATTTTAAGTGCATCATTGGGAATTTATTGAAAAAAATATTGTACTCTACTTATCCCTAAATATCTTTAAGAAAACATGAAAAATAATTCTTAAACGCAAACAATAATTTAAACAAATCGTTTTATAGTCTACATAACGACATATTAATTTTTTGCTCTTTTATAAATAAAATGTGGGCTATTCCGATAGCTAAA